>JARQAB010000025.1:3650410-3841500 GCA_036172955.1 Meloidogyne arenaria
AAATTAAATCTTAATTTGGAAAATTAAATCTTAATTTGGAAAAATAAATGCAAAAGCAGTATTTCAATTGATTTAAAATTTACTTTTATTAAAAATCGACTTTATGACTTTATTTTTATCAAAAAAATATATAAATTATTTATTATATTTTTAAACATAACATTTAAGAAATACAAATGATTATAATTCTTTGACCTGAAAGTCTTAAAAGTTATTATTAAGAGATATTATATTTATATATATTTTTTGTTAATTTATGTATCGCTCAAGTTTTTTCCATTTTGGGTGAAAAATCCATATAGAATTTATAGTTTAAATTGATTTAATGCAATTATATTCATATAATTTTAAAGATGAAAACATTAAAATTTGTATATCATTAACAAATGAAGAAAATAATTCTTTCATCTGAGTAAAATGGATTTAATATATGTAGGCTGATATTTCATAAAAAATTTTAAATTTATAATATTTAAAAATCACAATTAAAATATTTTTTTAGATAAATTCAATTTGCTTTTGAAATGATTTATTAAACGGCCACATAGTTCTTTTGCAGTTTAAATTCATATAATGGCCAAATTTACTAATTTTATAAATTTTTATTTTATACACATTATTTATAGAATCTTATGTTAAAAATTGTTTTTGTACCAATTCAATTTCTAGAGCCTTAAATCTTGGTAAAATTGTTGTAATCATTTTAAAATAATAATTTTAAATAATCTAAAACTTTTTATATTTTTAATTAAATTTTTATTAGTTCTTAATAAAATAAAGATTAATTTTTATCATTTTCAGGTACTTATGGCAAAGATCACCGGATAAAGTTTTTTATATGTATTTCACTAATATAATATTAATCTACAGATTTATTATCAATTAAGTTATTATTTTTATTTGATAATTTGTGTATTTAGTAATTATTTTGTCAAATTTTATATTTCAATATTAATATAAATGTGAATCAGTGCTAATTAAATTAGATTATGAATGTTATAAACTCATTAGTTTACATTTATTTACATATATAAATTTATATTTTCATTAGACAGTATTTTTAAACAATTTTTAAAAATTTTCTTTAAAAAATATAATATATTAGCCTAACCATGTTTATATTTTTATTGAGAATTCATTGTTTATTTTTTGACGGTTGGAATAAATTTAAATTAGTTAAAAATATTTTCGAGAATTTCATTCGTAAATCATACAAGAATGGAGCCTTCTATAAATAACAGATTAAATTACATTAAATTTCATTCAAAATTATAAAAATAATTTTATATTTTAGTGGAAAGCTTATAAGTCAATATTTTCTTATTAGTACATTCTAAATAACTTCTAGGAGCTGTGAAAGCGGGAAAATTCTTGATTGTCATTTTGCATTCAGTTCTAATACATAATCCACTAATGGCATTTTTGGTTAATAATTTAAAATAATAGAAAATTTTTACTTATTCTGAAATTTATTTTAATTTATTCTTGTCTAGTTTTAATATAATTCGTTTTTATAATTTTTAAAGTTATTGTCATATATTATAAATATCACCCCGCCTATATTAGCAAGTATAAAATTGGGGGACAGGACCCGCCAATATCTTCAGTCCGGCTCCTTTTATTTTAGAAAAGTTAAAGGAGCGGTCCTGTCCCCCTTCCACTCCCCATTTTTATTTACACTTTATTTAATTAAATAAACGTTTAAAAGGAAGGGAGTGTTTTAATTTATTCGGCGGACCGCGACTCGCGAGTTGGGTTCGCCCAACTCGCGAGGCCCAACGGTCACGCTTAGTTGAACATTAAATGGTGCCCCAGGCGGTTCCGCCAAAATTCCGCAAAAATGTACAAAAATGTGTGACTTACTTGCCCAAAAATATTTTATTTTACCCCATCAATCAAATTAGTAACCCCAATTTTTTCTCTTTCGCGCAACAATTTTTTTAATGGTGTAATTAATATAATAAATTTAATCTGGTTTTAAAATAATTCGCCACACCCGAATTTCTAACATTAAATTATTTTATCATTTTTGGGCGTAAATTTTTTACATTAACTTCTTTAAAATTTTTCACATAAATTATGCCCTAAAATATATATACAGTAAGTAAAATTCATTCTGCTTTTACCAATTTCCACCTCTTCATTCCGAAATAATCTAAGTCATCATCCGCGTAAACTTACCCTAGGTTCGGTTTCTCGATTAAAGTAAAGGTGTGTGTGTCAAATCCCCTAATCATTCGCTTTACCGAGTTTAGCCAAATTTCAACAATTAACATTTATTCAAATTTTGCGATTAAATGTTCACATGGCGAAATGGGTGATTAATAGAGGGGAAATTGCTTGATAAGAGGGGATAATCAGCCTTGTTTTTCTTCTTCATCATCTTCTTAAATTTTAGCGCCACGAGAACGAGTAGAATTAGGAGAGTAAGAGAAGACAGGCCGAAATTCAGCGGGTTCCAAAGGGTTTTCTCCGGGGCTGGATCTTCCAAAAAACGGGATGCAGTAAGGGAACAGAAAGTCGGTTCTTCCCATAATTCAACTCCCCAACAAAAGGTAGAACAATTGTGAGCTGGTAGGCAAGTTCGAGAGTTGAATTGAACATGTTCCAAAGCTAAAATAGGGCCCTTTAAAATTTAATAAAAATAACCCCAATTCCCTGCTTAACCGTCCTAAATTCCATCGGCCGGCGGCATTTAGGATCCCTTTAGGGCGATTTGCTAGCAAATACAATAAAATAAACTAGGGTTAAGTATAATTGGGAAGAAAATAATGTTAAATTAATATTTTGAAAATTGATTTTAGTTTTGGAAGATTTCATTCTTAAAGTTGTTTAAAAAGCTGGATAGTGTTGAACCTGAATCGGAAGGATCTGAAACAGAAAAAGAAGATAATACCGAGTTCCAAACACCCCGAGAAAAGCGATACCAACAAATTCTGCAGAAGAGAGAGGAAATGTCTTTGGAAGTGGAAGGCGTTAAGAAGCGAGTGAAAAGTTTGGAGGAAAGTAGTGTTGAAAGAGGAGCGGGAGGACTACCGTATCCGAATTTTTTTAACGGAACGGAAGATGCCAAATGCTGCCAAATTTTGCCAATATATTTGCGCGGCTCGGCGCTGGCTGTCTATGAAGGGTTGCCTGAGGAGGAAAAGGCAACTTGGAAAGGCCTTGTTGAAGGATTAGCGGGCAGATTAAAGAGAATTTCGACAAGGGAAGTGGCGAGATTGAAGATGATGGAGAGAAAGCAAAAGGTGGGAGAGTCTGTGGAAGAGTTTGCGGGCGTTTTACGAAATTTGGTGGAGTTTGCCTATCCTGACACCTGCTTGGAAATGGATTTAACGGGATTGACATTAGGAAATGAGGCGGTAAAGAATGTGAAGGGACAGCACGAAGAAATGGCGAAGAGGTTTAGGGACGAGCAGTGTAGAGATCGGCTGAGAGCGGGGCTGTTACCGGAGATAAGAGAGAAGGTTATTTTTATGGAGGAGCCAGTTTCGTTGGCGGAGGCAGTGACACAGGCTAAAAGAGTGGAGGAGTTGACGAACTCGCTTAAAGACGATGTTTGGAGGCGAACAAAAGAGATTGAGGTGAAAGCAACGCTCGCGGAAGTGAATGAAATTAGAGCTAATAGAAATAGGGATTTCACGAATATGAGAGAAGGGCAAAATAGTCAGGGTCAAAATTATCGCCAAAATTTTAATTATAGAGACAACCAATGGAATAGAGGAAATAGAGGAAATTGGAGGGGTCAATCGAACCGTTACCCGACATGGAACCAGGCGAACCGAGGCAACGGAAATTTTCGGAATTTTAATAACCAAAGGGGCCAAAGCTGGAATAATGGGCAAAATCGAAACCCAAACATGATTCCGACACCGAATTTTAGATCAAATGGACCAAGAGGGAGAGGCACAAATTTAAATAGAGGAGGTTATCGGATCAACGAAACCAGTTTTCCCTATATTTGTTTGATGACCATAATCTGCGGATTTTTGACGATAACTGAGGCCCAATTTCAAATATGCGCAAAGCCATTTTCGGAAATTACGGGAATAGTGAAAGATTTCCCCGATGATAATAACTGTACGCTACCGATAGAAGAAACTCCGAAACGCGCCAAAATAAATATTTTTGTCCCGATCAGATTACCAAAGAAATTCCAAGTTTTGCGGTGCCAAAAATGGAGTATAAAAATGTGCACTGAGTCATATTTTGGAATATATAGAAAAGAGAAAAATTGGAACATTTACTTGGAAAAAATTTCGAAAAATGAATGTTGGGAGACATGGGATAAACGGTTATTACAAACAATGGGAGAAAAAGTATGGCAGACACCTAGAAATTGGGAGGTAGAGCATTCATTTTTTGGAGAGAAGTGCAAGAATGTGACAGGGTTGACATTAGAGGAAGGCACAGGCGCGATTTTAGAGGGAAGAAAGTTGGTGACTAGTTGGGGTGACGAATTTTTAGTTGAGAGAAAAGACGATGAATTAGAAGGGTGGACTAAGCATTTACAGACAGAAGAAATCATGATATGGAGAATTCCAGGTTGGGCCTATTGGAATACACATTTCCGAGTAGGACCAGTAAATGCGGAAATTTGGGCGCAAAAAACGGTTGTTGTGGATGAAATGCAATACTCATTTGTTTATCATAAAAATGGAACTCACCCGGAAAATGTGTATGGATTACCCAAAAAAGCGTTGAGAATGGAAAATGATGTTTTTGTCGAAATAATAGAGGAAAATGGGGAAAATAAAACAAGAGTCAGAAGGCAAGGGGGCACAGGAGTTTTGAAGAAAAATAGACGGTTATTTGAAATAAAGTCAACCATCCCAGTAACCACTACGGAAAAGCCTACAGAGGTTGAAACCACCCTCCGGGCAACTACAATGAGAAAAGCAGTTAGTATCGAAGAAAGTAAAAGGACCACCCCAATCTGGAAAGTAACCCCTACAGCTAGAATTACGACCCCAAGAGCAATTACCCAAGTAGAGATATTAAAGACCACCACAGAAAGGGCCAGGATTCAGACGCCAATCTGGAGAGTAACCCCGACCACGAGCAAGCCGACACAAAAGACGATAGTCCCGAGTTCAAAAATAATCTCAAGCACACAACCAAGTACCACCAAGAGAATAATTACCCCGACCAGAAGCACCACGGTAAGAATAATTACACCGAAAATGACTACGACGAGACCCACTCCCAGAATGACAAGCACCACAAAAAATAATTTCATAAAATCAACAGTTAGGCCCCCATTAAAGCAGAAAGCCCCACCGACAACTAAGAGGCCACAGATGAGGGACGAGACTAAAATTCCTAAAGTAACGAGTCCGGCAAGTAGAAAGGTTAATGTAATTGAGACGACAGAAAGGACGACGACAACGTTGGTTATGAAAAGGGAAGTTTCTGATAAGCCGTGGCTCGATCCAAAAGATGAAAAACACGCAAACTCGAGACTAAATTATTTGGATTGGAAGACAGAACAGAGACGAGTACTCGAAGCAAGGGAAAAGTGGATCACAGACTGCCATAACAGAAACAGTCAATTATCTATCGCAAGGGCCCTAGCAAGAGAAATGCCGGAGCAGGCGGCGCGTTCGCTATACAATAGGGATGACATAACGGCAACATTATTGAGTACGGAGGATGGAAAAATCAGATGGCAGTTAAATAAATGCAGGCAAGTAAAAGCCGATTCTATTGATTGGACTCAAATGGTGGGGAAAGATTGTTACAAAGAGACGCCAGTTACAGTAAATGAGAAAAGATATTTTTTGAAACCTGGAGGAAGAGATTTAATTAGCGAGGGTACACAAATAGATTGTTTGAAGAAAAAGAAGCCAAGTATTGACAAAAATGCAAATAAAACGAAAATAGAAGAATTAAATATAATTAGCTCATTTCAAACTAGTCCGCAAATAAACAGGCAAAATCCGCTTATTTTTAATGTTGGGAGCATTTTCGAGTCAGACCAAACGAGGTTGGACCAAAATATGCAAGATTTGACGAAAAGATTAAACCGGCCAGAACTAACATTTCCGGAGGAAACAGATGCTGAATTTGAAGAGGAAAATAATTCTACGAAAGGGACAGTTCGTGCTATAATTGCCCAAGGGAATAAGGCGTTCCAAACAGTGGTAGAGCAAGGAAATGTTCTCATTGGAAAATCATCTGAAGTTCTAGAAAAAGGAAAAAATTTTTGGGAGGACCCTTTCGGAATCAAGTCCACGATAAAAATGATTTTGGCAGTGATCGCAGGCGTCGCATTGCTAATTGGATTGTGTGTTATTTACTGGAAAGGGAGAGTATATATAATGTTAGTAATAAATGGAATTAGGGCTGGTGGAAGAATGGCAAATTTCATGATAAATTTATTAAGACCCAGACGAAATCGACCAATTACAGTTTCAGCTGTCGAAAGAAGATTAACCCCCACGGCGCCATTAGCGGAAGAAGTACTTGAGGAAGAGGCATACATTTTAAATTTTATCCCGAAAGTATACCAAGTGACTTCAAAAAAGAGAAGATGCCATATAAACGTAACCTTAAATGGGAATAAGACGAGAGCATTGTTTGACACGGGGGCAGACATAACCTATGTGAGTAAAAAGGTGGCTGATGCTTGCGGAATGAAAATAAATAAAGGGGATTTCCCGCAAGCCCAGGCCGCAAATTCAACACCCATTTTTCTTATTGGCTCAGCTAACACCTTAGTTGAAATTGGAAATTTTCGCACAACATTCCCCATTTTAATTTCCGAAAACGAAGGATGCCCAGGAGGTGCAAATATAGGAACCGATTTAATGGAAGAGATAAATAAACAAGAAGACTATATACTTGGAATTGATTTTAAAAGAGGCGAAGTACATCTAGGAGGAGCTTCACTGCCCATGGTTCATGCCGTAAACTCGGAGTGGAAACCAATGGCTGTCCAATTGTTAAAAACTCATTTACTACCAGCTTTGTCAGATTCATTAGTTTGGGGGAAAATAAATAAAGGAGCGGGCCCGGAAGAACAATTTATAACAGTTGAAAGGGAACACAAATACTTTCCAATTCGAGTGGGAAAATGTTTAGTTAAACCAATGGCTAAAAGAATTGTTCCCCTCAGATTATTAAATTATGGAAACGCAGAAATTACGGTACATGCAAACTCCAAATTAGCGAATCTAGAACCAATAGGAAGCGAGCTTAAAATTGAGACAGTGATAGAGGGAGAAAAAGCATTTATGACTGATGAAGAGTGGAAGGAGTTTAAAGAGAGAGTTGATCAAATACCCGAGGAAGCTAATTGGATAAAGAGATTGCCAGACGAGCCAATAAGTAGTCCCGAGAAACCAATTTTTGAAAGGATAGTGTTGGATGGAACAATTTTGAGTAGAGAAGGATTGGTTGAATTAAGAGAGATTTTAGAGACAAATAAAGACGCCTTTGTGAAAGAGGATGGAAGGATCGGTACATTTAGGGGTAGGACTGTTCACAAAATTGACTTAATGGATGGAGCCCGACCCATACAGAATAGACCGTATAGATACCCGCTGCATTTACAAACCGAGATAGAGAAGCAAATAAAAACATTATTGAAACAAAACATTATACGACCCTCAAATTCAGCTTGGGCGTCGCCGATAGTACTAGCGCGGAAATCGGATGGGAGTTATAGATTTTGTGTTGACTACCGGAGGCTTAATTCCATCACTAAAAAACAGACATATTATCTCCCCAGAATTCAAGATTTGCTCGATTCAGCCATGGGAAAGCAAATATTTTCAGTGTTTGATATGAGTTCCGGGTTTCATCAGATAAAATTAGCTAAGGGCCATGAAGAGAGAAGCGCCTTTATTTGTCATTGTGGACTCTTTGAATATTTGAGGGTTCCGTTTGGATTATCAGGAGCACCCACAACCTTCCAAAGGGCAATGGAAGAAGTCCGACAAGCATGTTCGAGGAGTTTCTTGGTTTATTTGGACGATTGCATACTGGGATCAGAGGATGAGAGGAACCACCTGAATGATTTAAAGGCGTTTCTGCAAACCATAAATGAGGCTGGATTGAAATTAAAACCCGAAAAGTGCAAAGTGGGACAAGCCGAGATTAGATATTTGGGACATATAATATCTGCAAAGGGAATCCGAATTGACCCAAAGGATCTTGAACCGATCATGAAATTGAAAAAGCCGAATACTCTTACTGAACTTAGGTCATTGATAGGGATGCTATCATACTTCAGAAAATTCACTCCTAATTTCGCTGAAATAATGAGCCCCATTTACGAATTGACTAAAAAAGAGAACACAAGAGATTGGGATGACATTCACGAAGAATCGCTAGAACAAATGAAAAATTTGCTTACGTCAGCGCCTATTTTAGCACCACCAAAATTAGGGAAGCCTTTTACCGTTGAAACTGATGCATCTATAACCGCTATCGCCGGGTGTTTGTTGCAAAAAGGAAAAGACTTACTAAATAAGCTGGCTTACTAAATAAGCCAGCTAATAATCTGGCTTACTAAATAAGCCAGCTAATGAGTATGAGAATATAGGCATATATACAAGGGAATTAAAAGAGAAAATAAGAGATGTACATGAAAAAGTAAAAATTAAATTGCAAGCAAACGTAGAGCGAATGAAAAATCAACAGAAAATTATAAAAATTGTTGAGTGGAGGGAAATAAAGGAGGGAAATTAAAGGAGGGAAATTTGATCACAAGTTCCAAGGCCCTTACAAAATAATTAAAGTCGAGAAACCGAACTTAATCCATGAAGACCCCGAAAATGGAGAAAGAAAAACTGTGCATATGGATAAGTGTAAAATATATAATTCTGAAAGAAATGAAGAAATAAATATATCAGTCGAAAGCTCTTCAGGAACCGGGAATCCAATAGACACACCTCAAATAAATTTCATAAATTTTGAAAAATTTTCTAAATCAAATATTTGCAGATTATTTAAATTTAAAAATTATTTTATTGAAAAAATGGCAGCAGATATGGAAGAAGCTGTTGAACTGCTCCAGGAAGAGGAACTAGATGCCAACTACAGGTGGGAAGAGGCCTTTTACCGTTGAAACTGATGCATCTATAACCGCTATCGCCGGGTGTTTGTTGCAAAAAGGAAAAGACGAAAATTTGCACCCAATTGCGTACTTTAGCAGAAAATTAAACAAACATGAAAAGCGATATGCGGTGGTCGAATTAGAAGCATTGGCCATTGTTGCTTCTTTAAAAAATTTTAGACCTTACTTAGAAGGCGCAGGGAGGTCAACGGTGATCACAGATAACTCGGCCTTAACATCACTTTTTCGAAGAAAAGATTTAGAAGGGAGACTAGCCAAGTACCAAATCTCAATCATGGCTTACGATGTAGACATTATCTATCGCCCCGGAAATAAAAACCATTTATGTGATCATTTGAGCCGATTTGTGGAGGATAATAAACTGGCAGGAAAAAGCGAAGTCAATTTAATTAAAATAGAAAAGAAAATTGATGCTGAAGAGATGAAAGCAGCGCAGGAAAAGGATGAGAGTATACAAGAAATAAGAAATTTATTGAAAGAGAACCCAGAGAACGATAAATGGAAAGAATATGACGGAGTTATCTTTTTAAATGAAAGGGGACAGTTAAAGATAGTAGTGCCTGAAAAGCTTAAGGGAAGAGTGATGAGAGAGTACCACAGTGATATACTTCAAGGAGGACATTTGGGGGAAAAGAGGACATTGGAAAAAATAAAGATTGATGTTTTGGGAAGGAATGGCAGAGGATGTAAATAAGATTATAAAGCAATGCGATTCTTGTCAGAGAAGGAAAATAATAGGCTTACACCAGAGTAGGGAACCAATTAATCCAATAGAACCGGCGGGGAGACCGTTCCAAAGAATCCACGCAGATTTAATGGGACCATTGCCAAAGTCAACAAATGGACATAAGTACATCCTTATGATTGTGGATGCTTTCTCAAAAATGATGATTCCAATTCCCCTGCGAGAACAATTAGCGGGGACAGTTATGGACGCCCTTTTAATAAATGTAATAACGAAATATGGGGTGCCGCAAGTGCTGGTATCGGACCAGGGCACACAATTTATGAGTACTATCTTCAAAGATGTTTCGGAATTGTTAGGAATAAAACTTCAGACGACGACGCCCTACCACCAATCAGCTAACGGTCAATGTGAGAGATACAATAGGACATTAGCTGATATGATTAGTACCACAACAAAAGGGAAAAACTGGCCAGAGACACTTCCATTTTTAGCTTTTGCATATAATACATCTTTTAATGCCCAAATTGGGGAAACACCGTTTGTTGTGGTTCATGGATATCACGCGCGACTGCCCTCTGAAAATTTACTAAATAAGCCAGCTAATGAGTATGAGAATATAGGCATATATACAAGGGAATTAAAAGAGAAAATAAGAGATGTACATGAAAAAGTAAAAATTAAATTGCAAGCAAACGTAGAGCGAATGAAAAATCAACAGAAAATTATAAAAATTGTTGAGTGGAGGGAAATAAAGGAGGGAAATTAAAGGAGGGAAATTTGATCACAAGTTCCAAGGCCCTTACAAAATAATTAAAGTCGAGAAACCGAACTTAATCCATGAAGACCCCGAAAATGGAGAAAGAAAAACTGTGCATATGGATAAGTGTAAAATATATAAATCTGAAAGAAATGAAGAAATAAATATATCAGTCGAAAGCTCTTCAGGAACCGGGAATCCAATAGACACACCTCAAATAAATTTCATAAATTTTGAAAAATTTTCTAAATCAAATATTTGCAGATTATTTAAATTTAAAAATTATTTTATTGAAAAAATGGCAGCAGATATGGAAGAAGCTGTTGAACTGCTCCAGGAAGAGGAACTAGATGCCAACTACAGGTGGGAAGAGGCGATAAAAATTGGGACCCCCTAAACATGACAAGCAAGGAAAGGGATAATTTTGTGACTAGGAAAGAAAAACAAGAAGAAAAAGCTATGGATAATTATACAAAAGCCTGGGAAAACCACAAGGAAGCCGAAATTGATAAGAGGAAAATCGAGAGGGGACAGAGGCACGCCCTAAAAGAAATGATGGCCGCGGAGAGAAACGCGGCAATTAAATTCGCAAAAAGATTAACAGGCGAAGCTTTCAGATCGGGACAATCAAGAGAGGAGGAGGAGAGCAAGAGAAGGGAAAGAGAGGTTGAAGCTTGGAACAGAGCATGGGGTTGGCCACCAATAAATGATAAGAGAAGAGATGAAGAGAAAAGAAAACGGATTGAGGAACAAATCACACAGAAAATGTTTGAGAAATATGCCGAGAATAATCCTTGGGGAGAAGAGTCGGGCAAAATGGTCGAACCAGAGATGAAAGAAGGAAATCCAATGTTTGAGGAGTTGGTAAAATTGGCAATGAAAAATTCGCGAACGTTAAGTGAGCTAAGAAAAGATGTGGAAGAGGAAGAGTGGGACAATCTGTTTTCAAAGCCAGGGGGAAGCCACTGGAGTGGAGGCGAAAGAGGATATGGGAGAGGAAGACGACCATGGGAACCAAATCGTGAAAGGAGAGGTAACTGGCATGCATACACAAAAGAGAAGCCAGCAGAGAGAGGAGAGGAGGAAAAGACTTGGAAAAGCGAATGGAGAAGAAGAGAAAATTAATGATTGAATTAGAGGAAATGGACAAAGAAGAAAAGGAAGAGAAGAAGAAACGCGAGGAGGAGAAGAAAAGAAAAGAGGCAGAGGAAAAACAAGAAGATGAAGAAAAGAAACGAAAAGAGGAAGAGAAGAAAAAGGAAGAAGAGGAAGAGGCAAAACAAAAAGAAGAGGGAGAGAAGAAACATGAAGAGGAAGAGGTGAGAGAAAAAGAAGGGGAGAGAAAGGAGGAGGAGGAAGAAAAGATAAATGAGGATGAAGAGGCGAAGCAGGAGACAAGCGACTTTGAGTTTGTGAGGAAAATATGGGAGCAAGAAGGAAAAGCGCAAGGTTTATATTCTGAATTGCGCAAAATGAGAAAGCAGTTGGAGAGTGGAATGAAGGGGAAAATGTTGGAGGATTGGAAGAAGCAGAAAACGAATAAAGAGAGAAATTAAGAGAGGAATAAAATTGGTGATGGGATAATTCATGAATTTTTTAAACAGGGAATTTAATATTTTGTTAAAGGGAATTTAATATTTTTCTATTTTATTTATACTTGCTAACAACCCCTAACTTTGTTTTCACCCGGAATTTATTTAACCACAATTTAAATTTTGTATTAGTATTTCTTAGAATTTTCCCCAACTTAAAAATTACCCATTGCGGGGGACTCGGGATCTTGGGCAGCCACACCAAAGCAACTGTGAACCAACAAAAAGGCAAGAAAGATGAGCATCTTAAACCAAAAGTTGGGAATAAAATACAGAAAATATTAAAAATACCAGAGAAGGATTTTGTTGTTGTTGAGAAATAAGATTAAATATTTTTGGAAAGTTGAAATGAAAAAGGGAATTGAAAGGAAATTGCGAGGGAGCTAAAACTAAGTTGCAGCTGCAACAGGACAGGCCAGTAGTAAGAAAGGAGGAATAAAATTTAAGAGCTTTCGAATGATATAAAACAAAAGATGAGGGTGCTAAAATGTTTACAAATTTTACGTGCGCAGGTGCAAAAAGAAAAGCATTAGAAAAGGGCGAGGAAAAGTTTAAAAAATTTTTAAACCCACGGCGCCACCAAAGTCCGTTACCATCCATAAGGCATTGAATCATGTTGAAGGTTGACGGCACGTTAAAAAGAAAAAAAATTATGGCTTAAAAACAAAAAAAAAGAGCCCAATAAAGAGAAGCACTAACCGATATAGTTTGTCATTACGTCCAACAATAGCAGCCAACATTGCAGCTTTTGAATAAATTTAGGAATGACGAAAATAAAAGAAAATGCAAAATAAGTGAGGAAAAGGAAAGCCATGTATAAGAAAAGGTGACCCAATCAATAGAAAAGGAAGGAGAGAAATGACCGATGGGGAAAAAGAAGAGTGGAAGAGACGCGCCCAAAGGAAAATAAAACCGGAGAGAAGGGAAGGAAAGGTGTGTTCATGAGCGAAACCCTAGCCAAGGAAAGAATGGCTTCGTCCAAAATGTTTTAAAAATTTTATTTTCGAGTTTTGGTTTGGTGGAATAGAACCCAGGAGTGTGCCGAAACAGATTTTAAAAAGCAAAAGATGAGAATGCGAAACAGATTTTAAAAAGCGAAACATGAAAGATAAAAGGTGAAAGTCCGAAGAAGGCGAAAATATTGTGGAAGATTTAAGATGGAAGACGAAACGGCACACCCCTTGTCGATACCCAAAAAAGAATGAACAGGGAAGAATAAACTTTTAAGTAAAATCAAGAAAGTAGAGCGCGGATGAGGAAGGCAGAGGAGAATGCAATCAATAAAATGGAAATGGAAGGAGGATAAAAGATATTAAAAATTTGGACTAGAAAACGAAAATTAAAAAAGAAAGGGAGGAAGGAAAAAATAAACAAAAAAGGAAAGGAAGAAAAAATTATAAAATTAAAAATTTGAATAAAATGAGGAAAATGAGAAAAATTTGGCTTTAAATAGTAAAAAATTAGATATTATGAAAATTGATGCCCGCCATTTTTTTTCACAACGAAAGTGGAAGAAAGGTCGCTTCAGCGCGAATTGAGTGCGAAATTTAGGATGTTTTAACACCAAATTCAGTGCAGGGAAATAATACCCTGGGATTAAAATTGGGAGAAAATGGTGGATTCCTGGTCTCGGTCTCGACTCTCGGCTTTGTTTTAACTCCCGAACATCACTACCACATTTAACCTACAAAAACTTCAACAGCAGCAGCAGACGATGAAAGAACAATTTGGATGCCCCCCCCCCCGTTAAGAATGTCATATATTATAAATATCACCCCGCCTATTTTTAGCAAGTATAAAATTGGGGGACAGGACCCGCCAATATCTTCAGTCCGGCTCCTTTTATTTTAGAAAAGTTAAAGGAGCGGTCCTGTCCCCCTTCCACTCCCCATTTTTATTTACACTTTATTTAATTAAATAAACGTTTAAAAGGAAGGGAGTGTTTTAATTTATTCGGCGGACCGCGACTCGCGAGTTGGGTTCGCCCAACTCGCGAGGCCCAACGGTCACGCTTAGTTGAACATTAAAGTTATATTTACAAAATAAAAGTTGATTATTATGTACTTACTTTAACTTATTCTGATTAATACGAATTTCTGCATTTTTTCATTGTTTTTTCATTTCCTAGTCCATGTTAGCATACTATGTGGTTTAATGTTTTTTAGTTATAATGTTTCAAAAATTATCAAAGCTTATATATATTTAGATATATATTTCTGCTGTCCTGTTATATTTTAATGAAGTTAATATTTTTATCAACATATTTACTATTTGTTTATTTAAATTTATAAATAATTTGCTTATTAAGCTCTGTTGTTATTGTATAATAGATCAATCCTTTGTGTTTTGTTCTGCACAAACATGCAAAAAAATTCTTCGAGGTGTAATATTTTGTAAATTGTTGATTTTGTTGATAGTTTTAAAACTTGATGTTTATTTTATAAAAATACTTTAATTAATTTTTTATTAATTTTTATTAAATTTTATCAATTTAGTTTTAAAATTTTATTAAGTTTTATGTATTATATAAGTTTAGCATATTTGATTAGTGAATATATTTTATACTATTTTATATTTTTGCATCACTAAGTTCTAGTATTGCCAAATCTATAAATTTCTAACTTTATATACAAATTTTTTATCAACATTTTTATTTATTTATAATTTCATTAATAGATAAATGAAGCCCAATTTTTTTATTCATTTTATTTTAGTAATTAATTTATTCTACAAAGTTGTTGATAATTAAATTATTATTTTAACTTTTTGGAGCGTTATACAATTTAGTAGACAAAGACTGCCACTAATGAACTTCACGGCATATTTGGCTAACTTTTCTAAACATTCCTAGCTATATTTGTCAATTATTTATTCATTTATTTATTTGAAAGATGAAAATATACATATAACCTAACTGAAGAATTTTTATCTATTAAGCGTGATATATTTTAATATAGTCCTTTCTTGTATATTTATACCTGTTAATTTTTAACTCATAAGCTTATGCATTTTCTACTGTTCTGTACAAAAATATTTATTTATATTAATTCACTAAATTCAATCTGCTTAATTAATTTAAATTTTTATTATCATGTTATACATATTTTATAACAATATCATCTGTTGACTTCACTGGGTTAGTGCTATTTTTTATATATCGGTATATTTTAGATTAATACATTTTTAAATTAATTTTCTTTAAATTAAGGTACTTTTAAAATTAATATCAAAATTTTTATAGATATAGAGATAATTATAATATGTTGCACCATAAATAGTAGACCAAAATTCTTTTTCTTCGGATTCTAAAAATAATATAAATTTGTTTAATAATGATTGGGTTTTTAAAATATTTCAGATTATAAAAAATTGTTAAACATTAATTTATTATATTCTATATAGAAAATTTTAATTTTTTTAATTAATTTTTATTAATCCATTAATCTAAAAATAGGTATACCTTTATTTTAAATTAACCAATAATAATTCAAACAATTCAAATGAACAAAATTTTAATTAGTGTTTTTTAAATTCAATAACTTTATTTCGAAAAATTGTATTTCATTATAAATTCATTGTAAATTTATCCGAATTAAATGTACAATTCCTGTGCTGTGTAGTTTCTTATTATTCCGATTTGTTAAATAAATTTAATTTTAAATTAAATTATAATGATTCTATATTTTGGAATAAATTTATTTTAAAAAATTATAAAAATATTATTTATAAATTATTATTTCATTTTAATATTTACATAAAATAAATAAAATATTCATTATAATTAAAATAATAAAATATAGTGATTAATACACTTAGCCTTCGCTTGATACATCGATTGCATTTGCATCTACATATTTAAAAATGGCTATAAAATTTAAAGAATTATAATATATTTTTTATATTTTTATAATTTTTACAAAATTATCGTGATAAATTTTACCGTTATCGTAAATAAGAACAATACTATTTAATTTTATATTTATTTATATCCTGGCATTCCTCTAACGAAATGGGATATATTGTTTGGATTATAGGTTTTCTGTGGCTCGTATCCTAAGAAGTCAACGCGGTATTGTACCGTTTGACTTATTTTTAAGCATTTAAAATCATTAAAGGAGAATAGCTCCTCATTTGGTTTGTATAAATCAAGGGTTAATTGTTGTGTGGGTTGTGTCAGGAAAATTAAATTAATTATATTTGTAAATAAGTATTTTAAAAATAATTTAGTATAAAAAAATGTCGAATCACCTACATATGATCGTGAACTGAAAAACAAGTTCATAAGTTTGGTTCCGAAATGAATCAAAATTTAATTAAAATTAAAATTAAATAAATAAAATTGATAATCGGCAACCCTATTTCATGTTATTCTCAAAATATCTACTGATAAAACAGATTTAAATAATTTATATATGTGAGGAGAGAATATTTTTTTGGTGTAAATATGGAGGATTAATAACTAATTAACATATATACCTCTGTAATTTAATGTCAGCCATTTACTCATTCGATAAAATATATAATTAAATTATAATTAAAGTATATATAATTAAATTATATAATATATAATTTATAAATTATTTAGAAGATTTCTATTGATTATTTAGAATATCAGAAGCTTTCAGTCTGAGAAAGAAGCTTCAGTCAGATGCTTTCAGAAATTTGTGGTACATTTTATAATTTCAATTTATTTATCTTATTTTGTAAATTATTTGTTTAATTTATTTAACATAACAAATTTAAAAAAATATATTTCATTAGAAATTCTCTACAGTATTTTAAATATATATTATAATAAAATTTATAATTATTTATACTTATCGTTGAACTTTCGAAGCAGATACACGATCCCTATGCATGAAAAACAAATTTGTAAAGTTATAGAAAAAGTGATTTTAGGCGTTTCGAAATTTACATTATTAGTTTACAAATTTAATTATTACAAATTAATTTAATTAATTTACAAATTAATTTACAAATTTAAACAAATATATTTCATTAGACTTTGTTATTTTTTATATACAAGTTAATCTCATTTTATTATATACTGTTTTATATTAGGTAATTTACATTATAAATTCAATCGGAATATTATTAATTTAAAAATTTTTCCGATACCACTATTTTTGACAATGAAGAGCAAATTTCTTTCGGATTCGCACGGTAGATTGGTAATTTTCCATTTTATTCAAATTATTCTTTTTGAATATTTTATTATACTTTAACTATTTTTTGATTATAACGATCAGTACTTTTCATCTAATATCAAAATTTTTATATACATGTAGATAATGCTGATATTTGGTGCATTAAAAATAACATAGTATGCTAATCTTTTGAATTCTAAAATATTAGTTAAAATTTTTTAAAGTTATTTATAAATATAAAAGATTTGTGAACTTGAATAAATTAATATTTAAATAGAAAATTTTAATTAATTTTTGGTTAATTTGTTAAATTTTCGATAAAATTTTAACTAATGATCTAAAAATATTAATTCCTTCGCTAATAATTCAATTAATTTCAAATGAACAAAATTTTAATTGATTTTATATTTTAAACTCAAAATTAATTTCAATAAATTTTATTTTTTTAAAAATTCATTATAAATTTATTTTGATTAACTAGAGAGTATTAACACATATTATTCCTAAGCTTTTAATTTTCTATTTCCAAATATATTTTAATTTTATATTTAATTTATAAATTCAATTTTATATTAGATTATAATGATTTATTATTTTGGATTAAGTTTATTTTAATAAATTTTCAAAATTTTATTTATTTTATAATATTTGATATTTATAATACATGAACTAAAATATACAAGATAATTAAAATAATCAAGTATTTTCGTTCAATAAACCTAATGACAACTTTTATTAGATTTTGTTATTAAAATTATTTTTTAATTAAAACATTTTAAATGGGTTTATGAATATTTTCTATGGCGTTGGTATATGAATTAGCACTCCTTGCAAGTATCTAGTTTAATAAATTGATTTAATCTTTTTAAACCTGATTAACTATTAGATTAATAAAGAATTGTGCTGGTCCTTCTATAATTGATTGTCTTCAAGCTTCATGTAAAATTTTAATAATAATTTAATATTTTTATGTAAAGATGGTTAAGTTATATTTTTTAATTACATAATCGAAATAATTATTTCATCTAGATTTTTATATTTTTTAATTGTGTAAAATTTTATTAAAAATTCATTATAAATAATAATTATTAATAATGCTTCCTCGATTTTATTTAAATTATCTTTTGAAGATGATAATTAAATTATTATTTTATCTTCTAGGAGCTATTAAGTTAGAAAATTTTTTACATTCGTTGATGGCATTCTTGTTTTACTAATCAAATGGCATTCTTAACAATATTTATAAATTTTTCAGATTGTCAAGTTGAAGTGCAAAATGGACATGTATGTAGATTAGGTCATATGTATGTGACGATATTATTTTAATTTTTATTTAATATTAATATATTTGATTTTATGATTTTTAATTATGCTTCCTCATATGTATAACAATATATATTTAATTATAATCAGTGCTGGGTATTTGCCATTTGTTGGCTCCGGCTCCGGGGTTTGAAATTCTTGGCTCCGGCTCCGGGGTTTGAAATTCTTGGCTCCGGCTCCGGGCTCCGGCCTTTTAAAATCTTGGCTCCGGCTCCAGCTCCGGCTCCGGAGCCGGCGATTTTCGGAGCCGCTCCATGTTGGCTCCGGGCTCCGGGTGGAAAATCAATGAATTATTTTTCATTGGGGATTTGGGTAAATAAAGGGGGATATCGAGTGATATAAGAGGATTAAGATGGTTAAAAAATGGTTTATTCGTTAATTTCTCAAGTCTAATTTTAATTTAGAAAATTTTTTTGATTAAATAAAAAGGATCTTTTATTAATATTTTTATTAATTAACATTTATAATCTATTTAAACATGGCTCAATCCTTTGTCGAAACGTGACTATGTTAATTCCATTTAAAATATAAGTTATCAAAATTCATAATAGATAATTATTAACTATTTTATTTTTATTTTAAAAATATTTTTTAACACAAAAGCAAATTCTGCAAACTTCCGAATGTTTTTAAAATTTTTATTTTATTGTTTACACATTTTTATTACTTTCTAAATTATTTTAATATTTACATATCATTGGAAAAATAAATTATTTGTTCGAAATAATTGAAATTTTAGTTAACATTTTGTTACAGGAAAGTGTTTTGAACGAAACTAGTCCGTAAAACATGCACTTCTCGACCTGTTAATTATCATATTTTTAAAAATTTTAAATTATATAAAAAAATTTCCTTTAATTTCTCAATAATTTTATTATAAATAGGTTTTCTTTAAAATAATTATTTGTGGTAAATAATTGTGAAAATATTATATAAAAAGTTTTTGTTTAAAAGTAATTGTCCCTTTGGTGACATCTTTTGAAGAATAGTTCGCATATAAACAATAATTTTGTTGTATTTGTGATTAGTGATACTAATTTATTTTTTGCAAAATCACCCAATTGTTTCATATTTTTAGTTATTTTTTATGGAATAATGGATCTAATATTTTATAATATTAATATGTAAATTATGTATATTAAATTAATATTTTAAATAATATTTTAATTAATTAATTAATTTCATATAAATTATTACATAAATAAATTAACGAATAATAAATTTATCACATAAAGATACGCATAAAAATGTGTGTCTTTATGATAAAGTTGGGCGGAGGTCTTGCTTACTATTTATGTTTGATTTTTTTAAATAATGTTTTGATTGAAAAATAGAATTAATTTATGTTGCAAGGTCGATAAAGCAAATAATTAAAATAACTATAATCTAAGCTATATTTTAACATCCATCACATGTCTATTTGCTTCAAATTACATCAGATTTTTATAAAAAATCAAATTATAAATCTAAAATTAATATCAAGTTAAATATTTTTAGAAAATTTATTTTTTCAATTTTAATTTATACCATTATTTCTTAAAATATCGAAATTTTACATATATTTCTTTAAAACGTATATTTCTTTTAATAATATTTGGTACTAATTTTTTTCTAATAATACATATTTCTTTATTGTAAGATAATTTATTTATTGGCATTAATTGCAACAAATTTTTAATTTGGACTCAGTTGAAATACTTTTTATTTAAAATAAACAATTTGTTTTTTAATACCAATAATTTTCAAGGTATAATTATTGATAACTAAATGTTTGTGGAATTAGAATTCTTCATTTTATTAATTAATTGCTATTCTTTGCAGTGAAAATTGCCGCTCCTCAACTAAGGCCATTTCTTTCAAGATCCGATTAAAATCAATTTTTATGTTTTAACATAGATTTTAAAGGAATATAAATTTAAACTAAGTATTTATCATTATTCGACATGTATTACATATTTTTCTTTATGCACACATCGCCGAATAGATTAGTAATATTCTATTTTTCTCGAATTATTGTTTTGAATATTTTTTGAATACTATTAATTACATAATACTTTAACTATTTTCTGATTTTAATAATTTGTACTTTTAATTTAAAAATTTTTATAAGCATGTAGATAAAGCTAATATATGATGCATTAAAAATAACATAAAATGCTAATCTTTTAAACATAAAATAATATTTAAAAATTTGTTTAACAGTGATTGAATTTTTAAAAGAATTTATGGATAAAGTGATTTGTTGAACCTGAATAAATTAATATTTAAATAGAGGATTTTAATTTATTTCTAATTAATTTGTTATTTTTTACTGATCTATTGATCTAAAAATATTTTTGTAGATAATTTATGTTTGTAGATAATTTATTACAAAATTGATCGTGGGTTTCATTAAGAATATGAGTGCAATTTGATCTTTGGTTATATTATAGGATCTCTTAGAATCATCTACATATTTTTCATCTACATATTTTTTATATAAATTCAATAAAAATAATTAATTAAAAAATTTAAAGTCATCGGTATTTAATATTTTTAGAATATGAATTACCTATATTATTTTTTTAAATTTTAATTAATATCAATTATTCCTTAAAATATTGCAATTTTACTTAAACATATTTCTTTAAAAACATTCCTACTAATATTTTTTACTAATTTTTCTATTAATATTTTTTATTGTAAAATACTTTATACATATAAGTATTGGCATTAATTGTCGCAAATCTTTGGATTTTGTACGCAGTTGAAATATTTTCTATATTTAAATAAAAATTTTGGGTACTATCGCATTATACCGCCACATGTCCGCAAATTTTTGTCCGCAGGCTTCTTCTCCCATCCTCTCTCTTTTCATAAAGATTAAAAGAACGGTAATGAACAAGTTTTCCTTTTCTCAAAAGGTTTTTAGGAAAAAAGTCCACGCGTAAATAAAGGAAGCAAATGGGATACGACTTCCTTCAAACAAAGTTCCGACCCTAGTAAATACTGTAGAACGACACGTACCACCTGGATTTAGACAAGGATGGTAAAATTCAAGTTCGTTCCCCCTCCTTTTTCCTTCCTCAAAGTATTAAAAATGGTCAGTCAGTCTTATATTATAGAACTCGACGAGTTGTGTCGAGCCAGAAAAAAATGCCACAAATGGGTTTTTGTGTGTGCTCTCCCAAAAATCGAAAAAGATAGTTATTGGAAGATAGTTATTGGACGCTTGGTTTCGCAAGACGGAATGAGTGTTGTGTCCGTACTTGCAGAAAGAATATAAATGAAAAATAAATAACCCATCATCGGGTTGGATGGTGGCACAGTCGGTTGTGCTTCGGTCTGGGAACTTCCCATTATGGTTCTATTCCATCTCCCATCCAATGAATTTTCCACAGCACGAACATTGTATATAATATGTATTTTCCATTCTTTTAATCTTTATGAGAAGAGTGAGGATGGGAGAAGAAGGAAAAAAACTGCGGACAAACATTTGCGGACATGTGGCGGTATAATGCGATAGTACCAAATTTTGTGTTATAATACCAATATTTATGTATATATTTATTTTTAATTATATATGCAGCTCCATTTAAGCATTCACTTCCACAGGAGCATTTCATTAAAAACATTTCAAAGTACTTCGAACTTTTAGTTATTTTATTCGTAATGGATCTCATTTTTATAATCATTAATATTTGTAATTTACCAGGTGAGATAAATTATTAATATAGCACATATATAAATTATTAGCTACTATTATACTATATTTACAAACAAGTTAGTTTTAAATATGGTATAACATCTGCATCAGGTTTGTCCTCCTTCATCTATTTTTATAGTTATTTAAGTTTAATTAAAAATATTTTTTACATAATTTTCCACAAAACTATCTGGTATTTTCGCTTAATTCATTTTCGATTCGTGGATTAATAGACTTTAAATATAGATAAACTATAAGTATATTTAAATATTTAAATTTTATTTTAAAAATTAATTTTCATAATATAATTATTTATTAACTAAACATTTGAGGAATTATAATATCCGAAAAATTTTAATTAGTTAAAAATACAAATAAAAAATCAACTGGCTCTGTTTTTATCCAAATACCAGAATAAAATGTGTTAACACACTTTATCTTTCAGATAAAAATCTTTAAATTCCTTTTTCGCATTTTTGTACTTTATTACTCATTTTTGTTTTCAGAACCTTAATTTATCAGAAAACAAAATTAGCCATTTAATTAGCCATAAAATTATTTATATTAATTCTTTAATATTTGTATTGGTATTCTGTAATAATTCTATTAATATTCATGTTTAATTAATTTTGTTATTGAGATTTTAAAATTAATTTGAAACATAGGATATTCGTTCATTTAGACTAAAATTTTATTATTCAATATTTTTCAATTATGTTTAAAAACCAAAAATAAATTTTTAATAAAATCAAGATTAATTTTATTGACTTAACAATTTTATTATTTTTATAACATTTTTAAAATTATTAGGTTATTTGTAGAATTTATATTTAATTTTAATAAAATGAAGATAAAATTTTTATAATAATGTTTATACCAAAGAAACATTATCCGCCGCATATGGTACACTTTTTTTGCATCCGCATTTATCTAGAAATAAAATCTATTTTATTATACATATTACTATATTTATTTAAAAAATATTAAAATTAGTTTAAAATTTATTTTAAAAATTTTTGTTCATTTATCACTATCTATTTTATATATATCTTTATTTTCCAAATTTTATTATTTAGATTATTTTTTATATTTTAATAAACAAATTTTTATAAAGCACATTTTATATTATCCACTGTCTCCATTTAATTGTCTTTGTATATAACAATCCAAATTTATATATTTTTTATTCGTTTAATTATAACTCGGATTTTAATTAAAATAAATTTAAATTATTTTATAAACTTAGACTAATACAAAAACAATAATATAAAATTAATTTTAAATAAAATGTTGATTAAAATGGTTTTGCATAAGTATTAGATGTGGCTAGTATAATGATGTATACCATATAATACTAATCTTTTATTTGGATCTAATCAATTTTAAAAAATTTTACTTTATCTAGTTTATTACATTTTAAATTAAATTTTATTATGAAAATCAAAATATTAATTTTATTTATAAAACTTTCCTTTCTATATATTTTTTAGAGTAATTTCCCTAAAGCCCCTTATTTTAACTCTCAAATTTATTTCCACAATTAAAAATATTTATTTCCAAACTTCGAAATTCAAAAGCGACTTTTAAAAACAAGTGAAGAAAATATTAAAAATCAGCTGTTTTTAAAAGGGAAATTTGCTTGGGTAAAAAATATTAATCACAAATATATTTATTTTATTTTATTCTCCGCCTCTAAAATTCTATCTTTCCATTAATCTTGTTAGCATTTGATGGTCATGTGGAAATTATTTTTTATAATTAAATTAGTAATTATTTTTAATAAATTGATGAGTAGTAACAACTCAAAAAAAACTTGGGCCATTTCTTTCAAGATGCGATTAAAATCAATTTTTATGTTTTAACCTAAATTTAGAGGAATATAAATTGGACAAATTCCACTGAATTTTGCCGTTATTTTACTCACACAACAATTTTATGTATCAAATCAAATTAAAAAAATATTTTTTATTTTTTCACTGTGTACTTAAATTTTTACTAATTTATGCGACATGCAATTAATTATCGTATCACATAACACTTATACCAGTATACCTTGTTAACAAATCATTAATTTTTTATTTTAAATTTTAAATATATTGTAGAGAAATTTAATAGTATTTTGTCATGTTATTATAATTTTTAGTTTATTTTTTAATTGACATTATTAAATTCCATAATGATTAATCAGTTTTAATTAATATTTATAATATGTTTACAATAGGTTTAGAATTTTATTCGAAATGTTTTGAATTATAAAAGTAATTATAAAATTTATAATGCTTAAAATCTATCGTATTTTTATGAATTGCTCTTATGAATTTTAAAAAGTTTATAAACTTAACTAAATATAAATATTATTTATTATAGGATATTTATTTATATTTACTCTAAAACTTGTTGTGTTATTATAACCCGCGAAAAAATGCACGTTATTCCAATATATTTTGGTAGAATGGGATAATAATATTAAAAAAGTATAATTTATTTAAATATTTTTTATTTATTCAAATATTTATTATATATAAGTAATTCAAAAAATATAAAAATTTTTTATAATATTTTTAATAATAGTTATAAAATTTATAATAATTAAAATTTAATTAACTTTTATATTAATTAATTATTTTTATAATTAATAAATTTATAAACGCTTTACACTATTTAAATGTCTTCACGCCAATGTATAACTACTTTATGAAGTGAATCACACACAGATATTATTAATTAAATCAAATTCAAATACATATAGATAAGTTATTTTTAATTTAATTCGTAATTTATTTATTCAATATAATTTGTAATTTATTTATTATAATATAGCTTCAGATAAATTATCAAATATTTTTATTTGTAAAAAATAAAAATTTTTACATATAAAATTTTACATATTTTTGTTTTGAATAATATTAAATAGTCTCAATTTCATTTTTTAAAATTAATCACGTGAAAGATTATACCGAAAGCAGCTCATAATTCAAATGAAATATGGCAAAAATTTCTTCAGTAATTTCTTTCTACACGTTATACCATAACTTTTCCATAATTTTGGAAGGATGATCATTTATTATACTGTTGTTTAAAAATTATCACGATGTATTTATTATTAAGTCAGCTAAACTAATTTTATTTTAAACATAATTTTATTTTAAATAAACTCAGCAGATTTATTTAATTTTTAGTTTTAAATTTTTCAGAAATCATAAAACTTTTTATAAATGAAATTAAATGTAAAATTTATAATTTATTTCGAATACTCTTTTATCACACATAAACAGAAATTATTTATAAATAACTAAATGTAGAATTAACATTTTTAAGCTAATAGTTTAGAGATATCTTCTTGTAATTGGTTCATCTTTATAGAAATTATTATTTTAATAATATTATATTTTTTCATAAATATTTTAAAATTTTTTAAGCTTATATCAATTTAATTGCTTAATCGATGTTGGTAATCTTAATTATTATAATTTTTTAATAATTGAAAGCTTAATCGTAGCTTGAGCCATATTAGATAATTTGTGGTCTAACATTATTTTATTAGAATTTTTT
Source organism: Meloidogyne arenaria (assembly GCA_036172955.1). Taxonomy (NCBI): domain Eukaryota; kingdom Metazoa; phylum Nematoda; class Chromadorea; order Rhabditida; family Meloidogynidae; genus Meloidogyne; species Meloidogyne arenaria. The sequence goes on from JARQAB010000025.1 coordinate 3,676,237, forward strand.
AATATTATTAACGATTACATATATGTATAAAAAATATTTTGTGATATTACTAAGTTTACAAAATTACAAGCTCCTATTAAATATATTTTATCTTGTTCTTTTACTCCTTAGCAAAAGCTTTGTTTAGAGATGCGTTTTTTTAATTTATAGACCTTGTTGATTTAGTTTTTAAAAATCGATATTAATTTAAAAAATATTTAATAGTTTATCATTTAGATTTCACATATATTTTTAAATTAATTTATTTTTTTAAATAAAGATTTAATTTATTTACAAAAAGTTTTTATGCAATTTGTGTGACATCAGTTGATATTTAAGTTGGATATCAAAATAAGGGAAAATTTTAAAATCAATTTTTAATTATCGTTTTATTAAATTATTTTTATTCAGCGTTCTGCATTATAATTGATAAACATTAGTTCAGATCATTGATTTTATATGTTAATAAATCAAATATTAATTATTATTTTAATAAGTTTAATAATAATCTAATATGTAGAAGTAAAAAATTTCATAGCACGATAAATCTTTAAATATTTAGGTTTTATTGTCGAAAAATTTTACAAATTCTGATCCAACTCCTTTAAAATTTTATTAATACAATTTATAAATTATTTATACTTAAGGGAATTAAATTTTTTAAATTTGGCGGAAAACGGAAATAAAATTTATATTATTTCATCAAATATCAAATGATTTAAAAATAATCATATTCTATGATTCTAAAAATAAATTTTCATATCTATAAAAGTTAATAAATATTTTATTTATAACGATAAACTAATTATTCATATAAGAATAATAAATAGGCTATTTGTATATAAATTTGTGTTTTTTTGTTAAATATAAGTTAAGTAAAAAAGTAAATATAATACATTTTTAAGGTTTTTATCTTTATTTAATTATTTATTTTAAACCTTTTATCAAACATGATCATATGTATGTTAAATCAATTGTAGAACCTCGGCGTTAATTTTGAAAACTATATTGATTGAAAAATTTAATAATCACGTTTTATTTTTTTGAAAAAAATTTTTGTCTGTATGAATAACTGTGATGAGAATTATCAATCATAATTTATTATATTTTATTATTATTAAATTTATAAAATTTATTCACTATTAGTAGTTTCATGGTTAACTACTACTATTATTGAATAGTAAGTGAAGTTTTTTTATAATGAGTTTCCAAATATTTAGATTTTTATTTGTTACATTAATTTCCAAAAAAATTTTTCTTATTTATAAAATCTTTGCATAATATTAGTTATTTATTTAAACTAATAAATAAATTTATTATAATCAGCTAAAAAAGCTTGCTTAATTAAGTGGAAAAATGTCGAATATCCCAATTTGATGTAAATTTTTAAAAAAGTATTCTAATAATATTATTATTTTTACGTTAAATAAATATTAAATAATTTATATAAATATTTTACATTCATTGTCGTCGAATAAAAATATATTGTAATTTATTTAATTTTATAATAATAATTTAAATATTTATTGAATAATTTTGTTGCTGGTAGTTTTGTTCGTCTAATAAATAAGGACACATAGGGGAAAAATCTGGCTGTTATATAATTGAATGAATACTTTTCCAACACAAATATTTATTCAATATTTTATTTTAAAAAAGAAAAAGCAGTGTACGAAGAAGAATGTGAAGTCCTATCTGCCTCTATTAAAGTAGGCAGATAGGACTATATATAGGATTTTAAAAAGAAAAAAACGGGCAGACAGGAAATTTTTATATATTTAAGTCGTAACGACGTTTTACATTTTTATCGAGTTTTTAATTAAATTTAATATACGAATTTATTTGATAAATACATATTATATTTTATTCGAATTTTATAATTTTTATTCGGCATTCAAATTTAAAAAATATAGAAAGTAAGGTTATTTTTTAATGTAGTAATTTTAAAAATAAAAAGAAAAAGACGGGCAGACAGGAAACTTTCATAAATTTAAATAAAAATAATTAAATATAAAATATTGCCGTCAGACAGACATTCAATTATTTTAGGAATATATTTTAATGTCTTCTTGTCCACAATTACATATAAGCGTTGTATAAATGCTCGGCTACAGATCATAGCGACGATCTTCATTTTCATCGAGTTTATTAATTAAAATTTAATATACGAATTTATTTGATTAATATTGTTTTTATTTGTATTTTTATAATTTTATTTGTTATTAAATTTTTGTAGAAGGCAGGTATATTTTTGTAAACGTCATTCCATTAACTATATTTTAACATTATATGACGCAAATAGTTAATTATTTTAGAGAGTTACATATTTTATTTAGAAGATTTCAATTAAAATTTAATTTGCGAAGTTATTTATTTAATACATTTTACTAATATTTTATATATTTTTATTTAATTTGTAAAGCAAACTGCGGACATATGCTTGTCTGATATGCATTTTATTATTTTTTGAAATTATATTAAAATATATTTTATTAATTTAATAGTTAAAATTATTAAATAATTGAAGATTAAATTATTTTAAGTTTAAATAAAATTGAGAATATAATTACATATTTAGGTAATTATGTATTATTTTTTATTTGTTTATTTTTATAATTGTATTTTTATTAAATATTTTTTTATATACTCTAAAAATTATAATATTACATACAGGTTGTTCAGTAAGCTTTAGAAATTTTTTGCTTTATCCGACAGCGATTTTTATTATCTTCAAACTAAGTTTAAGTTTTAATTAACTTAAACTAAACTTTATTGTATTTAATTTTAAATAAAAACATTAATATATAATTAATTTTAATAAATTGATGATTAAAATATTTTTTAATTTTTTGCATATGTGTTAGAAAAAAATATTTAAAAAATTTAAAACAAAGTTTACCAAATAACTTTTAGTTTATTTGGATCAAATCAATTAACACAACTACGAATTTAAAAAAATTTTCTACAGTTAGTCTATTAAATTTAAAATTAAATTTAATAAAAATATTATTTAAATTAGTAATTAAAATTAAATAAACTTTTGCACAGATGTCAAAATTTAATTTTTGTGATCATACATTTCAACTTGGCTTTAAAATATCTTTAATATGAAAATTATTTTTTAATTTTTTATAATTAAATCAGTATTTATTTTTATTAAATTGATCAATAATTATGATAACAACCAGAAAGGCATATTTAATTATTGCAAAGAATTTTTTTAAATTATTATAATCTATACACGTTTAATAATAATTAAAATTATTATCATTTAAAAAAGTTCCACCAACATTTTCAATTTTCATTCCCTAATTATACAAGTTTTATCAATTTTTTTTATTCATTCTTTAATTATATCAAAATTTTTCTTAAACGTTATTGAAAAAAATTTAATTTATTTTATTAGTCTAAGAGTGTTTGTTAATTTTAATGTCAATTAGCATGTCAATTATATTTAGTTACAAACAAATTAGATAAATTTTTAACCATATCTAATATATGTGAATAACTTTTAGATAATTATTATAAGTTTTGCTAATTTTTCTATAAATTTATACTCGAATTGATGATTACTTTTAAATGTTTACTTAATGTTAAATTTCGTTAGATGTACCTTATACCGGCTGGACTTGTAGCAGATAAGGAAACAGTCTTCTTAATGCTAGATTCAGAAGGTAATCCAATGATCAACAGAAGACATATAATAATCAGTAATCTATTTTTTGGGCTTAATAGGATTTGGATAAATTCAAAAAATCCTTGTAATTTTTCTTTTATATTCATTTGTTTTAATTTCCTCGAAGTTTAATACCTAACTAAATATGAAAGATATAATAATGAATACATAGTTTTAAAATTACATACAATCATTTATAAAATTGATTCGGTGCCCTTTGAAGCAACATTTGTGCAGATTTACTATAATTTATTCTTAATTTTGTATTTTTAAATTTTAAATTATATTTGTAAACTCTTATGTATAATTTTCATTTTTTTAAACTCCTTAATATAATATTAATATTCAATAGATAATTTTATTGAAAAGAATTATTTCATTGTTAATTATAATAATAGTTTGTTTGTAAATTTTTTTCATATCCAATTTTAATAGTATTATATTTGTAGAGATCTTTTATTTTCATTAATATGATAAGTTTATTGTAAATGTATATGAATAAACATTTGGAATATTTTTTTCAAATTATAGTTTATTTTAATAAATGTGATAAACTTTAAGCATTTAAATTTTATTGGAACAAATTTTATTATCTTTTTTCTAGTAATATTGTTTTATTATCTTCAAGTATTATAAATATAAACTATTATAATTAATTACGCCTTTATTTTTATTTAATTAATCATTTGTGAAAAATAAATTTCAGATTATTATTATTTTTCAAATTTATAAATTTTATCTTTGTTTTTTCATTGTGAGTTAAATATTTTTATCTATCTTGAAGATATAACTTTTTTAATTTTTTAATTTTTGCAACATAAATTAATTCAATTCTAATTTTTAAGTAAATATAAAATTGTTAACATGCTTGATTAATTTTAATGCAATAATTTCTTTTGTAGAAATATTTAAAAATGCTTTAATCTTGATGGTCATATATAAATTATTTTTTAATTTTTTATAATTAAATCAGTAATTGTTTTTAATAAATTGATGTTATTAACAACCACAAAGAAATATAACACACTGCAAAGTATTTTTAATTTGTTATTATCTAATACTTTGTTAATAATGATTAAAATTATTATCATTTAAAAAATTGTCCTCCGCGTTTTTCATGTAGCAAACTCTCTAATATACAGATTTTTATGGATTTTTTATTCATTTATTAATAATTTCCTAAATTGTTTTTAATTATTATTAGTACAAATTTTTATGATATATAAATTTATTTTTTATCTCTTTTGTAAACATTATATTTTAGATATTAACAAATAAATTTTAATTTAGATTTTATTGAATCAAATGTCAATATCATTTTTTATTTATTAATATGTATGTTCAATAAATAATTGCAAAAAAGTTTATTTCGAAATTATTTTTTTTTTAATTTTATAAAAGGTTTTTATTATTTAATCAAATAATTAATAGTAAATTAATATAATTTAAATAATTATATGTATTAAAATTTGTATTATTAATTAATTATTGTTAATTATATTGGCAAATAATTTGTTGATTTAAAACTTTATTTTTTAAATAAATGCTAGTTGCTAGTAAAGTATTGTTTACTGCAAGATTCCATCTTATTCATTATCATTTAAATGAAACTCTAATGTATTTATTAGTTGAATATCTATTTGTTTCGATTCTGCTTTGCTGATATTGATTATACAATTGTTGTTTTATTATTTAATATATTTTATAAATTAATCTAAATTGTAGAGATATTTTAATATAAATTTAAAACTGGACTGACAGATTTCATTACTCGGATTCTTAAATTCTAAATTATATATATTTTTCATTGATTTTAAAATTAATAAATAGTTTTTATCAATTATAAATTAATTGATAATTTTATAGTATGGTCATCATTTTTATTTATAATAGGAGTATAGTTAGCTTTTAGTGAGTTTTTCTAAATTTAATTTATCAAAATAATTTTAAAAAGCTGTAAATTATTGCTAATATCATCTACTATCTGTGATATTATTTTATATTTAACTGAAATTTAATATAATCTCATCAAAAATTCTTTGTCAAATATGTTTTATAGACAATATAGATACATTTAATCTAATATTCAATTAATTCTCATTTACAATTAATTCATTATTTATTTTCGCAATTTTACTTTTTTCTTCTTTGAATTTATCGTAAATCTTTCAAAAATGCGTATAAATGTAGGTATATAGTATATTATCAATAAAATGTCATATTTAATATGTAAAAAAATTTTTAAACTTAATTTAACATTTCTTTGTTATTTATATAAATTTAAATTTAAGTTTAATTTATTAATTTAATATTTTATCTTTTCTAAATAAATCCATTATTTATTTTTAAAAATGAATAGACGATGTATTTAAAGTTTTTTATGTAGCAAATTTAAGATTTAAATTATTTTATATAATTAATATTAGTAAATTAATATTAGCAATTCATTCTCTTAATTCATTAATTGTGGAAAAAATAATACATAAAGCAGTCTCATAATTCGAATGGAACATGGGAACTATTCCCTCAGTTATTTCTTTCTCCACGTTAATCATTCTTCTTCCATATCTTTTGTAAGGATAATCTTAATTTCATATAATTAGTGTTTGAATCTTAAAAGATAATTATTCAAATTTTTTTATAATTGTTAATAATTATTAAAATTTTTCTTAATTCATTAATTGTGGAATACCAAATTTAATTAAATTATCAATTTTAATATACCAATTTTAATAAAATTATTATTTAAATAATTATTTAAATTTTTATTTAAATCTTTATTTTCAACAATAAAGATTCGATCTAGAATTACTTTTTTCACATTAACCGATTAATTTAGCTAGTTAATAGCCGTATAATTAATTAATTTAATTAATAATTAATTAATTTAATTAATTACTTTTAATAGCCGCCATTCATTAATTTAAAACGCAAATTTTCAATCTTAATGATCAATGAAGTTTATACGTCTTGGAGGTGCAATATTTAAGATTAATTAACGTATATTAATTAATTAATTCACAAATAAAATTAATAATTATTATAGATATTATTATTTCTCTTAGAATGTGAGAATTTATTATTTATAATTACAGATTTATTTTACATTTCTTTGTTCTTTTTATTAAATATTTAACCTTTTGTTATTGTAACTAATTAGGCCATCATAATATTGTTCTTCACTCTCTATTTAATTTAAATAATTATTAAAATAAATTATTATTGGATAAATATATTTTACTTTTTGTTGCTCTAAATTTTCAATTTTTTTTGATTAATTAGAAAATTATATTAAAATTTATTAATTAGAGTAGGCAAAAATGTATAAAAGTATTATTAGTATTATTATTTTATTATTAGTATTATTATAATAGTATTATTATTTTTTTATAAAATTATGCCTACGATTTTAAAGGGGAACATTTAATGTTGAACCCTTATACTATTATATACAAATTTTATCAATTTTTAACCATTTTCTAATAATTTGAATAACTTTTAGATAATTTTTCGAAAATTAATTAATATTTATATTTGTTATGCTTTATTGCTTACGATTTTTGAAAAGAACTCTCTTTTTTATACTTTATTTTTTATTATAAGTTTTGTTAATTTTTCTGTAAATTTGCATTATAATATTAATATTTAATAGATAATTTTATTGAAAAGAGTTATTTCATTGTTAATTTAAATAATATTAAGTTGCTTAACAATTTTTATTATTTCATTTGGGAAAAATTGTAAAAATTTTGGAAAAATTTGGAAAATTTGGAAAAATTATTTCCCATATCATCCCATAATTTTTTCCATGTCATCCATATCATTTTCATTAATTTGATAATTTTATTGATGAATATACTAATGAACGTTTGAATATTTTTTTTTACAAATTATGTTTAATATGATAAACTTTGAGCATTTAAATTTTATTGAAATAAATTTTATTATTATTTTTTCTAGTAATAATGTATTATCTAATTAAATAAATAATTACTACTACATAACAGTATTTTGTGATACTAGCAGTATTTTAGTGATAAAAATTTTTAAAATAGAAGAAATTTCATTTAAAAATTATAATTTAAATATAAGATGTAGTACAGTCATCAATCTGTCTCGAAGGAGATGAATTAAACTCGAATAATTGAAAGCTATTCTGTTTAGAAATAATGCTTAATTTTTAATGCTATGGTAGTAAACAATGCTATGGTAGTAAACAATTAAGATAAATGATTATTCGATGTATTATTAAATTATGAATTGTTTTTATAATTTTTTAATAGTCTTTGAATAAAATTTAAACAAAGAATATAATAAAAAATTGATTTATACAATTTATGTATAAATCAAAAACTTTTGATTTATACATAAAATGCTTTTAAGTAAGCGGTATTTAAGTTGAATTAATAATAATTATGTAGCTGATTTAAATATATAATTCATATAATAAGATTAAATAATCTTGTTTATTTATTTTTGTTGATAAACATTGACTGATAATTATATCGCATGTTAATTTATTAAATACTTTGTTGTTGTTTAAATAATTTGTTGTTAGTGTGATAGAAAGAATATTTGATTGATTAAATAAGTTTAAAATTATTTTATTGCTAGATAACAGATTTTAGGGAGGATTGTTTGATCGATATATTTGTCAGTTCTTTCATATATGATTAAATTTTATATATTTTTTAATTTTAATTAATTTTTATTAATTCACTTAAAATTTATTAATTTTACTTTAATCTTTCTAGTATTAGCAATTCAAAATATAAGTTAGAATAATAATTTGAAATATTTTTTGTCTCATCCTCAAAATACTTATATATTTTAATAAAAATTAAAAACACCCAATATTAAATTCTTTAAGATTAAATTTTGGTTTCGAAAAGAACATTTTTAAAATGAATATTTTAAAGTGCTTAAGAAATTTATTTATGATGAATTTTCCACTAAATTCAAAACTTTTTTATATAAGCGAATCTGTTTTTTAATTACTTTAAATTACTTAATCTGAATATTTAGTAAAAAAATCAACTGGCTCTGTTTTTAGCCAAATACCTGAATAAAATGTGTTAATTTGTACACACTTTATCTTTCAGATAAAAATCTTTCTAAATTCCTTTTTAGTATTTTTGTACACATACTATTTTAATGATGCTTTACTCATCGTTTTGCTGCAATTTTCAGAGAATTTATTAAATATTCGATTAGTTTGGCTTTCAGTTTGTATCGGTTCTGAATAAGGAATAATTTAACTACGTACCGTTGCAATTCAAAAAATCCAAATCAGGTTTCGGGTATTTAAACGTTGATGCTAATTTTTCTTACACAACACAATTGCAGTATACATTATCCTCCTCAAATTTCTTACAAATATATCCAGCCTCGTTTTTATTCTTTGCTTGAATATCCTTTTGAAAAAGTATGTGAGTAAACTCATTATTTTTGGTATATCAATCGAATTTACTATAAAACACAAATAAAGGAACATTTTATATAATTGTTATTTGAAATTTTTTTAAATTTGAAATCAACCTAAAAATATTTAATTAATTTTAAAGTAAATAATTAAGTTTTCAATTAATATTTTTTTATTTTATTTTTATTAATTAATATTTAAATTAATTAATAATAAAACCGGATTTGAGACCCGGACTCATGGAAATCCGGACGGAGTTTACAAAATAAATATTCAAAACATTTAAATTGCATCTTTAGAAAACTACAATTTTGACAGCGTCAACAGTTTAAAATAAACAACAATATTTAGAACTTTTAAATTATATAGGTAGATTTTTTAAAAAACAATAATTTAGGTACTTATTATTTTATTAATTTTTACACTCATCTAACATTTTTGAATTTTACAGGCAAAATCAACCAATATTCATTTACTTTTATTACTTATCCAAAAAATATTATTTCATTTTTGATTATTATATTTATATTCCAATAAAATTTTTAAAACTATCAATAATTATTTCTGAAATTTTCAATTTTAAAAATTAATCACAAAGAAATCGATATGATTACTGATTCGTTTTAGTTAAATTATAATTAAGATATTATAACTTTTTTTTAATGCTTAATTTTTATATATATACATATATCCGTATTTTGATTTATACTCAAAGGCCTATACTATTCTATATTTACTATACAGATGATAAATCATTACTAACAATTTATTTATTTTTAATACTTTAAAAGTGCTTTTGTCGACCACTTATTGATAATTACTATATAAACTGAATTTTTTGAGTTATTTTACAATTATAATTTATTTGTTATTTTTTCTTATGAAGCAGTATTGTACAAGTTAGTTAGTCGTCGTTTTCAAATGAATTTTCAATTCTACATTCTTTAAAGATTATTTTTTATAAATATATTTTCGTTTATGTTAATTAATTTCAATAATTTAAATGTTTCTTAAATGCATTTATTTAATTTTTATTTATTTTTATTTTATTTATTTGATTTGATTTAAATGTTATCAGTGTTAAATTCTATGTGATTCCATGTCAGACTAAATAAATTAATTTGGCACGTTTTTCTATAAATTTAAATCGAATTTTCTTTATATTTTTATTTAAATTTATAATTAAATTAATTAAAAATTATCTAACTATTATTAAAAACACATTAGAAATTATTTTTTATAAATTATATTTAAAATATTTGCATCTGATTAGTCGACGATTTCAATGACGTTTCAATTAGATCATTTTTTAATTTATTAGTTTTCCAAAAAAATTCTAAATATCTATTAAAATTTATTATATGCAAGCAACAAAAATATTTAATAAAATAAGATGTTTTGATTTTTGTTATTAAATTATTTTAATTAAATCTAAAATTAATCTAGTATTATTTTTAGAATTTGATAATCATTAAATTAATAATTATGTTTTTTATAAATTTTTCTAATAATTCTATGTATATTTATTACTTTTTCAAAGCCGCAAGCTCTGTCGTGCCGCAAGCTCTTCCTATTTTTGTTGATTTGTTAAATTCTTTGTAAATTTTGTTCTAAAAATAGTTTTTTCCATATCAAAATATTATGATGGTTTTCCCATTAATCGCTTTTATTAATATGTATATTATTAATCTTTTAAAAATATAATTATTTTCATAATTATCATAAATAAGTAAATATAATATTTTTCTAAAATTTTTCGTTGCAAATTTTACCCGTTATTGCATCAAAGTTAGTACAATAATCATAAAAAATAAAAATATAATATTATTAGAAAATATTAACACATAAAAATAAATTTTAAATTTAAAAATAAAGAGACCTTACGAATCTGCGATTGGTTGATGTATCTCGTTAATGTATTCAGCATAATTAATGCTGACTATAAAAAATTTTAATATATACAATTCTATTAACATAGGCATATAAATTATTCAGACAGCTATTTAAATTTTTCATTCTATACAGTATTTATATTGTATTTTATATAGTAAGAACTAATTATTATTCATCATTGAATTCTTTTTATTCAATCTTCATTTATTTAATTTTTTAATTTATGCTTCATTATACGGCTTGGGATTGATTATTAAATAAATAATAATGTTTTTTATAAATTTTTATATTTATTCTATTATTAATTTTCCAGAGCCTCAGTTTCTGTTGGGTTTGTGTTTTTTACGCTAGATTTTTACATATAATTAAATTTTCCACTAGTGCACATTTCACAATTTAAACATTTCCTAGAGCTGTGCGAGACTCTTGGTCTTGGTCTTGGAACCAAGATTTTTCTTGGTTTTTTTTCGGTCTTGGTCTTGGTCTTGGTCTTGGGGTGTTTGTCTTGGTCTTGTCTTGGTTTTATTTTTTGGTCTTGGATTTTTTAGTCTGAAAATTGGAAGAAATCTGGCTTGCCGAGACCCAAAATTTTCAAAAATTTTCGCCTGCGGCGCTGAAAAGGGAATAAATCTGGCACCTTGGTCATCCAAAATCCTCAAAATTTTCGCCTGCGGCGCTGAAAAGGGAAGAAATCTGGCACCTTGACCATCCAAAATCCTCAAAATTTTCGCCTGCGGCGCTGAAAAGGGAAGAAATCTGGCACCTTGACCATCCAAAATCCTCAAAATTTTCGCCTGCGGCGCTGAAAAGTCCTTTCGCCTGCGGCGCTGAAAAACCCAGGTCCCCCAACTTCATAATATTCCTTTTGATCCTTCTTAATCCACTTAAATTCCCCTTTAAACCTCAATATCCTCCTTAATCCAAGGGCGTAGCCAGGGGGTCGATTTCGATCACTAATATCCCCTTAATCCACCCTAATCCTCTGAAATATATCTCATTGATTTTCCACCCGGATAAATTCCCTAAAATTCTTTGAATTTCGCATAGATTTTTCGAAATTATAGGTGATTGTGCTGAAGTTGACTGTGATCGTGTCAAATTAACAAAAAATAAACCAAAAATTTGACCTATGGGACCTAAAAATTGTCTCGAGTTTTGTATTATTTTTGGTCTTGAGTCTTGGAGTTTTGGTCTTGGTCTTGAGTCTTGATCTTGGAAAAAATTTTGTCTTGGGTCTTGAGTCTTGAGTCTTGGAAAAATTTCGGTCTCGCACAGCTCTAACATTTCCTATTTATACGTTGAAATAAAGCTCTGCCTTCTAAAAAGAAAATAAAGTGGTGTCGATACTTTGATAGCATGATATACGTTTTCTTTTTAAAATAATTAATTTATAGTTTCCATTTATTAAATTTTTGATATTTTAAATTTATAATTAAAAAATTTTAATTCATTTTTATTATCAAGGAATTATTCTATCAATTAAATATTTAATTGTTTATAAATTATTATTATTATGTTATTACAAGTTAATTTTATATACATATGATACTTAGTATTTGAGTATAAACATATTAAATTCAATTTTTAAATAATTTTTTTATTCTAATATAATATTCTAATTGTTCCTTCTGACACTATTGTTCAGGTCAAATATGCTATATTTTTAATATTACTTTTGGGCCTATCAATATAAATTATGATATTTCACAGAATTTTTATATTATAAGGTTGTCGGTTGTCCTGTAAATAATCTTATGTTTAAATTTGATTTTTTTAAATTTTGAATTTAAAATTATTTTTTGAAATTGTTCAAATATTTAAAAAATTATCCACATTCAAAATTATTTTGTATTTAATTTATAAATTTACATTTTTAGTGTATTTTTAAAATATCACTTTGCCTCAAATATTCTTTAGTTTTGAAAAGTAATTTTCAAAAATTTTAATTTGCAATCTACCTATTTCTTTTGTAGATTTGCAGCCCTAGTAATAATTAACTTTAATTTTTATTCAAACCAATGATATAATTTAATTATTTTTTTGATTAGAAAAAAATTTATATTTTATTATCCATTATCTAAACCTAAGATTAATTATCTATTTAAATAATTTAATTTATTGTTAATGTTTTGGTGGTATAACTATGTTGTATTTTAAAATAATAAAAATCGTCTTTTTTGCTCTAAATCTTCCAGTTTCAAAACTATTATTCATTTTTTATAAATTAAATTTTTGATAAAAATATTGTCTAAATTTAAAGAAAATTAACATTATTTTAATTTTTATATTTTAAAAATATTCTTATAAAGAATAAAAGTAATTTAATATGATTAATAAAAATTCTTATACCTACAACACTCCCAAAATTATTTTTGTTAATGACATTAGAGTATTCGTTATTTCGTTTCCCATTTTATATCATTATTGAACTTAATTTTGATTTTTCTTAATTGTATTCTTTTAAAATTTGCACCCAAATGCTTTTATACATATATTCTTTTGTCTTCTATATTTACATATTATTTATTAATTTTTCATAACAATTAGTTCAATTAATTATAATAATTAAGCATAAAAACAAATTAAAAATTAAATATTCCACTTTCCATAAATAATTTGCTGAATTAAAAATTTTTGATTCGATTTTGACTTAATAATAAAAGTAACATGAAAATCTTTATATATTTATTATCAATAAATTGAAACAAATCTATAATATTTATTAATGTTATTCATTTAATGCATTGTATTTTATCAAAATATTTGCAAAATTTAAAGATATTTATTTCATAAATTATATCTTCAAAATAAAAACCATTGAAGATGTTACGATCTCATACTTCGTTATATATTTCGTAGATTTTATAAAAAATTTAAATATCATTATAATAATTATTATTAAATAAATTATGTTAATATTTATTAATAAAACCGCAGGGAATTAAATTTTTTTGTAGTTTTCAATTAATTTCTAAATTCTTTTGCATTTTTTATTTCTGATAAATTAATTTTATAAAGTAAATATTTTAATTCTAGTCAAATTATTATGTTATTAGATATTAGATATTTAAATTGCTTCTAAATTATTATTATTACAAGTTTTTAATTTTTATATGTAAATTTTAACAAAGATATATTTTTTTAAATCTAACTTATCAACATTGGATTTAAATATTAAAGAAATTTTTATTAAAATTTTATTGGAATAAATTGATGATTTCATATTAATATCAAAAATTCTCTATTAAATGGGAACACAAGAACAACGACATGAAATGAAAATATGGAATGGAAAAGATTTATAAATGGAATTAAGAGTGGGGAAAAGGATATGTTTTGGATCAGGCTTTTGTTTTATAATGATTTTTTGTGAATAATGTGAATAAAAAAGTGTGAATAATTTTATAATAGTAATAATTTTATTATATATTTTATAATAATTTTTCGTTGAATAATTTTATAATAATTTTTTGCGCTTGTTTTTAATAATAATTGTGAAAATAAATATTTTATTTATGAATAATTTTATTTTTAAATATTTTTTTTTCTTTTTCAATATTTTTTTCCACAATTGATATTATGACGTATAAATAATGTTATACAAGACGAGTATTTTTGTAATAATGTTAAAATATTTTTTGTTTATTATTCAAGTAATTAATATATTTTAAATAATTACGTTAAATATTCTATTAAATAACTTTTTAATTGAATTGATAAGTAATTTGTTGATTTAAATTTTTTATCTCTAAATAAATGATAGAGTTGCGTTCTGTATTATTGTTTGGTACAATAAATTTATTTATTCATCATCAATCAATTTAGATTATTCTATATCTATACATATTGTTGAATTCTGAAATATTATTTTACAATTATAAATATTCTAAATATTTAAATTGTATTGATGAAAAACAACTTTTTTAACGGGCATCAATCAGCTTAAAATCAACAACAATTTTTTAATAGTATATTTTCTAGTTTATTCTTCGAACTATTTAATTATATTATTTAGAAATATTTGTAAAATAATCAAAATTTTAATTAACTCTAAAATTAATCTACTAATATTTTTAGAATTATGATAATTATTAGATTAATAATAATGTTTTTTATAAATTTTTTATAAATTTTTCTAATAATTCTAGTATTACTTTTTCAGAGCCGCAGGCTCTGTGGGGTTAGAGCCTTATGAAATCGGGTCTACGCTAGACCTTTATAATTAAATTTTGACATGTTCCTTTTATACGTTGAACATAAGCTCTGCTTTTCTAAAATTATTTTAATAAATATATTTTCGTTTATGTTAATTAATTTTAATAATTTAAATGTTTCTTAAATGCATTTATTTAATTTTTATTTATTTTTAATTTTCTGTATTTGGTTCAAATGTGTCAGTGTTAAATTCTAAGTGATTCCATGATAAACTTAATTAATTAAAAATTTCTGACTATTATTAAAAACACATTAGAAATTATTTTTTAAAAATTATATAAAATATTTCATATGATTTAAACGATTTAAATGATATTTTTAAATAGATCATACTAACATGGAGCGGCTCCGAAAATTGCCGGCTCCGGAGCTGGAGCCAAGATTCTATAAGCCCTGAGCCAAGATTTTGTAAGCCCGGAGCCGGGGCCAACAAATGGCAAATACCCAGCACTGCTTCTAATATTCAAAATCAGCCAACTTTATCTCGCCATATACCCTTTAATTCCTCGAATTGTTGAAATTTGTAGATTATTCAGCTCCTAGTCTATAGAATATCTGTTTAAAAGCGTTAGAATGTGACAACATATTAATGGGATATTCTGGATGAAAATTTGTCCAAAAACCGGTCCCGGTTAACCAAAAACCGGGGGTAAATCAAAAACCGGAACCGAAAACCGGGGGTCGAAAACCGAAAACCGGGGGTACCGGTTAATAACCGTCCGTGAGCTACCCTATTTATTAATTAATCAATTATTTATAATTATACTTTGTCAAAAATAAAAAATTATTATATATTAAAAATTTGTAATATGAAAATAAATAAATATAAGGTGCAATAATTTTTATTTAAAATCAAGTGCTTTGTGTAAAAATGCTTTATGATTGTAAGCATTTGCGACCTTTATTCGTTAGCGATTAATAAGTGTCTGTGTACAAAATGAGACCTTATTCATAATAATTGAAATGTGAAAAAATCATCTTGTTTTTAATCTAAATTTTTTTGTCAAAGATTCGTTATTAATTTTTATGTAAATTTGCATTGCAATTAGATTAGAATGTAAACACTCTGCATATTTGTAAACTCAATTAGATATTTTAAATTGTTTTTAAATAACTATGTATTAATACAAAATATTAATTATATATTTTTTATCACATTTGTTAACATTCCATTTCAAATATCAACAAAGAAATTCTATTCTTTAAATTTTTTGAATTAATTTTGATGTCATTTTTATATTAATACTATTTTAATAATAGATAGAAATACATATAATATTTTAATTAATCCTTAATAAATATTTGTAATAAAATTTAATTTGTATGATTGTCTTTGTGTTAATGCTAAATTATTATTTTTTGTCTATTTAACTTAAATAATTAATATTATATCTGAAATAATTATACTAAATATTATATTAATTAATTTTTGTAAATTATATTAGTAAATAACACAATTCAAATTTAATTAAAATATTCATTTGAATCAAATTATTGTTAATTATTTCCTCATATGATATTTATATGTTGACTATCCCGATTCCAGATATATAGCATCCAGACCAACTATCTTCAATTCATTTGTAACATTTCTTTTCTTATTATGATTGATCTTTATTTTCATGATTGTTTTTATTAATATTAGTTTGTGTAGTATATAAATTATATTATACATATATGTAGTCAACTGCAAAAATAATTTGTACAAGTGTTTACTTTTATGAAAAAGGCAAATAAAATTATTCATAGAATTATTTAGCGTTTAACCAAAATTATAGCAATTAAGTAAATATAATATTTGTCTGGAAACTTATAATGACATTTCAGCTTAAAAATATTTACTCTAAATTAGTCATTTTTAAAGCGGAAATTTATTATTAATTTTCAGATATTTAATGTTCTTAACTAATAAATTAATATTTTTAATTTATATTAATATAAACTAATAATTTATAATAATTAAAAAATAATTTTGGAAATAAAATTTTAGAATCCTTATAAATAAATAAAATTTTTAAATTTCAAAATTTAACTCATAATTTTAATTTATGTATTATTATTAATTAATCAAATGTAATTCTGCCGAAGCGTTATATGGGCTTTGCATGGGTAAAAAGATTTTATTTCTAAATACTTATTCTTAATTTGTTATTTTCCGACATTATTGAATATGTCTAATAATTATATGATGAATTTTCAATAGTATTCTTAGCCTTATCAAGTATAATTTATCGAATGTCAATATATAGGGATAAATCCTTCTTGTAGGGATAATAAAATAGTATATTCTACTGAATTTATATATAAATTTTAATCTAATAACTATTTTTGACATAAAAATTTAAATTTTATATATCTGATTAATTTAATTTCAGTATAAAACTAATTATTTTTGCTTAATTTTATATTTTAGTTTTGAATGTATATTTAAATATTTCAACTAATTTTAAATATCAAAACATTTATAAATTTTGAAAATTTATAAATTTTGAAAATTAAAAAAAAATTTAAATACTTCCTTGGATAGTAATTCTTTTTGTGTAATTCTTTTAGGATGCCCTCTTTTGTGTAAAAACAAATCACCTTTAGATTTCTGCGCTCTGTGAGACGTTCGAAAATATCGAAAAAATAATCTTCATTTAGATTAGAACGTACGACTAGTAATTCTCCCTCTTCAATGATAAAAGTGAGAGATAATAGTGAGAGGTAATATCTTTTAAGTATTTATTCTATTAGAATTTGAATTTTCTGTTCATTTTATAAAATATTTTATCCATTTTTAATAAATAATTAAAAAATTTTTTTGATGTATATTCATTGTAATTTCATTAATAATCAGATTAGGACTGCACATATCCTAAAAATTTGAGAGATTTAATTTTTTTATTTTGTTTTCTATAAATAATCATTTATAATTTATTTAAATATTACTTTAAATTTAATTTTGGTTGCAGCATAATTAATATAACATTTATCACGCAATATATATATAAGCAAATAGAGTTATTATAAGCAAATATTGATTCTAATTGAGTAATTTTATTTCATTGAAATTATTTTTATTTATCTATTTGTTATTTATCTATTCGAAATTTATATTTTTTAAATTAATCTAAAGGGTTTTAATTAATTAATAATATTATTTTTGAATTATAAGTAATATACAGATTTTTTCATTTTAAATGTATTTTATTTATAAATATTCTATAATAAAAACACTACTTATGTATTATTGCTGTAACAATTGCAGCTCCGTCACATGGACAAAGTCTTTCAATTTGAGACTAAAATCAAATTTTTTGTTAATTAAATTAAATTTTAAAGTAATATACATAAATTTAATATATTTTTATATCTAAATGATATTTATATTTAATTGATTAAATGCATAGCTGAGGAATACTCAATGAATAATTTAAAATTAAATAAATAATTAATTATTAACTTGTCATTATAATTGTTTAAACTTCATATGTGAAATTTTTAGATAAATTATTTAGTAGTTTTATAATTACTAACGTTTCCAAAACCATAGAACTTAGCTATTTCTATAGTATTTGAAATTAACTTGTTGAAATTGTTATACTACATAATTTAAAATTATTTAGCATAATTCTTATATTATTTTAAATTATAAAATTAAAAAATAAATAAAAAATTATAGAATTAAATTTAATCATTTTAACAAATTAAAATATCATTAAATGTCATTAATTTTAAATTAATTTAAAAATATTTATAATATTTTAATTATACATATAATACGTTGGTATCATAATAAATTTTTTTAGAATTCATATTTAATTATTAATTAAGTTAGCATATATTTAAAAATGTTATATACGTTTAAAAATGTTCTAATTTGTAATAAACAGCTTTTTAAAAGATAAATTTTTTACAAATCTCATTGTCATTGGTATTTTTACATAATATTTATATTTATTTTACACTTCTTTAAAAAAATAATTTTTATATTTTAGAATATGAAAATAAAAATTAATTCCAAACAACAATTAATTCTAAAATTTAAACATGTATAACCGTTTTTATAAATGTTTGTTTTATTATTTTTCGGTCTACATCAGTTACACATTTATTGCAAGAATTGTCTAATCTTTCATTGAATGTGTTAATTTTTATTTTAGAATTATAAGTAATATACATGTTTTTTTATATTTTAAATATATTTGATTTTTAAAATATTTTATAATAAACACTACTTATTATTGTAGTAACAATTGATGCTCCTGCACTTTGGCCATTTCTATCAATATCAGACTAAAATCAAATTTCTATACATATTAATTAAAATAATCTTAACTTAATATAAATTTAAATATATTTTTCTATCTAATTGATAAACATTATTACTGATATCCACATCCGTGTTTAATGTCACTGATGTTCTAATAAAAATTACATTATTCATATAAAAATTATTATTTAAAATATTTATTAGACATTCAATATTATTAAAAAAATAAGATAAGTTAAAATAATATAAAGAACTTAACAATCTAGAATTTTAAATAGTATATATTTATTAATTATAAAATTCTTAAATTTATTCTTAAGTTTATGCATTGATGCATTGACACATGCAGCGCCTTATTGGTTAATTTATACATATATGTTATTTTAACTCATAATAATTTTAACTCATATTGTTATTTTTAACTTATTATCATTCATCGCAAAATTCAGATGTATCAAATTAATTTTATCTGCAGAGTTCATTAACTTAATTGAAATTAACTTAACTTTAATTTAATTATTATTTTATTAAAACTGGAAATTCGAATCTTTCATTTATTATTTAAATTATTTTAGAATAAAATAAATAGTATTAATATAAAATAATAAAAAAATAAATCTTCATAAGATGAATTTAAAACTAATAAATTTTAATCGTTTCAAAGTTGATAACTTTCACCTTCTTAAATATTATATAATGAATAACATTCTGATAAATTTCTGATTTTATTATTATTTTTAATTAATTATAATTTAAAAAGAATATTATTATTTTTAATTAAATTCAATTTTAAATTAGTAGATTATAATCCAATTATGTTAAAAAAGCTAGTTTTAACTATAGCAAACAACTTCATATTTTCATTTGAAGGATTGTATTTTCAAAACGTCTAATAAATTTTAGAAAATGTCTTATCTGACTCAGAAGATTATATTTCCAAGTTCCAGATTTATTTATTCTATATGGTTAAATTATTTATTTTTGAAATTATAATAAATACATATATCGTAGTTTTTTAATGTATTTTATAAAAATATTTAAATTATTGAGCTTTTAATTTTTTTATTTTAATATTGCAACAATTGCAAATGTGAGTACTCAGTACATAGTAAATTTGATTGTATACATAAATTATTTAATTATTTATTTTAAAATATTAAATTATTTAATTATAAAATATTTGAATTTAGTTATCCTCTTAAATTATCTTTATATTTTCAATTGCTTAACACAGCTGCGAGAATGGCAAATTTGCCAATTGGGGGTATATCTTGTTTATTTTTTTCAGAAAATTTTAAATTAATCATTGAGTTTAAAATATTACTCATTATTTTTTAAATGTTCTAGTTAGTAAATTATCTAATTTTTTAAATAATAGCAAATATATTCAACTAACTTTTATTAATTTACAATTTTTATATTAATATGATCATTTTATTTTGAATTTAGTAATGAATGAGTCATCAATGAATGATTAACCTTAAATTTCATTGTTAATAATAGTATAAATTCAAATCAAACATGATTTTAAAATTATCGATAACGTGAATAATAAATTTATTATGCTTAATATAGCAGCATGGATGTCATATCTTCCGATTGGTGAAGACATCTCCTTAATGTATTTAGGCTAATGTTTTTAGTAATATTTAGTTTATACTACAATTTATGTAACTTGATTGAATATAATTTTATTAAAAATTTATTGTTATACATTAAAATTATAAATTATAATCATTTATGAGTTATAAAACTTGTTATATTAAGAATCGGTCCGTTGGAGGAAATACCTTTTGATGTAGTTTTTTAAAGATTTTTCTTATTAATTGTAAACTAAACATTCAAATATATTTTAAGAATCATAAAAAGTTGATAAACATAATATTCTTTAATTTACAACATTTTAACTTATTTGCGTAAATTAGTTAGTTTTTATAAAATCTGTCTAAGAATTGGCCTACTTATATTAATTTAATTTTTCAAAATAATAAACAAATTATTTATAATATTGATCTAAATTCTAACTTAATTTTTAAATTAATTTTATATTAACTTTTAAACGTTGTAGATATGGTTGTAGGTAGGATTATCAATCCAGTTTGAGGCAAAAATAATAAAATAAAATGCTAATTATTTAAATTCTAAAAATAATATAAATTTTTTAATTTTTATTAAAATAATATTTCATATACCTATTTTTAATATTTTTTTATATATTTTTATATATTTTTAGTATTTCATATATTTTTAATATTTCATAATATTTTAACTTATTTTTTGTTAATTTTATTATATACATATAAACCGTTAATTTAAAAAATATTTTTTAATCCATTAATGATTCATTCATATCAGTTGAAAGCTCATTAATCTTGTCTGCCAATAGGAGGAAATAAGTCATAATGCAGTTTTTAAAGAGTTTTTTAATTAATTGATGAAAATAAACATTCAAATATATTTTAGAATTGTCGCGAGCACACATTGAGCAAAGTGCAATGTGCGCTCGCGAAATTTCGCTCTTTGGCCGTCGCGCCATTTTTTCCCATACATTAATAAATAAATGTTTGTTACACTAAACTTAGTCATTTTTCTTTCTTTTGTAGGAAAAGCAGATAACGATCGGTCAAAGCCAAGCCACTTTCCCAGACAGAAGAAAGATGATGAACGCCCAACTTATTCAATATATAAGAAAATGGCCTAACCGTTTTTATTGTCACTTATAATTTTTCTTCTATAAAATATAAATTTTATTTATTTGTAATAAATAATTTTTTGTAGTTAGCGTTGTCTAACCAATAAATCCTTATAGTAAATTAGATCATACTAGGGTGTGTAGTTCGAGGAGTATCATCCGGGGAAAACCCTCGAGGTATACGTTGGGGCCGGAACAACCCAACTTTAGTTAAGATCCAATCGTGTCAACGATTGTAAGAAGATCCAATCGGTTTTCGATTGTAAGAAGATCCAATCGTGTCATCGATTGTAACTAAGATCCAATCGTGTCATCGATTGGCCAAGCCGTCGAGCTTTGTTAATACACTTGTAAATTAAGATAAGAATATTTATATTTTTCTGACAATCAATTATTTCTGCTTATTAATATTTGGACTTCGAAAGACAACAGGGACTAATCCGTCGAGGTTAGTCAGATTGCGCACTAGATTATCAAGAGACAAAAAGACATTTAATAATTTTAGACCGATCAGCTAAACCACGACTCAATTCAATTTTCTTTTTGCTTTTGATAAGTGGCGACCCATCCGGTAAATTTGTGTCAACATAGAATCAAAAGTGAAAGGCAAGTAAAAATTTTTTGATTTGTCATAATCAAGTAAAATTTGAAAAAAAGGGGAAGAACTTTGATTTGTCAAAATCAATTTAAATCAGCAGAAAAAGAAAATTTTCGGAAAATAATCGTAGTAAAAAAGTAATAGAAGTTAAATTGATTTGTCACAATCAAAGAAAAAGCATTTAAGAATTGTAGATTTGTCAGAATCTAGATCTACAAATTGATTTGTCAGAATCAGTAAAAGTAAAAAATAGATTTGCTATAATCAGTTAAAGTAAAAAATAGATTTGTCATAATCTATTTATTTTTAGAAAAGTGGTTATAAAAAGAGAAGGTTAAACAAAATATAGATTTGTCACAATCTATATTTATAAAATCGATTAACGATAGATTTGTCATAAGCTATCAAGGTAGAACAGATTTGTCAAAATCTATTAAATTAAGATAAAAGTAGAGCGAGACTAGATTTGTCAAAATCAAAAGTCAAGTAAATTACAAATATAGATTTGTCATAATCTATAGTTAGAAAATTAACAAACGATAGATTTGTCGTAATCTATTAGAAATTTAAATCTGAATTAATCCTAGCTAGGAAATAGATTTGTCATAATCTATATTTGTAAATTACATTTATCGTAAGCTAAAACGGTAGGATAGATTTGTCGTAATCTGTCCGAAAAGGAAAATTTGTCGCAAACTATAGATTTGTCGTAATCTGTAGAAACAAAATAGATTCGTCGTAATCTATATTTAAAGAATATTTTTGTCATAAAATTTGACGTAATCTAGATTTGTCGTAATTTAGATTTTTAAGGGTAAAATATACAAACTTTAATTAGTCTTAATTAAAGTCTCACGTCTTGATAGGAATGTCATTTCCAGAATTCATAGTCCACCCGATAAAGCTAGCGGTAGAAATCCTTAATGATTATTTAAATGAAACAGTTCCGGTGGTCCCGCCGGAACCAGTGAACAGTCAAGAAAAGCACATAATATTTGTTATGCACCGATCACTCAAAGTAAAGAATGATGAAATATTTACGCAGATTGAAGAAATACGAAACGCAAGGCACGAGTATGAAGAAAGAATGAAAGATTTGGATAAAGATGAAAGAGCTGAATTTGATCGAACACTTAGAGCAAGCGTCGACTTGCAAGAGGCGTACCACGCACAGCGTTTAGGGAAGAAAAGACACGCAAAATATGCCGAAATTATAGATCAATTAGAGATAATGTTGGGAAATGGTAATGGAAATGGAAGCACAAGAAAAAAGGGAATAGTATTACCGAAATTAGAATTAAAACAATTTGAAGGTGAAGAATGGGAAAATTTTTGGCCTTTATTTGAAGCAACAATACATAATGACAATGAACTAGACCCAATACAGAAAATGTCGTACCTTGAATCTTTATTAGTAGATGAACCGAAGAAAGTCGTACAAGGACTATTACCGTATTCAGAAGCAAACTACAATTTAGCAGTAGACCTTTTAAAAGCAAAATACGGAAAGGATGAAAAAATAATTCGAGATTTGCATAATAAACTGTCATGTTTACCGGAATCTCGAACGGTAGAAGATGATATACAATTACAAGTAGAAGTCGAACGCATATGTCGACAACTGGAACACTACAAGCAAGATCTAAGATCCCCGCAAATATTTTTAGGACTTGAACAAAAAATGTCTAAGAAAGTATTGCATAGATATTTAGATTTAAAACAGCTTGATGGTAATAATATATGGACAACTGAACTTTATAGAAAATATTACGCAAAAGCAGTAGAGCATTGTCAGATGCTCACTGAAATATATCAAAAGGGTAAGAAAGAGAAACAATCAATGAGAAAAGATAAAGAGTATCGAAAGGAGCCGTCGGGTTCCACAATGAATTTTGCTATAAGATATCAAGGTCATGATTCAAAAAGAAACTGGAGAGAGAATAAACAAAGACCAGAAAGAAGTAACAGAGCAACTGAAAGGTTCCAAGATTGGAAAAGAAGACCATATAGGGAAAGAGACTACTCAACAAGTAGATCATCGTCACATTCAAGTTCGAACAACGATTCAAGAAGCCCGGATCGAACACAAAGAGGATCCCCCTGGCCACGCGATAAAAATAAAAATTATAGGAACGAAGAAAGAAGTGGCAGTTCTAGTACAAGTAGAAGCCCGGCTCGATACCCATGTCAATTTTGTCAAGGAAAACATTTTCCTTTAGATTGTAAAAAGTATAGGACAAACGAAGAAAGAGTTAAACAAATTCAAAGATTAGCATTGTGTTATCAATGTTTAAGAAAAGGCCACAACTCAAAGGAATGTCCAAAATATAGGCAAGCATGCTTCTTGTGTAAGGGTAAACATAATGTAGCATTATGTGAAAAAAGAAGTAAAAAGGAGGAAAATGTAACATCAACAGTGTCTGAAATTGAGGAAAATGAAAGTGAAACAAACAAAGCGTTAGCAATAACATCATTAGGATGCATGAAAAAGCAAGAAGAAATATTTACTCTATTAAAATGTATTAAAGTAACAATATACAACCCGCAGAAAACGCATCTAAAAAAGCGTGTCATCGCATTTTTAGACCCAGGAAGTGAACGCAGTTACATTTCAGAAGAACTGGGGAAAGGATTAGAATTAGAAAAAATAGGTGAAGCAAACTTCAATGTAAGTGGTCTAGGAGGAGTAAAACTTGGAACTTACGACACACAAATTTTAGAGTTTGGGATAAAAGGAAATAAATTAGACAGAGTAATGAAGGCTCGTGCTATGGAAAAAATAATGAACAAGTTGAAATTTATAAAATATAATAAAACTAAATTAGAAGATTGGAAATTAAACAAAATTAAAGAAAAACCGGAACTAGTGACGCCCGAAATTTTGATTGGAAGTGATTATTATGATTCATTGAGTGTAATAGCTAAAGAAAAATTACCAAATGGATTTTATTTGAATGAATCAAAGTTAGGACACTTTATTTCAGGCGAAGGAAAAATAAATATGAAAGATGAAACAAATGAGAAGTCAGTCGTCGTACTAACTTCTACTGAAGATCTCATAGAATTTGAAGAAAGTAACACTAATAAAAGGAAAGGAGGAGATGCAAAGTTAAATCAATTGTACGAAAGACAAATAAATCTCGAAACAATAGGTTTAGGAGACTCAAATCAAGATGAAGATAAAATTTGGCTTGAAAAATTTAAACAAAATTTAAAATTTAATGGAGAAAGATACGAAGTCAAATTGATCTGGAACGAAGAAATACACAATCTACCAAGCAATTACACACTAGCTTTAGGAAGATTAAGGTCAAACAAAAAGAAGTTAGATGAAAAACCGCAATTAAGAAAACAGTATCATGACATCATCATGGACCAATTGGAAAAAAGAATGATTGAAGAAGCGCCAAGAATGAGACAGCAAATATGTCACTATTTGCCGCATCATTTTGTAGAAAGAAAAGATAAGCAATTCACTAAGATTAGGATAGTCTTTGATGCAAGTGCGAAACTGCGAAAAGAGCATCCATCGCTGAACGAAAGCTTGCATAAAGGACCAAACTTGTATAATGACTTAGCTGGAATAATATTAAGGGCGAGAGCAAAATATTACTTACTGACGTGTGATGTAGAAAAAGCGTTTTTGCAAATTTCAATCGCGCCAGAAGACAGAGACGCTTTACGTTTCCTTTGGTATAAAAATCCAGAAGAAGAAACAAGTGATATCGTCGAATATCGCTTTAGTAGAGTCACATTTGGAGTAATTTGCAGCCCAGCACACCTCGCAATAGTACTCAAGCAACATTACGAAAAATATAATTCAGCCGTCGTGCGTGAATTAGAAACTAACACATATGTAGATAATATTCTATTAGGGTTAAAAGAAAAGAATTCAATCGAAGAAAATTATAAATTTTTGAAAAAATTATTTCATGAAGCAACAATGAACGTTCGCGAATTTACGTCGAACGCATGCGAGGAAATATTAAAATTACCAGAAGAAGATAGAGGTGGAACGGATACAACTAAATTATTAGGTTTAGGATGGAATTTGAGAAACGATACGATAACAATAAAAATGCCAGAATATAAGGAAGGAAAAATAACAAGACGAACGATTTTGTCACAAATCGCTCAACCATTCGACCCATTAGGAATTATAAGTCCAATAATTCTAAAAGGAAAATTAATAAGACAAAAGGCAGAAAAAGATAAAAAATTAAATTGGGATCACGTCGTTGATCAAGATATAGCTGAAGAATGGGTAAAGTTAATGCAAAATTGGAACAGTCAATCAATAGAAATACCTCGAAAATATTTTAAAAACGAAAGGGAGATAAAAGAAGTAGAATTACATGGATTTTCTGACGCGTCCATAAATGGATTTGGATGCGCAATATATGTAAGAAAAGTCGAAAATGAGATAGAAACAAAGTTAGCATTCGCGAAGAGTTTAGTGATACCAACACAATTAGAAAAATTAAAAGCGTCAATCCCGTCGTTGGAATTGCACGCAATGAAAATATGTTGTTCAAATATTGAATTCGTTAAGAAGGAAATAGAAAAAGAAATAAAAGTCAGTAAAATAAGACTGTGGACTGACGCAGCTGACGTGATAGACTATCTGAAATCTGAAAAAGAAAAGAATAGATTCATCAAAAATAGAGTAAAGATAATCAGAAAATTCAACGTAACCCATGTGGCGGGTATTGAAAACCCTGCGGACTTGGCGTCGCGAGGAAGTACCATCGAAGAACTAAGGCAAAGTAAATTATGGTTTGAAGGACCAGAGTGGCTGGCAAAAGAAGAAACAAACTGGCCACTGGCGTTGAAAAATTATGATCCAGAAACCTTTATAACTCAAGCAAACGACAGTAAAGGAATACAATTAAGCTTTATTGTTAAGGATCCAATAGAAAATGAAGAAACATTGTGTGAACTGGAAAGATTTTCGCAATGGAAAAGAGCCAGAAACTGTATAGCCTATGTACTGAGAGCTGTCATGCTCTTTAAAAGTAAAAAGGTTATCAAAGAAAAAGGATCAATACATGATATACCTTCGCTTGAAGTAAAGGAAGTGGAAGAAGCTGAAAAAGTATTAATTAAAGAAGCGCAAAGAATATTCCCACCGGATGAGCAAAGCATAAAAAATCTTAGTTTATTTAAGGAAAATGAAATATGGAAAGCAGGTGGTAGATTACAAAAAAGCGAATTGGGAAAAAACGCAATACACCCAATATACTTGTCACCAAAAGCGCAAATTGGAAAGCTAATAATTCAAGATTTGCACAAAGAAAGAAAGCACACTGGAACAATTAATCTATGCACAGCACTGAGGGAAAATTATTGGATCCCAGGGTGTAGAAGAAAAATTATCAATGTAATACAAAGGAATCCAAAAACAAAATGTCATATTTGTGAAAGATTCCATGCAAAGGCATATGATTACCCAGAAGCCCCACCACTACCAAGTTTCCGTGTCACCGGAAAAAATATTTGGGAAACAGTTGGAATTGACTATTTCGGTCCAATGACAATTAGACAAACCGAAGGTAAACCAACAAAAATGTGGGGAGCGATATTTGTTTGTGCATTATCGAGATTGATACACTTAGAACTAGTAACTGACGCAACAGCCGAGAAATTCTTATTAGCGTTTACCAGATTTGCTCGTCGATGGCGAATCCCGAAAAGAATAATCTCAGATAACGGAACAAACTTTTTATTGGGAAGTAAAGGACTGAAAAAACTCTGTCAAGAGAATGCTAAAGAAAGACAGCTTTGGTTAGAGATTTATTCAGATAGACAGATAAAGGATTACTCGGTGATAAACAAGATTGAATGGATCTTCATAACGCCATTTGCGCCGTGGCGTGGAGGACAATATGAAAGGCTCATAGGGGTTGTCAAACACCATTTAAAGAGAGTCATAAGGAAGAAGACATTAACCATAGAAGAAATGTGGACTTTATTGATAGAAGTAGAGAAGATAGTTAACGAACGCCCAATAACTTTCATGTCTGAGTCGGAAGTGATCAAGCCACTTAGACCTATTGATCTTGCATTTCCGATGTTAAAAGACAATGAAGTAGATATTGCGGACACTAATTATGAACGAAATGACCCTAGTCATTTCGATAGATATAGTAGTCGTGATAGCCTGATTAGCAAGTACAAACAAGCTACGAATGCCGTCGAGCATTTTTGGAAAGAGTGGAGAACCTCGTACCTCATGTCATTGAGAGAGAAACATTCGAATTGCGCGAGTAAACCAAAATTGATTCCAGAAGAGGGGGATATAGTGATCGTATCAGACAAAAACATCCCGAGGAATCTGTGGAATCTAGCGAAAATCACGAAAATAGTGTCAGAAAGAACCGCAAAAATTAAGATAGGAGAAAAGGAATTTGAAAGGGCGATAAAGAGTTTATTTCCTTTAGAATTAGAACAATTTCCAAACAAGACGAGAGAACAAGTAGAAACAGAACAAGAAAATAAAACTAAAAATACTATTAATGAAAATTTTAATAACACACTAATTTGTAATTCAATTTCAGAACAAAAAATGGATGACCTCGTCGAGATTGATGTAGCTGAAATAACAACAGAAAATTTAGAAAAAGAAGAAAAAATAATGGAAGAAATTGAAGAAGAAGAAACCCTCTCAATTGAAGAGGGAGTTATAATTGAAAAGTTGCCAGACAAGCCATTAATTCCACAATCTAAACAGGGCTCGTCGGAAGTCCAAGAAGGTTTATTTACTGTTAACTCACCGGTTTGGTTAGTGGGGGATGCTCATGTCGAAATTTTGGCGGAAGTAATCAAAGAAAAGGACTACCGAGCAATGATAACAAACCACCCGGCGGAAGATAAATTTTGGACGACTCTCCCAGCCCGTGCAAGACTCCGAGATTCACTTGTCATAGTGATTCTTTGGTTTACAACATTGATTCCCAACATATTTGGGATTTTGGATTGGCTAACTAGAATTCAGAACATTAGAGTTATATGGATTGGAGCGGAAAACCCACCATACTACCCTATAACAACTATAAAACCAACCGAAAGCCTACGGGAATTGTTAAATAAACTAGAAGAGACGGGAGTAAAATTTGAGTTTAGAAAAGTATCAAAAAGGAAGGCAAAGTCAACAACAGAAACCGAAAAAAGTCAATGTTCAGGGTCAACGGTCGTCGAACCGCCTAAAAATAAAACCTTTCTACGGAGTGTTGTCATACATTCCCAAAAGGAACAACAACAAAAGCCTACGACAAGCCAAAGTAACAATATCATACAACCACCGGCCGTCGAGCCGCGGCTTGGAAAAAATTCAAACTCAAGCAATAAAAATGAAATTTACGAAACATTCGCAGACCACAAACTTGTGAAGAATTATCCTAATGTACCAGTTTTTGACTACTTAGCTGGAGAACACGTATATATTGAAGGTAAAGGTGAAGCAATTGCGTTCTTTACAAAACGTTACATATTATCGAATTTTTGGCCATCAAATTTCTGGATTCGAAACAATCAATATTTTTCCGTAGAGCAATTCTACTGTCACCAGAAATGTTTAATTCTGGGGAAAAATAAAGAAGCAAAAGAAGTAATGTCAACACTTAACCCAGGGGTAGCCAAACGTATCGCAACACTAACTACGAAAGAAGAAAGTTTCATTTGGGCTAACTACAAATATAATATTATGTATGAAGCTTTACAAGTAAAATTCTCCTTACCCAGAGAAAGAGCAGCACTAGTCTCAACTCACCCAGCAATGATTCTTGAGAGTAGCAGCGACTCGGATTGGGGCACAGGATTGAGATTGGAACCAAGAATGAAAATAGGTTATGGAAACAACAACCTGGGAATGCTACTAATGATTGTAAGGGATCAAATCATGGCAGGTACTAAAATAAATTTGTCGGTATATGAGGACTCAGATAAAGACTTTCGATCGTGCGCTTCATCACCGATACAAAGTATTAACACCCAGAAAACATCCCCTTGGGGTTCAACCGTCGAGTTGCCCAAAAAACAACCAACCGTCGAGCTGGTTGAGGAAAAAGGGATAGATAAACTTAAAAATTCTGAAGAGAAAAGAGAAGAAAAAATTTTGGAAAAATTTTACGAAACGATGGAAAACAATTACGAAGAAAGATTTGAATTCATAACAAATTTGGATAGCGTTCTAGAAAAAGAAATTGGGGAATGCCGCGCGATACCATTTGGAAGTACATTATCGAGACTTGCGAAAAAGAAAGCAGACATCGATGCATTTGTGTTTATGGCAGAAAATGGAAAACCGAAAGAAGAAAAACTAAAAAATATTAGAAACGCGCTACGTAAACACTACCAATTTGATAGCCTGACTGTCATTGCCAGAGCTAAAGTTCCTATAATCGTAGCAAAATTTAAAAATAGTTTCTCAATCGATCTTACGGTAGGCGGACCCAGTGAAATGAAAGGCATTTACAATAGTCTAGCATTAAATGTACTTGGGAAACTTGATGAGAAATTTAGAATTATGTTCTGCGCTGTAAAAACATGGGCTCGCAACATAAACGATGCGAAAAAGGGAACACTAAACTCATATAGCATCGTACTATTAATACAAAGCTTTCTATTCGCTAAGAAATGGCTGCCAAACATTTTTGAATTAAAACCAGAAATATACCAAGAGGAAAAAATTAAAAGTTTCGTGTCATCGAAACTGCATTGCGAAATCGTTAATGAATTAAAAGATGAAAATTTAACAAAAAACATTAAAATAATAACCATGTTAGAGGAATTCTTCAAATGGTTCCTACACCTAGACTTTACCAAATTTATGGTCAACAGCCGAACAGGAAATTTAATAGAAAGAAATAAATCTAAATTATTTAAAAATGACCAAGTTGTCATACTTGAGCCATTTACAAAAGAAGCAAACTCAGCACGCGCAGTAAACATGAAAGGATGGAAAGAAATTCATCAATTGTTAAAAATGACCGTCGAGTCAGCAAATAATAACAATTGGAATAAATGGTTAGAGTTGTTAGGAATTGAAAACCCATCGTGGCCCTGTCATGGTCCACCAAGAGTAAAAACGGTTTCGGATAGCGACTCCGAACCTGACGAAAGCCTTGAAAACACATTACGAAAACCATCCATAATAGAGAATATGAAGAATTTCGCGTTGACGAGCAATCATAATCAAAATGAAGAATACGACCCAGCCCGCAATTGGAAGCTCAGTAAGTTTGGAAAGAAAAATTATAAAAACCAAAGAGTATTTCTAAATTCTAACATCTTTAGTATAATGTTAATATTATCATTAGTACAAATAGGGTGCGCTTCACTCTTGAATCCCATGATTTGTCATAATGAAGGGAACTCTAAATTTGTCAAAATTAGTAGAGAAAAGAGCGCATGCCTAAATATTGATAAAATATTTGATGAAAAACCTGTTACGGTAAAGCTAAATTTATATCGTCCAGATATAAAGGATTATGAATTTAAAGCAAAACTTTGCACAATAGTCGCACATACTGTCACGTATTGGACTAACATCATTAATGACCAATTTACAGACACTAAACAGACGCACATAAGAATGTCAAAAGAGGAATGCGAAGAAATGATCAGAACAAGAACATGCAAATATGGAAACTTGTTTGGAGACTTTAGCACTTTAATAGCAACCACAAACAAGCTCGAATTTGCACACACATATTGGTCCATAGGCAAAACAAAAAAGACAGTCACAAACTGCATAATTAAAACAATCACACTAATAAGTCGACCTGGGTTAGACACACTATCCGCACCACTAATAAATGTAGAGCACTGTAAATATTCAGAAGGATATTGTCACATAGCAGAAGAATCCATCGTCGTATGGAACATTGAACCAAAAGAAGGGATAAACGCTTTCTGGTACAACGACAAACGCCGTTGTGTGTTTAAAAAGTTCGTAACCAGAAACGGAACGTTATACAGAAACGGATGGTTAAGTAACCCTAACGACCTAGCACTAACCTTTGCAGAGGATCCAAGAACAATTTTGTCATGTGAGGAATGGTTAGTGATAAGTGAACAAGGCATCGCAGTTGAACAAAGACAATATGACTTAATGCATGGACTTATAAGAAATCGCAAAAGACGAGAAAAAGAGTTAGGAATATTAGAAGGAAGTGTTGAAGTATCACAATTAGAATCACAAATGCAAGCTCGATCACTCTTTGCAGATCGCGAACTCCGTCGTGCGTTCGCAACTTACTCGAAAATGCTATGCGAGTATATCACAGATTCAGCGCTGTCAGGCGAAGATTTCTCACACTTGAATCCCACACTAACAATAAGAAAATTAGCAAACACAAACGAAATAGAAGCAAGATGGATTGATAAAAACATCCTGGAATTTTGGCCATGCACAACCATACACAAGTATCACTTTACACCCACAGACGGCACATGTTACAGAAAACTAACAGTAAACGTGTCCATAAGCGACTCAGAAAATTATATAAAAGCATTCTTAGATCCATTAACATTCATTCTCTCACGTCAAGCAGACAAGTCACAATGTGAGCAAAATAGAATAATAGCCGTTGTGCTAAATGGAATTGTCACACAAGTCGATCAACTAACAGGGAAAATTTCACAAGTAAAAGAAATAAGCACATTAACAAGCCAAAACAAAGAATGGTCTATAAAATTGCCAAAAACAGATTTACAAATATTCAGAAAACTAATAATAACAAACTTGTCCCATCCGCAACTAGAAATGCTGCAATTGATAAAAAGTTTCCAAATGAATGAATTTAATCCCTACAAAATTGCAACAAAATCAAAGGGGGAAGGTCCTAGCGGAAACAGATATTCCTTGGATGCCGGAATCCTCCAAACATTATGGCCAGTCATAGACATCTGGATGATATTAACCAGAGTCGTCGTACTCTCGGTTTTGTTAACCTGGTTCCTTAAGCTTTATAATTGGTATGTCAGTATCAGAATGAAGCGCACGATTAAGCATGAATTGGATAAAGATAATTTAAATCGAAACTACAAACAGATATTGGAACTGCCGAACAACACAAGCAACCGAGAAACAAACTCAGAAAAACAACGTACCAGGAAGAACTGCCGAAGCTCAAATTTCGTCGGCATCAGATGTAAAAGACGTACGTTAAAAAGAAAGTACCGAAACTGTCACGTTTCGAAATTTTCGAAGGGGAGTGTCGCGAGCACACATTGAGCAAAGTGCAATGTGCGCTCGCGAAATTTCGCTCTTTGGCCGTCGCGCCATTTTTTCCCATACATTAATAAATAAATGTTTGTTACACTAAACTTAGTCATTTTTCTTTCTTTTGTAGGAAAAGCAGATAACGATCGGTCAAAGCCAAGCCACTTTCCCAGACAGAAGAAAGATGATGAACGCCCAACTTATTCAATATATAAGAAAATGGCCTAACCGTTTTTATTGTCACTTATAATTTTTCTTCTATAAAATATAAATTTTATTTATTTGTAATAAATAATTTTTTGTAGTTAGCGTTGTCTAACCAATAAATCCTTATAGTAAATTAGATCATACTAGGGTGTGTAGTTCGAGGAGTATCATCCGGGGAAAACCCTCGAGGTATACGTTGGGGCCGGAACAACCCAACTTTAGTTAAGATCCAATCGTGTCAACGATTGTAAGAAGATCCAATCGGTTTTCGATTGTAAGAAGATCCAATCGTGTCATCGATTGTAACTAAGATCCAATCGTGTCATCTATTGGCCAAGCCGTCGAGCTTTGTTAATACACTTGTAAATTAAGATAAGAATATTTATATTTTGCTGACAATCAATTATTTCTGCTTATTAATATTTGGACTTCGAAAGACAACAGGGACTAATCCGTCGAGGTTAGTCAGATTGCGCACTAGATTATCAAGAGACAAAAAGACATTTAATAATTTTAGACCGATCAGCTAAACCACGACTCAATTCAATTTTCTTTTTGCTTTTGATAGAATTATAAAATGTTGATTAACTTAATATTCTTTAATTTACAACATTTTAACTTATTTTTTTAATTAGTTATTTGTCATAAAATCTGTTTGAGAATTAGCCAACTTAATTTTATATTAATGAAATTTTTCGAAATAATAAACAAATTATTTATAATTTTTTAAAACTTGTTTTAAAAATTTATCATTATAGAATTTATTTTATAATATTAATGAGTATTATTCTAAATTCTTATTTTTTAAATTTTTTAATTAAATAATTTCATACATTGTATACATTTAATGTGTCAGCACTATTTTTGAAATAAATCAAATTTAAATAAATATTTCAATTTATTTTTAATTTAAATTGCAAATTGTTTTTAAAAATTTCTACTAATCCGTATCAATAGTTGGTATTTAAATAAAATTACTCGGTACAAATAATTTTATCAAACAATAATTTTTTAAAATCTTTTATTTACTAATATGTATTAATAGTTATATTTTATTTGTTTAATAAAATAATGCTTCATAATATAATTTATTTAATATATTAATTATAATTATTTATAATTAATTTTATGCTCTATTAAGCATTCTTATTTGTTTTATTTTACTAAGACGATATCTATTGATCATTGTTTTATATTTAAATATTAATAGACTATTATCGAAGTATAAATAGTACCAAGATATTCTGCACCCAATAATTCACTTTTTTCAAGATTATGATTACTTGTAAAATTTTTAATTCCTATTAGCATAATGTTTTATTTCACCAGCGTAAAATTAATGGGGAAATGTTGTTAAACAAATATACAATACTATACATATTATTGCAGTAACAATAGCTGCTCCATAACTTGGGCCATCTCTTTTAAGATGTGATTAAATATAAGTTTTATGTATTTGCTTTTATTAATCCTATCTTTAAATTAATTGTTTAATGAATTTAAACATCTAAATTATAAAACGTATTGGGTCTTGCACCAAACTGTATGTATTTTAATTTTTATTTAGTCTTTTCATGGAATATTTATTTATACTTACAACTTATTTTATAACAAGGTTTTTATAAATAGATTTTTATAGTATAGCAATCATTTTTATATTTTTATTTGAAGGATTTATCTGTAAATATGTATTATTTTCAAAAGTTTAATAAATTTTAGAAACTGCATTATCTGTCTCAGAAGATTATTTCTCCAAGTTCCAGATTTATTTATTCTACATAGGTTGTTAAATTTAATAATTTTGAAATTATGATAATTATATCGTAGTAATTCTCTATTATATTTCAAATATATAATAAAATCTATATTTATTTACATCATTTTAATATAGTTTTCTATATATTTTGATATTTTTTGATGTGAGTGAAATACAGCAGATTGTTAATATGATTTAATTAATTCTTATTATTTATATACATATATTTTTAAATCAAAGTGCGGGGATATCTTTATTGGTGGAATCAATCTAGTCCTCTGCATATTATTTTTAATTTTATAAGTTTTTAATTAAAAATACTTTAAATATAGATTTCTAAGTATATATTATTTATTTCAATTACAAAATATATATTTTAAATCAAAAATTAAGGGCAAAAGGAGAAAAAATGTTTTCAGTTATTGTTTAGAGGCCACCAATAATATTAATTAAGTCAAACAATAAAATTAATTTAATCAAAAAGAAATTTAATTTATCTTTATAAATAATTCTATTTAGAGGGGCTAGTTTTAGTTTAATTATTAATTCTTATTTAGTCTTTTAATGGAATATTTTACATTGTTATTTATTTAATTCAGAAGCTTATCTCATTTTCTACTGTTTTGTATATTAATTTATGTACACTTATTATTAACATATACTAATTTATGTACACTTAGTCAATACTAATTAGTTAGCCGTATTTCGGATTTAGTCAATTTAGTTTGTATTCAGAAAGCTTTTCTGACTAATTATGTAGCCGATATTTTGGTTTTAGTTAATTTAGTTTGTAGCCGATATTTCAATCAGTTATAATTCAATCTATATCAAATGAATAAAATTTTAATTTAATCCTTAAAACAGATAATTTATTCTGATATAAATTTTATTAAAAATTTACTAATAATTTATTCTTGCTAGAATGTAAAATTTAGTTATCACTTTCTATGAATTTTCTATTCCCAATATGTATAGTATTTAAATTTTTTACTAGATTTATAATTTCAATTTTAATTAGATTATTATGATTCAATTATTTTGGAAAAAGTTTATTTTTAAAAAAATATAACATATAATTTACATCATAAAGTACATATTTACCATAAATAATATATCATTTTAATTATATTAAAAATTCTAAATTCTTTTTTAGAACATTCGAAAATTTTAGTTTAATTTTTTATTTTCAAATTTGAAAATATAAAATTTTTATGATTTAAAAATATTTTAATCCCTTAACAAATTTTTTGATTACAGATAAAAAAATTATAATATTTTCAGAATTTTGTTTTTTATCTATTTATTTTAAAATCTTTCAAGTTTATAATTTGTAGCGGTTCCAAATCCATAAAATTCGGCAGACTCTCTAGTGCCTAAAATTGATGAAAATGTTATACGACATAATGTAAAATAGTTCAGCATTATTTTTTAGTTCAATTTTTAAAAATAAAAAAATAAACAAATTTTATTGAAATAATTTTAATATATTTTGACAAAGTAAAATATTATTAAATGGTTTTAAGAATTCTATTTTTCTTAATTTATCTATTTGTAGTTTATTCAAATTAATACTAAAAGTATATGAAATAAATTTATACAAATTCAGTCTAAAATCCAATTTATATATTAATTAAAATAAATCTTAACGTAATATAAATTTAAACATATTTTTTTCTAAATGATAAACATTATTACTGATATCCGCATCTTAGTTTAATTTCACTGATGTTTTAATAATAAATTACATTATTATAATAAATAAAATTATTATTCAAAATATTTATTAGTTTTCATCAAAATCTAAAACTTCACAATCTATATTTGTTAATTATTCTAAAATTTTTAGATATATTCTTAATTATATGCATTTATGCAGTGGCCAATAGATGCAGCGCCTATTTAAATTTTACTAAATTTTAAAGTAGCAAATTACTTTTACAAATTTATTATAAATTTTATATTTTTAGTTTTATTAATCTCATTTTTAAATTAATTGTTTTAGCTAGATACTCAACTATTAATTATTAAAATTAAAATATTTCAAATTATTTATTAATGTTTAGATTTATATTCTATATTGTTAAAGTACTATTTTATTTTTTAAAATTATCACAAATATACATTATTTTCTATAATACTTTAAATATATTTAATGAAGAAATCATAATAATTTATGTAAATCATTGGGCTTGATATTTGTGTTCTTTAAAATTATAGCTATATAAAAATTCTATATATTTTATATAAAATATTTTAATTTATTTTTTGTATTTGATCACGTTTTTATAATATATAAACCATTGATCTAGAGTATTAATTTTAATTCTATCAATATTAATTTAATAAAATCAGATGAACAAAATTCTAATTAATTTTTTAAATTTCAAAATTTCTTTGATAAATACTTCATTAAAAATCCATTAATAATTTATTTTAGTTAGAATTTAAATCCTGTGCTTTGGATATAAAGGGTAGTTATAATTCTGTATCAAACATTCTCATATTTTTATTTGAAACAATGATCCTAAATAGTATCATTTGAAAACGATTAATAAATTATTAAAAAACTGCCTCGCAGAAGCTGAAATATAGGATGGAAATATAGAATATATTATATATGAAATTTACATAGATTTTGATTATTTCGATTGAATATGTTATGGTTAATTAATTCTATTTTTAATAGCATATGATATTTTTAATCTATTGATTTTATTTTTAATAGATAAACATTATTGCGATATCCACATTCAGTTATGTATTCACTTAAGTATTTTTGTAATAAAATATTACATTATTAATTATACATTATTATTTAAAATATGTATTAGTATTCAATATTATTAAAATAAAAAAAGGTAAAGTAAACGTAATATGTGAGATTTTAAATTAATGCTTGAATAATTTTATTATATTAATTTTATTTTTAATTGACATTAATTAAGCAATTAATTTAGAACAGGGTTTCGATATCTGCGGATTTTTCCTCATTTTGTGGTTTTTTGATAGGGCGATGAGGATTATTTTTAAAAATGCGGATTTGCGGATTTTTGTGGTCTTTCGAAGATTATGAGGATTTTTTATATTTTCTTGTGGTTTTTAGCATAAAATGTCATTATTTTTTTGCTAAGACCTTCTAAAATCCTCAAAATTTTCGCCTGCGGCGCAAAAAAGGAAGGAATTTGTGTCCTTCGCCTTCCAAAATCCTCAAAATTTATTGCCTGGCCTGAAAATGAAAGATTTTTGGCTTAAGGATCTTCCAAAATTAAAAAAATTTTCGCCTGCGGCGCTGAAAATAGAAGAAATAAAAATTTACGAATCTTCCGCGACAAAAATGCAAGTGTAATTTATTGAATGATTATCGGATTTTCATAAGATGATCATTAGTAGTAAAAAAATAGCTTAATTCAATTGTAGAAGACGAAAAATATAATGCATAAAGTGATTTTAATTCAATTTTTGTGTTTGATAACTTTTTGCGGATTTTTGATATAAAATGCGGATTTTTTTTATCAAATTTGCGGATTTTTAAAAATTCGAGATCGAAACCCTGATTTAGAATGTTGCAAATTATTTTTCTAAATTTGAGAATTATTTACTCTAGATTGTAAAATGATATATTGTTGTAATTATGATATTTTTGTAAATATTACATTTTTAATTAGAAATTATTATTTAAAATATATAAAGAAATTCTCTATTTTATTATTTATATTATTTTAACAAAGTTTTTTGTTTTTTGAGTCGGATTTTTCGATTTGATCGAGTATTGCAACATTTTCAATTGCGAATACTCGAATTGTAGCAGATTAATTATTTTCAAATTTATTTATAATTATTAGTGATGGTCGGGATTCCCGGTCTCGGTTCCCGAGTCGGGAAATTTCCCGGGTTTTTTGAGCTCTCGGTCTCGGTCTCGGTGTTTTAGTCTCGGAAAACGAGACTAAATTTACACCCCTAATGACGGAAATTTTTTGAATTTTACTCGTACCTCGCGTACTTTCGCATTAAATTTTTTAAGGAAAAAGGAAAGAAATATTTAATTTTCTCCCATTTTTCTTTTGTTGTTCGATGGTTGAGTGGTTAGTGTGACTGACTTCAATCACTTAGTTATTTTGTTAGTTCTGGGTTCGAATCCAGGGGTGGAATTGAGGCTGAAAAAATTTTTCTTTTCAAAAATAAATGTCTTTTAATTTTGATTTTGATTTCAAATTTATTTTTTTTTAATATTTTAAACTTGAAAAGACATTAAAAATTTTAATTTAATCATGAATTTTCCAAAATTTTCGCCTGCGGCGCATAAATCCTCACTATACATCCTCACTTGCGGTGAGAAAATGGGAGTAATCTGGCTTCACGACCTCCAAAATTCTCAAAATTTTCGCCTGCGGCGCAGAAAATGAATGAAATTGAAGGATTTATAGCTTAAAACTTTACAAAATACAGAATTATTGTATACGGCAGTAGTATATATAGGACTTTTATATCATTTTTAAAAAATGATATAAAACCCCCAATATAAAAACTAAAATTTTCAAACAAAATCAAAAGGAGTAAGGACGTTTTTAAAGCCAACGTTGCCTAACTTGCCAGATCGGACGGGTTAGCACGTTTTCAAAGCAGTATAATCGTTATTACAATAAATCTATAATTTTAATATAAATAGAATAAATAAATAAATTTTTTGAATAAAAGCAAATATATTTATTTAATACAATCAATTAATTTTTGGAAGAAATAAAATTTAAAAATTTTTTGAAAAAATAACAAATTTAAATAAAATAACTAAATTTGAAGAAAAAATATTCTAATGAAAAATAATTAAAAAATTTGTAAAAAATTAAGAAAAACTAACAAAATTTTTGAATGAATAAATAATTTTTAAATAAAAATTTTTAAATTAATAAAATTTTTAAATAATAAATTTTGAAAAAATATTATAAATAAAAATAATCAAATAAATTAAATATCAATTTTTAAATAATTAATTTTTGAAGAAAAATCTTTTTAAACTTTATTTAAATAAAAATTATATGAAATTAATTTTTCTGTTCTTCAACTTTAACATAATCTAAGCATTCAATAGGGTAGAAATATTGGTGGTTTCTTCCGCCAAAAACGCATATCAAGGGTAGTTGGGGATAGATGATATCTATGTGATGCCGAACATAGAAATATTGTCTAATGGTCACACGTAAGTATCCTCGTAATGCAAATACTCGATCCGCGCCCATTTTTGTCAACTTGCTTGGATAAACTTCAAACTGAATATGTCGCAAATGATTTGTAACCAAATACTTCCTTCCAGGCTCTTCATCAGAAAATTCACGTTGCCCAATTCCCGAGGAGGCGATATCTTCATTTGTCATATTTGTAAGAGTTTGTAAGAATTGTATATTTTCGTTGTATTTTTTTCTCATTTCGATGTGTAACGATTCAGGTGTACATCCTCCATTGAATTTACAAAGTAACTGAAGAAGAGAACCAGTTTTATATATTTTGGAAGATTCACTTCTTCCTTGAGAGTTTTCGCTTGTTCGCATCTTGATCATCTTCCGCTCTCTTTATTAATGCCTTATATACTAAGGGGTTCTTTAGCAAACCTAATTCCAGGAAGTTCGCCGTTTCCATTTCTTCTTAAATTCACATGTGCCTTAAAAACTACAGCCAAAACGAAAATTAGTACCAAATCGAGAACATAAGCTATTAATAAAAACATATCTTTATTAGGATTTTCTGAAGGACCTATTGAGAGGGCATGATCCCTATCAACGATAAAGCAGGCATTTACATTTGGAGGGTATGGGCCGTGAATAGGATAAAGTATATTACTATCATTTTGTTTAGAAGCTTCAACCACGCATAGGCATCTTTTGAAGAACGGATGAAAAGGTATTACCCTGTTTTGAACGCAGTACGAGGAAGCAAATACAATAATGGCCACAAGTATCTGACAAGGGAGATTGTAAGGAAAATTTATTTTGTTTCACTAAGGAAAATTTGGCAAGCATTGACTGTCTCATGTCACAATTTGGTTCGTCGGCAAAAGAATCAAAATATTCCAGAGTATTTGGTGTGTCTGAATAACAGGCAATCCAGTGTTCACCAACCGTACCTTTACGCATCGTATTTGCAACAAAACAAAAAGGCTTTTGAGTTCCAATATTAGGAATATTATTAGAAGAAAACACGCCAATAAATTTATTATTTAAAGGCTTGTACCGTTGTAAAATAGTTTCAATTTGCAAAGAATTCATCTTAAACAGATCCATCCGTACTTAAAACGCGATCTGCATTTATGGACATGATTGCATCGAACTCTCCCATTATTATCATTTCATAACCCGCGTCTTTGACGGGCTGATTAAAAAGACAACGAACGGTTGTTGTACCTTGTCTTATTAATTCTAGTCCGTTCGTATCCTCAAGTGTTGAAGTCATCGGAATAACAAAGAAGCAGGAGGATTTTGAAAATTCTTTCATACTGATATCGAGAGTTCTTTGGTCAGAATTTGGCCAGTTATCTAGATCCATACCAACATAAGTGTCAACATAAGCGCGAACGAAATTACCTTTAGCAAAATCAAGGTCATATGGTACCGCAGGAAATTGGAATCCTCCAAATTCTGCAGAAACTGAACGCAAATTAGCGTGTTCAAAAGTAAATGGAGATAATGAAGCATTCCCAGTATATGCTGGAGAACCTACAAAACATATTATTAAACGGCGAGGACATGTACTTGTGAATGCGGGATGAGTAATTTCTTGACGACCTTTTCCAAGAAATACACTTCGAATTTCTATTTTTCTATAAGCGTACTTTGCGGGTGACTGCTCCAAATGTCTAGAAATAGCATTATTTAGAGACATACTTAAATCGACTTGTTTAACATAAATTCTCATATCATGAAGACGCAGACGATAAGTGTTTGTATTACTTATCAGTTCCCCGCCTGTAGCTATGCGATACTTAGGGGTATGAATAAGAAATTCATCGGAATTTCTGTAAAGAGTCCAAATCACATCGCAATTCGGGATTAGAAGCTGATTTTGACGTGCCATATCATAATCTAAGTGGGAAAATAATCTACATGTTTGGCCATTAGCAAAACGAGAAGCCCGCGATCTAAAGCCATTACCATCAAATGCGTCTTTATCGACTGCATCCTTATAATAAAGTGAAGCTTCATAGAGACCTCTGCTCACCTCTCGACTTGCTCCAAGTTCGTGTAAAAGTATACATCTATATGCATAGTGAATACCTGAATCATAACATTGAACACCATTAATTGAAAGAGTAAGACGACGAATCCAAGTAAGACCTAAATATTGAGCAACGCCTGTGAATTTATCTCCTTTCAAATCTGCAGCTTCTCCGTCGGTTATAGGAACCCATTCATCACTAGTTGCATGTTTCCTTTCTAAGGATAAAACGAGACTAAAATAGGTTTTGCTCAAATCAAGATATAGGGAGTCCCCAAAGTACCGAAAAATAAAAGGGCCTGCGGATTGATTTAATGCATTAAGAGGCAGTAATTCTTTATATGCCGAACGAATTATACCTACATTAGTAGAGGGAATAGAAAAGAAGGATAAACGATTGTCTATACCTTCTGAGCTATCTTTGTCAATTTTCTTTAATGTAGTCATGTTTATTGGAATCTCTTTTTATTATGATGCTTATA
This sequence comes from Meloidogyne arenaria, assembly GCA_036172955.1. Lineage (NCBI taxonomy): Eukaryota > Metazoa > Nematoda > Chromadorea > Rhabditida > Meloidogynidae > Meloidogyne > Meloidogyne arenaria. The sequence goes on from JARQAB010000025.1 coordinate 3,719,839, forward strand.
TACTCATTAGTCTTCTAAACTGAGTTGATCTCTGTAGCGGCGTCGACGGTTTTCCCCTAAATTTTTGATAACAATGTTTTGTTTACGTTTTCTTTTGCCTTTTCCGCATTGTTGAAGTTTTTTTCCTACTTTTTGAAGCCCTTCGCTTCCATGTTGCTTCATAGCCTCACTAACAGAACGGCCTTGTGAAACATCTTCTAGGATATTTTTCCCGACGTTAACTGCTTCTTGTCCTGCACTTGTGGCTAAATTTTTGACTATTGGCATTAGAAACCTACCAACAGATCCTAATAAACCAAATCCTCTTTGATAATTTGTTCCTTGAAAATAACGACTTCCTTCTATTAATCTTGAACCTCCATCTTGGGCGGCCAAAAAAGGCTCCCAGTCTATTTTATCTAAATCTACAGGTACATGTGTCATTCTTAAAATATAGAGCGTTGAAAATGTAATGTAAGTATACAGGTTCCCCAATGGAATTTTACTAGTTTACCAGTTAAGGTGCGAATTTCAATAGTAATGTCTGAATGGCGTTTGCCTTGTAATCGGTGATGATGCTCGGTCATATATACCTCGGAAATACTTTCACCAGGTTTACCTCCAACATTCACAACTCGTAATAGAGGAGCAGTTACATTTCCAATTATACTATTTTCAACAAGTCTTGGCGCATAAACCAAAAATTGTCGCACACCTCCAGATATATCAGGCATATACTTTGCCACTTGTCCACTATGAACTTTCTCAGAATCAAAACCAAGAGTATAAGCTAATTGACGACTTAATTGAATATATTGTACGTTTCCTTGTAAGAATACATGGAACCGTTTATGCAATTTATCAAAATGTACTGAAACCCATTGATATTTTGGATCTGCGAGTTGTATATTGGAAAAATTAAGAAGCATTTTTAGATATTCGGGAGGATAAGCATATTTAGCAAAATGCATTTTCTTTACATTAGGATCTGAATCATCAACTCTTATTGTTAATTTTTCTTTAGAAGGTTCTTCTTTTTCCTCCTTGTCTTGAACTTTTTCTTTCGTTTTGTCTTCGGTAGATACACCGCCATGTCCAAAGAAGCTTTTCAAAAATGAAGGCCTTTCAGAAGGTTCTCCAATTAACATTTCAGGACGTGGAAGAGATGGCAGTGGATATTCACTTTGGATTTTTTGATCCCCTTCAGAATGATTATTGTTTTTTGTTAAATTAGCCGTTGAAGGCGAAATACTTACAGGATCTTCTTCTGTCAATGGAGGTGCCCATTGCTCCTCTTCCTTATCGTTAATTGTTTGAGATTTCTGCAGTGTCTTTTCTTGGTCATCATCCTCAGTGTCCATTTCGTTAATCAGTGGTTCTTCAATATTTTCGTCTGGTAATGGAGCTTCCCATTGCTCTTCGTCGTCATCGGTTATTGTTTGTGATTCTTTCGGAGTATCGTCTTCATCAACTTCTTCAATAATTGTTGGTAATTCCTGTTCCTTAATAATATTTTCTTCATCTGGTAAAGGGGATGTCCATTCATCCTCGTCAGTTATTGTTTGTGATTCTTTCGGAATCTCGTCTTCTTTATCAACTTCTTCAATAATTGTTGGTAATTCCTGTTCCTTAATAATATTTTCTTCATCTGGCAAAGGGGATGTCCATTCATCCTCGTCAGTTATTGTTTGTGATTCTTTCGGAATCTCGTCTTCTTTATCAACTTCTTCAATAATTGTTGGTAATTCCTGTTCCTTAATAATATTTTCTTCATCTGGTAAAGGGGTTGTCCATTCATCCTCGTCAGTTATTGTTTGTGATTCTTTCGGAATCTCGTCTTCTTTATCAACTTCTTCAATAATTGTTGGTAATTCCTGTTCCTTAATAATATTTTCTTCATCTGGTAAAGGGGTTGTCCATTCATCCTCGTCAGTTATTGTTTTTGATTCATTCGGAGTCAAGTCTTCTACCTCTGTTTCTTCTTCTTGTGATTCATATTCGTTATGCGGCTCAATATTTTCCTCGGGTATCGGAGGTGTCCACGGCTCTTCGTTGGCGGGAACTTCATTATCATCATGCTCCTCAAAATTTTCATCGATATTCTCTTCTGGTAATTCTTTTCTTTCATCTTCAATAGTTGGAGATAAAGGAATTGACGAAGTATCTTCGATTTCCGTGTCCTGTTTCGCAAGTTCCGCGTCAACTTTACCAATAATTTCTTCTGATAAACGTTTTTGCCCCGCAACAGCTTCTTCAACTTGACTGGCTGCTTCCTTTACCTTGCGTTCTGCGGCCTTAGCACGATCTGCAGACTTTCGTGCATCGGTAACATTACCGCGCCTTTCCGCTACTTTAGCTTCTAGTTGTGCTTCTGAGGCTCTTTTTCCGTACTCTAAAGATTCCTCTGTCCATTTTTCTATTGAAATTTTACGATTAGTTAACAAAGTCAATTGTGCTTTAACCCAGCCAAGAATATTTTCTGGTGTTTTCCTTAATTGCACCGTTTCCCCTGTCTCCTTTAATGTTATCACACTATCTTTAAGCGCATACTTGAAACGGGCATTTTGCCAATACTTGTTACCAAGTTCCATATTTATTTGGGCTTGCTCTGCCAACTCTACACTATTCCTCCACGCCCTTGTAGCTGCACGAACGGCCATATCCAATAAGGTTTTTTGGTCATTAGTTAGAGAGGGCTTTTCAACAGTCTCTTCTACATGTGAAAGGGGTGTTATTTTTCCATCTAAAGGAGTTTTGTCATCATTAGATTCTTGTTGCAAATCATTTGTTTTCTCCAATTCGTTTGAAGTCTCAGGACTAAGAGGAGCTTCTGTTACAGGTATGGTTACAGGAGTTTCCACTTTTGGAATGTCATCAGTAGATGAAATAGCAGTGGAACTCTGTGTTTTTTCTTTGTTTCCAGCAGGCGTATCTTCTCCAAGATTTTCTTGGTCATTTTCCATTGTCGGTAAAGGATCAGGTTGTTGAATAGGAGCGGGTTCTATTGGGGACATAAAACTTTTGATTGCATTTATTATTATACTTTTCTGATCTGTTTGCGGCTTTAATCGAACAACAAGGCTGCCTGATACTGAAGATACAATTGGAAGTTTTGCGCCTTTAACTTCTTTATTTAAATATTGTATAAATTTGTAAGCACGGTACTTTGGCATATCGAAGTAACCCTCCTTTTCCAATTGTTGAGTTGCACCCTCTAAAGAGAAAATAATCTGGGCAGAAGGCAATTTTTCCTCTTCCTGTTTTAAGTCTGGAGTAGGTGCTTCATCAATAGTTGTAGCAACTTTCTCTTCAGGCTGATCAACAGACATAAATTTTTCAGTATCTGGAGTAGATTCCAATTCATCCTTTTCTTCAGTTTGATCAACTGAAGGAGGATTCTTAAACTTTTCAATGGCTTGTTTGATCCGGTCTTTTTGATCGGCGTGGGGATTAAATCTAACCATTTCTTCACCCTCTACTGATAGAGGGCTTATAGGCGGTAAACGAATTCCTTCTTTACCTAAAAATTTCATAAAATTAAATGCAATCTGTTTTGTCAAATCGAAATAGCCATTTTTGACCAGCTGTTCCTCAGGTTCTAATTGAGCCTGCTGAGGAAGAATAAATTTATCAATAACTTTTAAGTAAATAGATTTTTGATTTGCAGGAGGCGAAAGACGAATATTTCTATCTCCTTCACCTGGACTCAAATTCGTAAGTTTTGGACTAATTGCTTCATCCTCTTCCGATAATAGCTTGATAAATCTATTTAGTTCATTAGAGTTAAGATCGAAATAACCATGTTTTTCATACTGTTCTTTTATAGATTCGACAGCTCGACGTTTACGATATTCCCCATAAATTCTCTTTTTATTTTCTTCAAGCCTCTTCTCCTCACGTTCGCGATCCAATTCCTTTTTCCATACATCAAGTAAAACCGCATTAATAGACTCTTCCAATGCCTCTTCTGAGGCAAAGGACAAATCTGGAATCTCGATACGAATAGGATAAAGTTCATTTCCATATCTTCGAAAAACAGTTATAGATTCTTGTTCTTCAGAATCCCCAAGTAATGAAAAGGAAAATGGATATATAATATTTGATAGTGCAACAGTCCAACTTGAATCCAACTCAAGCGTGTCAGGCATTCGAACAGTAAATTTGGAAGTTGTATTTCCTTCAACGCCTCCTGTATTTGAGGGTAATATTACATAAAAGGAGTCCATATTTATCTTCTAACAATATCACTATCGTTAACCCAACTATTAAAATTATCGTTGTATCCAATCCAACGAACAAAATGTTGTTTAATCCCTTTGAGTGTACGTGTTTTTAAAATTTCAGCAATGCGGTGAGTTGTATCTTCTTGTGTAGGTACTAATTCTTCTCTATAAAATATTCCTTCGATTAAATTTCCTTCAAAATCTTTTAACTTATATGTTATGGGTGATCTATTGTCGTTTTTGATGTGCACGCGAAATAATTCGTCCGTGTAGTTGGGTAGATATCCCTTTTCAAATTTACCTTTTTCCTTTGTGATACGAACAATTTGTCCTGGCTCAAGTATTGAGCTTGATTTAGTATTTTGCAAAATTTTAGGACCCTTATATAGTCTATTAAATAGTTCCCCAGCATTCTTAAACGTAACAGAATTTGGAGTCACGCCCGTAGTTCGATTAATACTTGCATTTATTCCTGAAACAATTTTTTGAATAACTTCCTTCCAACGAAGTGTATTTTGTTCGCTAAAATATCTATATAATCGCTCTTTGATAGTACGGTTAGCCCTTTCAGCCATAGAAGCATGAACGTCAGGACTATAGACTACCCGCTTATCAATATCCTTCGTTTTAAAATATTCTTTCATTCGTTTTGCCTCAAATTCTAAACCTCGATCCGTATATAATTTATGAGGAAGTATCCCTTTTGAAAGTTTAAAAATATTTTCAAACGCATCAATCATATCTTCAGAACTCTTAGATTTGGCAGGCACAGCAAAAATTTTTCTACTTAGTACATCAATACATACCAAAAGATACTTATACCCATCATTATGTTTAGTTAATTGATCAAATATGGCTAAATCCGCTTGCCAATCTGTGTGCAGGCCGCTTGGTCTAGTGGCTAATCTGGAAAACTTTTTTCTTAGAGGCCTATGCATTGTATACACCCTTTGCTTATGCATAAAATCATAAACATCCTGAAATTTTATTTTAGGATATTTACGGCGTGCTTTTTCATAGACGCGATTTATTCCTGCATATGAAGCGGGAGAATTAAGCGAATAATATATTTTTTCTAAAAAGGTTTCTAAAGTTTTTCCCATATTTTTGGAGTAAATTTAATTTTTCGCCGTATTAATCCAGGCGAATTTATAGGCCGTAATTTAACAAGAACTCTTTTCTTTCGTTTCCCGCTGCCTGATTGATTTTCAGAACTTTCCTCTGAAGTACTTTCTCCCCGCGTCTCTCTAATCATCTCTCTTACTAATGGATCCTTAGAAAGACGATTAAATAGAAAACTGAAACCTTTAGGAGGTGAAGATATGTCTCCCTTTACATATTCGAGAACATCTGTAAAATTGCTATGCTTTACAATTGTTCCTGGGATATTTGATTCAAAACTACCGTTCTTGCGTATTCTAAACTTTTCAGCATTTTCTTTTACATAATTTTCCAATTCATTAGAATATCGCTTTGCAATTATTCCTTTAAAGGGTGTGGAAAATTTATTTCTTAAGATTTTGCTTTTAGAAGATGATGCCTCTAAAAAAGTATTAGGCTCTATGTTTGGTCGTGGTTCTTCCTGCTCTTCGTTTATTACTTTAGGTTTATGCGTAGAAGATATTGATTCTTGCATGTAAGTTGCAACCTCTGATGTTTTACCATCGTCAATAATTACCCTTTGAGGACGATTTTCCAACTCGTGTTTGAGTTGGCGACGTTTCTTATATAACCAATTATATTTCTTTGCTTTTACATCTTCGGAAATTTTTGGATCATTCAATGTCATTGTAATTTCGGCATCCGTCTGTGCCTTCTCCCTTTGTAGATAATCTCCACTTTTAATCATAGACAAAAGTGTATGATATTCGGTTTCAGGCACCATGATCATTTTCTTTGTATGTTTCATTCTTGAGTGAATTTATGTATTATATGTTCCGCTAATGCACCTAGAATTGGTACTAGAATTGCAGCTAGAGCGGCACTGCCTCCTTGTTGGATTCGCGTTCTTGCACCCTTTTCAGTACGCGTTCGAGCGATGGCTCTATAGAAGTCAGCAAATTGAGCTAATTTTCTACGCTGTCTCGTACTTAGAATGAAATTGTGCTTCAAAATATTAGCACAAATTTCGACAATTGCTAATATTTGATCTGCAGTTGCTGAAAGAATCAGAGTGTTTTTCTTTTTCTCAGAAGTAGTTTTTGCCAATTTTTGGAGAAACTCAAAATTTTCTTTGACGTATGGACTATAGTTATATGAGTGCATTTTCATTTTTTAAATTTTTTGAGTACTTATATATTACAGAGGTAAATATATAGTAGTTTTTTCTCCGGGAAAAATTTTTGTAGATAATCGCATATTTTCATCCGTGTTAGGATGCATGTTTATTAATAAATAGGAAAAGCGATTAGATGTAGCATCGCGATAGGCTTCAAGAAAATAATTAAGCATCTTTGGGAAAAGTTGTGAACCTAGCGTTCGCACTTGAAGAAGGCCTTGGGGGTTTTTTGTTAAAAGAATATAATGGGCATTTGCTCTTGCAGTCTTTATGTCACGGCCGTATAATGATTGTGTAACAAAGATTACACTTACTCCCCAATTATGTGAACCTCGAGTAAAGAGTAAATCTAAGAAATCCTTTGGAATATTAAGCATTAAGTCATCTAAAACTAAAAGCTGATGCTGTTTAACTAATTCAGATTCAGGAACCCCATTATATGTAGTAATTCCCATTTCCTTGAGCTTGAAAACAGTTTCGTTTATTTCTCCAAAACAGTATAATATTTTTGATGGGGGAGGATCTATGAGTTGGTCAGTAAATGACAGAAATTTTAATAGCCATTGGGTTTTGCCACTCCCTGTGGCACCCGAAATTATCATAGTAAATGGAGCGCTAAACATTTTTATAGATGTAAATGCGTATAGTGCTTTATATAGAGTCCTCACTCTGCTTTATTCTAGTATCTTCAGTGCGCGTATACTTCTATGTATGCCCGCACATAGATTATGTGGATGTTGAAGAACAGAAAAATTAATTTCATATAATTTTTATTTAAATAAAGTTTAAAAAGATTTTTCTTCAAAAATTAATTATTTAAAAATTGATATTTAATTTATTTGATTATTTTTATTTATAATATTTTTTCAAAATTTATTATTTAAAAATTTTATTAATTTAAAAATTTTTATTTAAAAATTATTTATTCATTCAAAAATTTTGTTAGTTTTTCTTAATTTTTTACAAATTTTTTAATTATTTTTCATTAGAATATTTTTTCTTCAAATTTAGTTATTTTATTTAAATTTGTTATTTTTTCAAAAAATTTTTAAATTTTATTTCTTCCAAAAATTAATTGATTGTATTAAATAAATATATTTGCTTTTATTCAAAAAATTTATTTATTTATTCTATTTATATTAAAATTATAGATTTATTGTAATAACGATTATACTGCTTTGAAAACGTGCTAACCCGTCCGATCTGGCAAGTTAGGCAACGTTGGCTTTAAAAACGTCCTTACTCCTTTTGATTTTGTTTGAAAATTTTAGTTTTTATATTGGGGGTTTTATATCATTTTTTAAAAATGATATAAAAGTCCTATATATACTACTTACGGCCCTAAATATTAGGGGTATCAATGGCTTGTCGGATATCGGAGCTTATGGGGATTTGAAAGGCTATAGAGGTGGATTAAAGTTAAGAGGTTAAGTTATCGAGGGAAATAAGGGGATTCAAAGCGATTAATTAATGATTCAAAGCGATTAATCGAGTTAAGTTATCGAGGGAAATAAGGGGATTCAAAGCGATTAATGGGAATATCAGTGGATTAAGGTGGATATCGGTAGATTTAGGAGGAGTAAAGTTATATTGTGGATGTGGGAATTCAAGGGATTTGAGGGATTATGAAGGATATATAGGGATATAGGATTATGAAGGATATATAGGCGTATATCAAGTGATATCCCTCCTAATCGCTTGGTCTCGACTCTCGGTCTCGACCCGGGACTCGGTCTCGGGGTTGATTCCCGGTCTCGGTCTCGGTTCCCGACTCTCGGCTTTTTTTAACTCCCGACCATCACTAATAATTATATAAACAATAAATTAATTACTTTCATATATATTTTAAAAACATCGTAAGCTTTTTATGTTAATTAATTACTATTATTTCCATCTTTAAAATTATCATATTGCTTGTGGTTCTTTTTATATGTGATTAATTTTAAATTAAAAAAACATATTTTTGTTTAATTATTTTTAAACAAAAAAATGCTAATCAAATTTGTAATTTGCATATGTTTCAAAATCATAGATCCCGGCATTTTCAAAAATATTGATAAATTATTAAATTATGTAAAATTATCATTCTAAAATTATTATATAACATAATTTAAATTTTTTTATTATAAATTAAAGTTTTAAAAATAAAAAATAAATGAAAAATTTACGAATTAATTTTGAAACACTTTCACAAATTAAAATATTTTTAAATGTATACATACAAATTAAACGACATTCCATAGTTTAAATAGTATTTTCACGATTCTATTTAAATTTTTATATTTACTTTTATTACACTTGATTTTTTATTAATTGTTTAATTTATTTAAGCATCTAAGGTTTAAATGTATCGGATTAAACATTTAGCAAGACATACAGGTTCTAATAAGTGATTAATAAATTTAAAATATGTCTTACTTATTATTTTTTTAATAATCTAGTTTGTTAAATTATATTATTTCTTAAAATAATGACAAATATAGCGTAAAAATTATCTATAATATTTTAAATATATTTTATAAAAAATTTTAAATCATTTAAATTATTAATTTTTTGATTTTTTCGTTATTTTATTATTGCAAAATCTGGATACTCTGTGTATGCAGATTTAATCATATTATCATTTGCCGAAATGTCGTATTTAAATTGAATTTATTTTTTTATTTTAATTAATGAATTAACATTTATCTAAATATTTATTTATTTACAATAATTATATTAAAATAATTAATTTATTTAAAAAAATGAAAAAGCTGATAATTCTTACAAGATTTCTTTTCGATATTAGGAATTAAGTTAAAATATAAAAATTTGCTGAAATTGAAATTTTAGTAATAGTATATTTAATCATAACTTTAATTATAAGTCTCTAATTTAAAGACTATAATCAATATATTCTCTATGTCTAAATTAAACCTCTAATGGGAGAGTTATCTATTTTTTATTGAATGTGTCGATATTTATTTCTGTATTATAACTAATATGTATAATCATTTTTTATCTTAAATGTATGTATTTTATTTTTAAAATATGCACAATAGAAACTCTACTTATTATTGTAGTAACAATTGCAGTTCTTACACTTGGGCCAAGTCTTTCAATATGAGACTGAAATCAAATTTTTATTTCAATTAAAATTTATTTTATGGAATACAAATTTAAATTTAATAACAATTTTATAAATACAAGAATAATTTTATAATTCATTGATAATATAAATTCAAAGAATCATTCTTTATCATTTTTTTATTACTTTGTAGTGTTTCACTCAAAACTTTAGTTATTTATATTTAAATAATAAATTTACTATGCTTAATATAGCATCAAGGATTACAAATCGTCCAATTGGATTTTAGGCTAATAATTTAGTTTTTAATAATTTTAGTTTATTTTTTAATTAAAACAGTATTACTTGAGATTTTTTTAATATTTATAAACTATTTTCAATATAGTCTATATTTAAGCGTAAATTCTAAAAATATTTATAAAGCATGAAAACTATTATATTTTTAATATAACTATTTTTAAGAATATTAATAATATGATAATCTAAGGCAACTAAATGTAACACTAATTAATAGTATAAAAAATTTTAATTTATATTTTTTAAAATTTGCTAAGCTATTGCTTTATAAAATTTTACTCTAAAACTTTTTGCTTTGCCCGACACATAAATGGCTATATCGAAATTTTATTGAAGATTAGCATATAATTTTATATAAATTTAATTTTATATAATTTAAATAATATGTATAATGTAAATTATATTTCTCAAATAAAAAGTACATCGAACTAATTTTATAATTTATATATAACTTTGAATTATAGTATGTATAAAATAAAAATATTTTGTCTGAATTTAATTTTAGTTATATGCAGTGCTTCGAAATTTCAAATTTGCTCGTACTCGTACTCGTACTTCGTACCACCCCTATTTTTTTGCTCGTACTCGTACTCGTACCTCGTACCACCCCTATTTTTTTGCTCGTACTCGTACTCGTACCTCGTACCACCCCTATTTTTGGCCTCGTACCTCGTACTCGTACCTCGTACTTACTCGTACTTTAGAAAAAAACAAAAAATCGAAAATTTTTATGATTTTTTGGAGCCCAAGTCATCTATTTTTAAATTTTAAGCGTTGTATGCGATAATTTTTGAATCTTGGAAGGCTAATCCTCCAATTTCACTCATTTGCTGCGCCGCAGGCGAAATTTTTGAGCATTTTAGAGTGCAAGGAGAAATATTTCTTCCAAAATGGGTCGTGCTACCCGAGATCCTACATTTTTTCATCCGATTTTCATCTTCTTACATGGAACTTTTTATCTTTTCCACTGAACTTTTCACATTTTAATCTCCTTATATCCCTCTTAATCTCAAATCCTTTTTTTCAAAAATTTTGAGAATTTTAGATGGTCAAAATCTCATAATTAATCCAAGTAAAAATACAATAATTTTAAAAAAAAAATTAAAATTATAAATAAGTTATTTATGAAAAGAAAAATATTAAAAATCCTTGTCCAGTGAATAGGAAACGAACCAAATATTAAATCATTATAGACTTTTGTGTAGCCAAGCACCTTCACCACTCGGCCACTCGCTCATATAATGAAAAATGAAAGGAACAAAATATATTTCTTTCAATTTTCCTATTAACACCAAGTACGAGAAGTACGAGCTCGTACTTAGGCCTCGTACTCGTACTTTTCACTTTTTTTTGCCTCGTACTTCGTACCAGGTACGAGTACGAGGTACGAGTACGAATTTTGGTACGAGCTTCGAAGCACTGGTTATATGATAATAATTGAAAATTTGAGAGATTATTAATATTTTTTAATTAATTCTATATAAATGCATTTCTCCGGTATTGGCACTTGAAGACTGCATTTTATTATATTCTAAAATTATTCAATTCTTAATATTATAAAAATATATATTATGAAATAGTAAACATTTAAAAAGTTTATTAATTTATTCTTTAAAATTTTCAAGTGATTAAACATACATAGTATTTTAAAATTAAATAAATTTAGAGTGGATTTCATATAAATTTAAACAAAAAATAACTTTTAAGATTTTAAAATAAATGTAAAACAAAGTTACATATTTCTAAGTTAAAAGTTAATTCTATAGTGTAATTCTACAAAGTTTATTCTAAAGTATAAATTGTATTTTCTTGATTTAAAGTTCTATATTTACTTTTATTAATCTATTTTTAAATTTATTTCTAAATTATATGACTTGTGGTGTGAAAGATTTAGCGAGGCATACGGGTATTGCAAATTATTATTTTAATTTTCAGATTTATTTTTCTATTATAGATGGTTAAATTATATTATTTATAAATTATACATATATTCTTAGTAATTCACTATAATATTTTATAATAAATTATAATAAAATTAATAATTATTTATATTATTTTACTTTGGATTTTTTTGATTCGATTAATTCTTGGAATATAACTGATTCAATTGTATGTAATAGTCAGAGAGAGTTTTTTTTAGGTTTTTACCTATTTTTCTTTTGCGAACTTGTTATGAGATAAGCACAAAAAACACTGTTTTGGGTCGAAATAATGAGTCAATATTGGACCTTTCGGACCTAAAAAACCTATATCGGCCTTTTTGGACCTAAAGCCTATTTGCGACCTATTTCTGACTTTTTTGAACCTATTTTAGGTTTTTTGATAAAAATTATAAAATTCACCTTTGTTTTTGTAAAATTGGCATGAAATTTATAAAAAAATTGTGAATGATAGAGTGTTAGAGTCATATTCACACTAATTTGTGGTCCTTTATTTGCCAAAACGGCAAATAAATTTTACTATGTTTGTCAAATATAGTAAAAAACTAATATTTGCTAAAAATGGCAGAATCCTTAAATTCTGACGAAAAATTTTAATTTTTTCGTTGACTCGAGACATATTGACCTAAAAGACCTACATCTTTAGTAAGAGCATATCAAAAGGGAATATCTAGTGATTTGGAGGGATTAAGGAAATGTCGATGGATTTTGTGTTAATGAAGTGGATGAGGAGATATCGGGGGATTAAAATCAACTAATCCAAAGTTGTGGTACACACTGGATATTTCTCTCCATATAGTTGGAGCCATTGCACCATTACTTATTCGCTATATATTCGTTCAGTTTCGTCTGATCAGCTTATTGTAAATAATTTATTTGTTAATATTATACAATTTTTAAAATTATATTTTAATATAAATAGTTGTTTCGGAATAGTGTTGCTGGAATAGTGTTTTATGAAATATTTTATTATTAGTTGATATTAATATTTATTTGTAAGATTTATAAGTGAATTAACCAACTCTAGGCATGTATAAAAGTTTTTATTTTTGAAAATATGTATAATATTGAAATATGTATAATATTTACGTAAGCAAAGTTTTTTAAATATAATATTTATTTTTTAACAAACATTTAGAAAAATTGTTTGTTATCTATTCTCGTTTTGAGTTTTTCTAATTTACGTATTTTGTTTTAAATGGCATTTTATAATTATTTATTTTATACTCTAATTAATGTTAAAATTTCAATTATTTCTCTGATCGCTTTACAATTTACTGTGTCACTTCATATTTTGAAAGAAGAAAATAAATGTTTCAATTAATTATCAATTAATTTAACATTCTTATCTACTTTATTTTAATAAGACGAATAAGCAGATTATTTGTTTAAAATTAATAAAAATAATAAAATTAATTATTAAATATAAAACTTTATCTAAAAAATCAAAGCAATTTGTGTTGATTAATGTTGTTTAATAATTTTATTCTAATTCAATAATTTTAACTTGAATTTTAATAATACACCAATTGTAGTACGGGCATGAAAGCACCCAATATTTTTAGTATTCATATGCATTTTAATATTGCTAACAATTCAATTTACATTATTTTATGATAATAAAAATCATGATTTTATCTGTTACTTTATATAACAATTGTCTATAGATTTCACCCTGGTTATTGGTTATTTTTATTTGGTCGAGTATGTGCTATGAACTTACTATTCCCAAATATATTTAAATTTATAAATTCAATTTTAGATTATGTATATTATAATTATTCTATTATTTTGGAAAAAGTAACATATGTTTATTCAATTAATTTTATATGGTTATTTCATATAACATAATTCATTTATCTATTTATTTTTAGCTTCGATTCAATTATTATTTTATAAAATTTTATCAATTAATATTTTGAGCACCAATTCTTATATTTTATTTTTATTAAGATTCTTCTCGAAGCTATTTAAATTTATCATTTTTTATTAAGATTATATCAATTTTTAAATACAGTAAATTATAATTTAACAAGTATTTTTTTAAAATATTAACATGCTTCCTCATACAGCTGGATTTGAACATTATTTGATCATGTTCTCTGCACAAATAACAGATGATGCTGATAATTGCCTCAGATATAAATGCATGCGAATTGTTTTCCAGATAAAACTTGAAAGTTATCATATTTATTTTAATAATTGTTTTAGAATTTATATTTTTTATCAAAATTATTATTAAATCAAATTTAATGATTTCATGGTTTTTGTAATTTATGGGAATTTCTTTAACGTAATAATGGCATTTCTATTATTTCTACACGATTCTAAAATTTAATAGAAAAGTATTCCTTGTACTCGTTTAAAATATAACAAACTTTCTAATTATTTTTAGTGGAATTTGCAGCTTTTATTTTTGAATAAATAAATAAATAGTTTATATTTAAATTATATCGTATTATATAATTATATCGTTTAAGTATATTGATATTAATTTTATAGTTATAATCATGATTATAATTTTTACTTGCTCAGAAATAACCTAAATTTATTATTACAGTATTAAAGACTCAGACATCTTTATAATGTTTCCAAAGCGTTTCATTGCATTTTTGTAGAAATTAAAATTTATTTACTACTTCCAATTTTTATTAAACGGGAGATTAATGTTTTAATTTATGTATTTTGTTTATTAGATCAGTTATAGTAGATTACTAATAAAGCAAAAAATTGCTTCAATATTTTATTATATTTATATCTATTATGCTTTAAATTTTCATTTTAAAAATCACAAAATTTAATAAAATTTAATGTCTAATTAATGTTAAAATTTCAATTATTTCTCTGATCGCTTGAAAATTTTCTGTGTCGCTTCATATTTTGAAAGAAGAAAATAAATGTTTCAATTAATTATCAATTAATTTAACATTCTTATCTATTTTATTTTAATAAGAAGAATAAGCCGATTATTTCTTTAAAATTAATTATTAAATATGAAACTTTATCTAAAAAATTAAAGCAATTTGTTTTGATTAATGTAGTTTAGTAATTTTATTCTAATTATTTTTAAATTAAAATTGTAGTACGCAAAATATACACTAATTGTAGTACGGGCAGAAAGCACCCAATATTTTTAATATTCGTATGCATTTTAATATAGCAATAATTCAATTTACAGTTTTTGTTATAATAATAAAAATCAAGATTTTAGCAGTTAATTTCTATTATTTAAATTTAATTTAAAAATTGTTTGTTGCTTATTGTTGTTGCTTATTTGTTTGTATTGTTTGTTGCTTATAACGCGATTCAAATCTGTAGACTCCACATTCAACACTATTAGGCTCTTGTGGGACTTATCTAAGTATTTTTTGCTATCCCAGCCGAATTTTATATACTATTTGGTTTTCAATAAGTATATAATAATATATATAACAATATAATAAAATATTTAATTTAAATAATTTTTTTCAATATTTAAAATAAAATTTATATATTAAAACTAGCTGTGGGTTTGACCACTGGTGTGCCTATTACGATACTGTGGCGGTTTAATTTTGCTTTGGGTTTGAATCTGGCTCTGGGTTTTGGAAAGCCTAACGGCTTTGGGGCGCGCTTCGCGCGCTGCTAGAACCGGTAAATTTGCAAACTCGCCGGCAAAGATTAGCCCTGCCTTTTCATTGCTTCGGGCCTTCGGCCCTCGCCGGTAAAGTTTTGCCCTGCCTTTTCATTGCTTCGGGCCTTCGGCCCTCGCCGGCAAAGATTAGCCATGCTTTTTTTATTGCTTCGGGCCTTCGGCCCTCGCCGGAAAAGTTTTGCCCTGCCTTTTCATTGCTTCGGGCCTTCGGCCCTCGCCGGCAAAGATTAGCCCTGCCTTTTCATTGCTTCGGGCCTTCGGCCCTCGCCGGCAAGGATTAGCCCTGCCTTTTCATTGCTTCGGGCCTTCGGCCCTCGCCGGTAAAGTTTTGCCCTGCCTTTTCATTGCTTCGGGCCTTCGGCCCTCGCCGGCAAAGATTAGCCATGCTTTTTTATTGCTTCGGGCCTTCGGCCCTCGCCGGAAAAGTTTTGCCCTGCCTTTTCATTGCTTCGGGCCTTCGGCCCTCGCCGGTAAAGTTTGCCCTGCTATCGACTATTTCTCCTCCTTTTAGATGGGTTGAAGGCTCGGGCCTTCGGCCCTCGCCAAACGGCGGGCCTTCGGCCCGCCAACTTCTCGCCCTACCTTCGACTATTGCTCTGCCTTTTAGATGGGTTGAAGCTCGGGCCTTCGGCCCTCGCTAAAAAGCTAAATCTATGGGGCATGGCGAAGCGCTTGTGTAAAACCCCGCGCTTCGCGCGGGGCCTTTTCATTGCTTCGGGCCTTCGGCCCTCGCCGAAGCAATGCCTTTTCATTGCTTCGGGCCTTCGGCCCTCGCCGGCAAGGATTAGCCCTGCCTTTTCATTGCTTCGGGCCTTCGGCCCTCGCCGGAAAAGTTTTGCCCTGCCTTTTCATTGCTTCGGGCCTTCGGCCCTCGCCGGTAAAGTTTGCCCTGCTTTCGACTATTTCTCCTCCTTTTAGATGGGTTGAAGGCTCGGGCCTTCGGCCCTCGCCAAACGGCGGGCCTTCGGCCCGCCAACTCCTCGGCCTTTGGCCTCGGTTCGAAAAAGCTAAACCTATGGGGCGGCGGCAAGGCGCTTGTGCAAAACCCCGCGCTTCGCGCGGGGTTTTGCGGCACGCGCCTCGCGGGGAATCAACGGTCGCTGGGTTCTGAGTCAGTAACATAAACCTATTGGTATCTTCCTTGCTCTGCCTTTTACAATTGCCCTGCCTTTGACTATTGCTCTGCCTTTTAGATGGGTTGAAGCTCGGGCCTTCGGCCCGAGCGTTGCTTCGGGCCTTCGGCCCTCGCCGTAAAGCTTACTCTGCCTTTGACTATTGCTCTGCCTTTTAGATGGGTTGAAGCTCGGGCCTTCGGCCCGAGCGTTGCTTCGGGCCTTCGGCCCTCGCCGGTAAAGCTTGCTCTGCCTTTGACTATTGCTCTGCCTTTTAGATGGGTTGAAGCTCGGGCCTTCGGCCCACGCCGGTAAAGTTTGCCCTGCCTGCGACCATTACTCTGCCTTTTAGATGGGTTGAAGCTCGGGCCTTCGGCCCGAGCATTGCTTCGGGCCTTCGGCCCTCGCCGGTAAAGTTTGCATGCCTGTGACCATTGCTCTGCCTTTTAGATGAGTTGAAGTTCGGGCCTTCGGCCCTCGCCGGTAAAGTTTGCCCTGCGTTTGACCATTGCTCTGCCTTTTAGGCTCGGGCCTTCGGCCCTCGCCGATAAAGTTTTGCTCTGCCTTCGACTTTTGCTCTGCCTTTTAGATGGGTTGAAGCTCGGGCCTTCGGCCCGAACTCCTCGGCCTTCGGCCTCGGTGTTTTTATGACTTTTGGCCTATTTGGTGCCACACTCAAGTCGGCACCAAAACGTCTCGGGCCTTCGGCCCTCGCCTTCGCGGGCCTTCGGCCCGCCAAACTCCTCGGCCTTCGGCCTCGGTGTTTTTTTGACTTTTGGCCGTTTCAGTGCCACACTCAAGTGCGGCACCAAAACGGCCTATGCCATTAAACTCCCCATGGCCGTTTATCTAATACCCCCCAGGTCCCATCTCAATCTACGGCGCGCGTCGCGAGATATGGAAATAGTACAAAAGACCGCTACCCTATGGCGCGACATTTGCGCACAATTTAAGAAGGGTTAGACAGGCATAAGTACCCCGGGGCTTAACCGAATTTCAAAAATTTTTTTTTATTAATTATCTACTAATTGCGGGACAACATCCTCCCAGCAGACGTTTTTCGATCCGACGGACGGTTCAGGATTTCTCCACTTCGCCACGGCCGTTTCAATGCCAAAACTTCATCGCAGAGTTTCGGCGGTATTTTTCCCAAATTCCCCATAAAATTCTACCCCCCGAATGTACAACTCTCAAGACCATGCCGGCCTTCGGCCGGCCGATAATAGTTTTTTAAAAAAATTTTTTCTATTTATTATATATATAATGTAATTTATCATTGTTTAAATGTAATTTAAAATATTATTTTTAAATTTTACCAAAATATTATATAAAGCGATTCAAAGAATCGGCTCTTAAATTAGGCCTTTCATCAATGGATCAATGGTCTAGGTCATTTTTTTCTATGGCTTAGTTATTTTAATTTGATTTTATTAAGTCTTTGTTCACAAGGTTTATTCCTGAGATATTTCAAACTGATTTAGCTATTTCTTTGATATTAATTATTAAAATCATTTCTGAATTTTTAGAAAATTTTTTATTATAATAAAGCAATGTTAATTTTGTGAGAGTTTGTTATGTTGAAAACCGTGTTGAGAAATACTTCTTCTCAACAATTATTTAAAGATAAACAACTTTTATTTAAAATTTAATTTTAAACTTTAAATTTAAAAGATAGAGAATTGAACTTTACAATTGAATTTACAATTAGATTTACAGTTAACTTTACAATTAATTATACAATTAACTTTACAATCTAGGGAAATATATTAAAAAATCCAAAACTTATATAGGAAAAAAGTACAACAGTCGCATTTCACGACATTCCGTTAATCGTATTTACTATTAAAATATTTCAATAGTTATATGATAAATAATAGATATTAAATATATATGTATTTATATATAAATTTTATAATATGCATATCTAATACTATTAGTGTATTTCTTTATTTTTTTTAATTTGCGTAAATTTATTTTTTAAATTGACATTTATTTACATATTTATTTCTCAATAATTCTTTATAAAAAATATTAAATAATCATATTTAAGAAAAATTAATATATTTAAAATATAATTGAAAGGTTATTACAAAGTATTTTTAAATTAAAATTATGATTATTCAATCACCAAAACCCCAAAAAAACTTAAAAAATGTTGTGAGCATATAATATGAACTAATTTTTTATTTTTCTTGTTTTTAACTCTTTTTTGTCATCTCATTTTTAAAATTATTTATTTTTGTTAAATTTACATTTTTATTTAAGGATTTAAGTTTATCTTATCGTCAAAATTCTTAAAATTTATTTATTTTTACAATTATTTATACTAAAAAGTTAGTTAAATAAAATTAATTTATAATTTTTACTATTTTTTATGGTTAGTTTTTTACAGCCACTATTTTTAAAAAGTTATTTATTTTATTTATCGTTTTTTGTTGCATTTCTATTTAATTTTATAAATAAATAAAGTTATAAGGTATAATTTCGGAATACTGAACAGAAAGCAAATGGGTCAAATTATATGTCATTCGAAAGAGCTCGTCGAGTTGAGTCGAATGGTGAAAAAATTTTCGTGCGGACTCATACAGGGGCTGAGATATAGGCCCCCGAAAATCGAAAAACCAAAGGGGGGACCAAGCACTTTTTTGGGGTGAAAAATTCGAAAATGCAAATTATACAACATTCGAAAGAGCTCATCGAGCTGAGTCGAATGACACAAAAATCAACGAAATCCGACTTGATTAGACAAAGTTATGACCGTTTGTTTTAGCTCCTTACCTATGGCATCTGTGGAGATTTTTGCTGCTACGGAGGCCCCAAATACGTCCAGAGTAAGGGAGATAGGGATAGGTTTATGTTACGAGCCCAGACCCAGCGCCCGTAGACTCCCCGCGAGGCGCGTGCCGCAAAACCCAGCGCGAAGCGCGGGGTTTTGCACAAGCGCCTTGCCGACAACCCATAGGTTTAGGTTTTTTGTATTATAACTTTGTCTAATCTTGTCCAATCACGGTGATTTTGGTGTCATTCGACTCAGCTCGTCGAGCTCTTTCGAATAATGATCATTTGCATATTTGAATTTTTCACCCCAAAAAAGTGCTTGGTCCCCCCTATGGTTTTTCGGATTTCGGAGGCCTATATCTCAGCCCCTGTATGAGTCCGCACGAAATTTTTTTCACATTTCGACTCAACTCGACGAGCTCTTTCGATTGACATATGTTTTGACCCATTTGCTTTCTGTTCAGTATTCCGAAATTTTTCCAGTTATAATCAGTACTTAATAAATATACCCAAAGTCAAAAAATTGTTTAAATTAAACTACAAATTTAAAATTAATGCTCTTATTGAGGTTCTATTAAAGAGTGGTTAATTATAATTCAAAATACAATTTTATTTTAATATTTTTTGTAATAATAGAAAGATGCATTATTTGCTTAACAATTTGCTTAACAAATCTTGTTTTTAAATTTTTCATTTTAAAATCTTTCAAGTTTGTGATTCCAAATCCGTAAAATTTTGCAACTTTGATAGATTTAAAATTATCTTGATAAAATTATTTTAAGGCATGATTTAGAATTATTTTGTATTATTATTTTTTAAATTCAAATTTTAAAAATAATAAATAAAAAATTTTATCGAATTAATTTTAATGCATTTTCCAAATTTAAATATTATTAAATGTGTTTATGAATTAAGTTTTAAAATTATCCATTTGGAGTGTCTAAACTGGTTTTAAATTTTTCATATTGTGATTTTTTATATTTAAATTTTAAAAATTAATTTTTAAATTGATTTAATAAATATTTATAATATATTAATTTACTAATGTTTGTCACAAATTTATTTTTATTATTGCTTCAGCAGCAATTAAGGTTATATTGTCTGAATTGTAAAGTATCGGTATATACCTGACTTTTATATAACCCCCGCGCTTCGCGCGGGGTTTTGCGGCACGCGCCTCGCGGGGAATCAACGGTCGCTGGGTTCTGAGTCAGTAACATAAACCTATTGGTATCTTCCTTGCTCTGCCTTTTACAATTGCCCTGCCTTTGACTATTGCTCTGCCTTTTAGATGGGTTGAAGCTCGGGCCTTCGGCCCGAGCGTTGCTTCGGGCCTTCGGCCCTCGCCGTAAAGCTTACTCTGCCTTTGACTATTGCTCTGCCTTTTAGATGGGTTGAAGCTCGGGCCTTCGGCCCGAGCGTTGCTTCGGGCCTTCGGCCCTCGCCGGTAAAGCTTGCTCTGCCTTTGACTATTGCTCTGCCTTTTAGATGGGTTGAAGCTCGGGCCTTCGGCCCACGCCGGTAAAGTTTGCCCTGCCTGCGACCATTACTCTGCCTTTTAGATGGGTTGAAGCTCGGGCCTTCGGCCCGAGCATTGCTTCGGGCCTTCGGCCCTCGCCGGTAAAGTTTGCATGCCTGTGACCATTGCTCTGCCTTTTAGATGAGTTGAAGTTCGGGCCTTCGGCCCTCGCCGGTAAAGTTTGCCCTGCGTTTGACCATTGCTCTGCCTTTTAGGCTCGGGCCTTCGGCCCTCGCCGATAAAGTTTTGCTCTGCCTTCGACTTTTGCTCTGCCTTTTAGATGGGTTGAAGCTCGGGCCTTCGGCCCGAACTCCTCGGCCTTCGGCCTCGGTGTTTTTATGACTTTTGGCCTATTTGGTGCCACACTCAAGTCGGCACCAAAACGTCTCGGGCCTTCGGCCCTCGCCTTCGCGGGCCTTCGGCCCGCCAAACTCCTCGGCCTTCGGCCTCGGTGTTTTTTTGACTTTTGGCCGTTTCAGTGCCACACTCAAGTGCGGCACCAAAACGGCCTATGCCATTAAACTCCCCATGGCCGTTTATCTAATACCCCCCAGGTCCCATCTCAATCTACGGCGCGCGTCGCGAGATATGGAAATAGTACAAAAGACCGCTACCCTATGGCGCGACATTTGCGCACAATTTAAGAAGGGTTAGACAGGCATAAGTACCCCGGGGCTTAACCGAATTTCAAAAATTTTTTTTTATTAATTATCTACTAATTGCGGGACAACATCCTCCCAGCAGACGTTTTTCGATCCGACGGACGGTTCAGGATTTCTCCACTTCGCCACGGCCGTTTCAATGCCAAAACTTCATCGCAGAGTTTCGGCGGTATTTTTCCCAAATTCCCCATAAAATTCTACCCCCCGAATGTACAACTCTCAAGACCATGCCGGCCTTCGGCCGGCCGATAATAGTTTTTTAAAAAAATTTTTTCTATTTATTATATATATAATGTAATTTATCATTGTTTAAATGTAATTTAAAATATTATTTTTAAATTTTACCAAAATATTATATAAAGCGATTCAAAGAATCGGCTCTTAAATTAGGCCTTTCATCAATGGATCAATGGTCTAGGTCATTTTTTTCTATGGCTTAGTTATTTTAATTTGATTTTATTAAGTCTTTGTTCACAAGGTTTATTCCTGAGATATTTCAAACTGATTTAGCTATTTCTTTGATATTAATTATTAAAATCATTTCTGAATTTTTAGAAAATTTTTTATTATAATAAAGCAATGTTAATTTTGTGAGAGTTTGTTATGTTGAAAACCGTGTTGAGAAATACTTCTTCTCAACAATTATTTAAAGATAAACAACTTTTATTTAAAATTTAATTTTAAACTTTAAATTTAAAAGATAGAGAATTGAACTTTACAATTGAATTTACAATTAGATTTACAGTTAACTTTACAATTAATTATACAATTAACTTTACAATCTAGGGAAATATATTAAAAAATCCAAAACTTATATAGGAAAAAAGTACAACAGTCGCATTTCACGACATTCCGTTAATCGTATTTACTATTAAAATATTTCAATAGTTATATGATAAATAATAGATATTAAATATATATGTATTTATATATAAATTTTATAATATGCATATCTAATACTATTAGTGTATTTCTTTATTTTTTTTAATTTGCGTAAATTTATTTTTTAAATTGACATTTATTTACATATTTATTTCTCAATAATTCTTTATAAAAAATATTAAATAATCATATTTAAGAAAAATTAATATATTTAAAATATAATTGAAAGGTTATTACAAAGTATTTTTAAATTAAAATTATGATTATTCAATCACCAAAACCCCAAAAAAACTTAAAAAATGTTGTGAGCATATAATATGAACTAATTTTTTTATTTTTCTTGTTTTTAACTCTTTTTTGTCATCTCATTTTTAAAATTATTTATTTTTGTTAAATTTACATTTTTATTTAAGGATTTAAGTTTATCTTATCGTCAAAATTCTTAAAATTTATTTATTTTTACAATTATTTATACTAAAAAGTTAGTTAAATAAAATTAATTTATAATTTTTACTATTTTTTATGGTTAGTTTTTTACAGCCACTATTTTTAAAAAGTTATTTATTTTATTTATCGTTTTTTGTTGCATTTCTATTTAATTTTATAAATAAATAAAGTTATAAGGTATAATTTCGGAATACTGAACAGAAAGCAAATGGGTCAAATTATATGTCATTCGAAAGAGCTCGTCGAGTTGAGTCGAATGGTGAAAAAATTTTCGTGCGGACTCATACAGGGGCTGAGATATAGGCCCCCGAAAATCGAAAAACCAAAGGGGGGACCAAGCACTTTTTTGGGGTGAAAAATTCGAAAATGCAAATTATACAACATTCGAAAGAGCTCATCGAGCTGAGTCGAATGACACAAAAATCAACGAAATCCGACTTGATTAGACAAAGTTATGACCGTTTGTTTTAGCTCCTTACCTATGGCATCTGTGGAGATTTTTGCTGCTACGGAGGCCCCAAATACGTCCAGAGTAAGGGAGATAGGGATAGGTTTATGTTACGAGCCCAGACCCAGCGCCCGTAGACTCCCCGCGAGGCGCGTGCCGCAAAACCCAGCGCGAAGCGCGGGGTTTTGCACAAGCGCCTTGCCGACAACCCATAGGTTTAGGTTTTTTGTATTATAACTTTGTCTAATCTTGTCCAATCACGGTGATTTTGGTGTCATTCGACTCAGCTCGTCGAGCTCTTTCGAATAATGATCATTTGCATATTTGAATTTTTCACCCCAAAAAAGTGCTTGGTCCCCCCTATGGTTTTTCGGATTTCGGAGGCCTATATCTCAGCCCCTGTATGAGTCCGCACGAAATTTTTTTCACATTTCGACTCAACTCGACGAGCTCTTTCGATTGACATATGTTTTGACCCATTTGCTTTCTGTTCAGTATTCCGAAATTTTTCCAGTTATAATCAGTACTTAATAAATATACCCAAAGTCAAAAAATTGTTTAAATTAAACTACAAATTTAAAATTAATGCTCTTATTGAGGTTCTATTAAAGAGTGGTTAATTATAATTCAAAATACAATTTTATTTTAATATTTTTTGTAATAATAGAAAGATGCATTATTTGCTTAACAATTTGCTTAACAAATCTTGTTTTTAAATTTTTCATTTTAAAATCTTTCAAGTTTGTGATTCCAAATCCGTAAAATTTTGCAACTTTGATAGATTTAAAATTATCTTGATAAAATTATTTTAAGGCATGATTTAGAATTATTTTGTATTATTATTTTTTAAATTCAAATTTTAAAAATAATAAATAAAAAATTTTATCGAATTAATTTTAATGCATTTTCCAAATTTAAATATTATTAAATGTGTTTATGAATTAAGTTTTAAAATTATCCATTTGGAGTGTCTAAACTGGTTTTAAATTTTTCATATTGTGATTTTTTATATTTAAATTTTAAAAATTAATTTTTAAATTGATTTAATAAATATTTATAATATATTAATTTACTAATGTTTGTCACAAATTTATTTTTATTATTGCTTCAGCAGCAATTAAGGTTATATTGTCTGAATTGTAAAGTATCGGTATATACCTGACTTTTATATACCTGACTTTAAATACCTGACTTTAAAATTGTTAAATAATTAAACATAAATATTTTAAAATTTAAATAAAATTTGAGTAGACTTTCATATAAATATAAAACAAAAAATAACTTTTAAAATTTTAAAATAAATGCAAAACATAGTTATTTCTAATTTAAATTTAATTCTATAGTGTAATTCTACAAAGTTGATTCACAGTGTAACTTGTATTTTCTGGATTTAATTTTTCTATTTTTACTTTTATTAATCTTATTTTTAAATTAATTTTTAAATTATAAAACGTGTTAGGTTGAAAATTTGGCAGAACATAAGGTTCTAATAATTATTAAATTTCAAGTATTCCAAATTATTATTTTTTCAGATTTATTTTTCTAGATGGTTAATTATATTATTTTTTAAATTATACATATATTCTTAGTAATTCACTATAATATTTTATAATAAATTATACTAAAATTTATAATTAGTTATATTATTTTAATTTCAATATTTTGATGACTTTTTTCATTTGATTGAAACTAGGAATATATCTGATTCAGTTTTTAATTTTTTTATTTTAAAATCTTTCAAGTTTATTAATTAGTATTGGTTCCATAACCAAGGAATTCGGCATTTTCCGGAGTATTTAAAATTATCTTTTTTAAATTCATATTTTAAAAATAAAAAATAAATAAAAAAATTTATAGAATTAATTTTAATAAATTTTTACAAATTAAAACAATTTTAAATGCTTTTATGAATTTTATTTGGAGTATATTCAAATTTACACTCCAATTATATATTTGGAATGACTGATTAAACTTATTCTAAAATCCTTCCTTGTAATTTTGTAAATTTAAATTTTATAAATGAATATTTAAATTAATTTAATAAATATTTATATTATATTCATTTACTAATTTTTTCACAAATTTATTTTTATTATTGCTGCAGCTGCCACGATTTTTAATGGAATTTGCAGCTTTTATTTTTTATTAATAATCTTTATATTTAGATTTTATCCTCATTTTATTCAGTTCATTTATTTTACGTATATTGATATTAATTTGATAGTTATAATAATGACTATAATTATTTACTTGTTCAGAAATAACTTAAATTTATTAATTCATTATTAAAGACTCAGACAATTTTAGAATGTTTCCAAAGCGTTTCGTAGCATTTTTCTAGAAATTAAAAATGATTTATGTACAACTCCCAATTTTTAAAACAATTTTGTTATTTATATTTTTAATATTTTTATAATTTTAATTATAATTTTCACAAACATTTATATAAAAATTGTAATTAAACTGGAGATTAATGTTTTAATTTACGTATTTTTTTATTATATTACTAATAGAGAAAAAATTGCTTCAATATTTTATTATCTTTATATTTATTATACTTTAAATATTAATTTTAAAAATCACAAAATTTGATAAAATTTAATATTTTAAATGGCATTTTATAATTTTTATTTTACATATACTCTAATTAATGTTAAAATTTCAATTATTTCTCTGATCGCTTGAAAATTTTCTGTGTCGCTTCATATTTTGAATAAAGAATATAATTGTTTCAATTAATTATCAATTAATTTAACATTCTGATCTATTTTATTTTAATAAGACGATTAAGCCGATTATTTGTTTAAAATTAATTATTAAATATCAGACTTTATCTAAAAAATTAAAGCAATTTGTTTTGATTAATGTAGTTTAGTAATTTTATTCTAATTATTTTTAAATTAAAATTGTAGTACGCAAAATATACACTAATTGTAGTACGAGCAGGAAGCACCCAATATTTTTAGTATTCGTATGTATTTTAATATTACTAATAATTCAATTTACATTTTTTATAATAATAAAAATCAAGAGTTTATCAGTTAATTTATATTATATAAATTTAATTAAAAATAGTGTGTATATTGAATTGGTATTCGGCTTTCATTACGCCATTCAAATTTGTAGACTCCGCATTCAACACCGTCAGGCTTCTGTGGGACTTACATATCTAGAAATTTTTTGCTATCCCAGCCGAATTTTATATAGTATTTGGTTTTCAATAATAGTTTTTTTAATTTTTTGTTTAATTAATTCATATAATAAAATATTTAATTTAAATAATTTTTTTCAATATTTAAAATAAAATTTATATATTAAAATTTATCATTGTTTAGATGTAATTTAAAATATTATTTTTAAATTTAACCAAAATATTATATAAAGCGATTCAAAGAATCGGCTCTTAAATTATGCCTTTCAACAATGGATCAATTGGCTAGGTCATTTTATTCAATGGCTTAGTTATTTTAATTTGATTTTATTAAGTCTTTCTTCATAAGGTTTTTTCCTGAGATATTACAAACTGACTTAGCTATTTCTTAGATATTTATTATTAAAATCATTCTGAATTTTCAGAAAATTTTTATTATAAATAATAAATGCAATGTTAATTTTCTGAGAGTTTGTTCTGTTGAAAAGCGTTAATCGTATTTACACTTAAAATATTTCAATTGTTATATAATAAATAATAGAAATTAAATATTATATATACCTATGTATTTATATTTAAATTTTATAATATGCCGATCTAATACTCTTGGTGTATTTCTTTATTTTTTTAAATTTGAATAAAATTTATTTTTTTAATTGACATTTATTTACAAATTTATTTCTCAATAATTCTTTATAAAAAATATTAAATAAGCTTATTTAGAAAAAAAATTAATATATTTAAAATATAATTGAAAAGTTATTCTGTACAAAGTATTTTTTTAATTAAAATTATTATCAAGTTCAATCACCAAAACCCCAAAAAAACTTAAAAAAATGTAGTGAGCATATATGAATAAATTTTTTTATTGTTCTTGTTTTTAATTCTTTTTTTGTCATTTCATTTTTAAAATGATTTATTTTTTGGAAAATTTTTTACATACTTATTATATGCAAATTAGGTAAATTTTTTAAATTAAACTACAAATTTAAATTTAATGTTTATTAATATTAAAGAGTGCTTAAATTATAATTCAAAATATAATTTATATTTAATTTTAATATTTTTTTAATGATAGAAAGATGCATTATTTGCTCAAAACATATAAGTAAATTCTATATTTTCGAAATCTTGTTTTTAAATTTTTTATTTTAAAATCTTTCAAGTTGGTGATTCCAAAACCGTAAAATTCTGCAAACTCGATAGATTTAAAATTATCTTGATAAAATTATTTTACGTTATCATTTTTTAAATTCAAATTTTAAAACTATATAAATAATCGAATTAATCTTAATAAATTTTCACAAATTAAAATATTATTAAATGTGTTTATGGATTTATTTTTAAAATTATCTATTTGGAGTTTATTCAAATTTATATTGCAATTAATCTATTTGGAGTGTCTAAACTTATTTTAACTTTTTTATATTGTAACTTTTTATATTTAAATTTTAAAAATGAATTTAAAATTAATTTAATAAATATTTATAATATATTAATTTACTATTGTTTGTCACAAATTTATTTTTATTATTGCTTCAGCAGCAATTAGGGTTATATGTATTTCGTCATTGTAAAGTATCGGTATATATCTGACTTACAATTGTAATTACAGACACCCCTAACATATTTTTATTTAATTAATTCTATGTGCTTAGTTCATTTAGCTTAATTTATTTAGTATTTAATTATTTTTAACTTAATATTTATTTAATTATTATTTCATTAAATTTTCAGTTATGTATGTTTAATTAATAGAATTATTATAAATTTGCTTAATACAGGTCTAGGAATGACGAATCTGCCAACTTTTTATAAGTATTTAGTTATATAATTATTTTTACAAGTATTTTTACATAATAGTGGAATGGAATTTGTCGCCAATTTTATACATTCTTATATCTGCTGTGGTAACATATCTCTAAATGTACATATATTCGGCAAGACAATTTTTATTCATTTTATACTTAAATTAAACTTTTGTTAAATTTAAATTATCAAAAACTATTAAAAAATTTTTATTTAATAAAGTTAAAAGAATTTTGTATATTTGTTATTTTAAATCAAGAATATTAATATTAAAACATTTATAAATCTGTTACTGTGTACCTCTTATAACATTTGTCGCATGATTCTGGTTTAATAAATTAATTTAATCTGTTTAGTTTATGTAACCTAATTAATTAATATTTGTTAACTTTAATTTAATTATTATTTCATAAAATACTCGCCATTTAATATTTTTACGCACCAAAATATATTTATTATATTTTATTCTTTTATCATTTTTATACTGATTATAATGATTTTTAAACAATGTAAATAATAATTATTTAAATAACTTAATCAACTTAATTTTTTATTTATTAACGGCGTGGATTTAAACATCATCTATTAATTTACTCAGCATAAACAACAAGTGATGTCTTATAATTGCCTCAGATAAGACCGGAAAGATATCGTATCCGTTCAAATAATTGTTCTAAAATGGATATTTTTTATCAAAATTATTATTAAATCAAATTTATAAATATTTAGCATTAACAAATATTAATGTACTTCTAAATTTTATCATTTATTTACTCACTTTATTTGTTTTAAGGGTTTCTGTAATTTCTTTTGTAATTCTTATTTCACTTATTTTTATCTTCATTTTAAAATTTCTTTTGTTCCTCAGATACCTATTTGTGTTTAATTAAAAATATTTCTTGAACTTTTATTACTATTTTTTAAATTTGAAGCTTTTGTAAAGCAGACGGTTATAGTTATTTTTCTGAATATTATGAAAAATCTGATCATTTAAATCAAAAATATCGCGTTATCACAGTTCGAAATAATATAGAACTGAATATAAAACTAATATAAAATATAAAACTATATAAAAATATATAATTTAAAATGAAATATAAAACTCTATAAGTTAAAAGTAAATTCGCATGTTAACTGATTAAAAAATTTTTTGTTTTCCCGGCAATGTTTTCATTTCATTGTTAGGGCATAATCTTTGTAAATTTTTTATTTAAAAAATTAATTCAAATTTTATTAATTTAATATTGATTAATTTTGATTATTTAAATATTAAAATTTAATTAATTAATCCAATTGCCAAAGCCATGAATGAGGAAACTCTTTTATATTTAATTAATGTTTAATTTTTATACACGGCTAGATAAATATTTTGTAGTCATAAATTATTAATTTGAAATTGTTAATTTATTAATAAACGCGCATTTTAATTAAAATTATGTATATGTATTATTGCTGAAAAATAGTCGGATAAAGATGAGAAGGTATGTACATATCATCATTTGTTCATTTTTTAAAATTCTAAATTTAATTTTATATCAAAATTAAATCTAATCATTAATAATCTTTACATATTTTGAAATTTAATTGCAGAATCCTTTTTCCAGTAAAATTTGAATAAATAAATTTATACATATTAATTTATGTTTTCTACTAAATATAGATATTCTTAAAATGTTTGTTTAGTAATTAATTCTTTTGTTTCCATCTCGATTTTTATCATATAAATAAATAGAATTAAAAAACTAATTATAATACTCTCCATTTTTTAATATACATACTCGATTTAAATTTTATTTACTTTAAATCACATCAAATTTCAAGCTCAATTCATCATACCTAGTTTAAATTATAATTATTAAAAATACTATCAAATTCATTATTTTTTAAAATATTAGAATATTATTTTAAAATTTATTACTAAATTAAAAATATTACAATTTTATTTATAATTCCATACAAACAATTTTACCGGTATTTCTTTAAGTAATATTTATTTAATTTCAGCATAATTGACTTATTAGCATTAACTAAGGCACATCTTGGTCATAAACACAATTAAAATACCTTTTATTTTCAAAAATACGGCTTTTGGATTGTTAACATTGTAATCAGTCCTTTATTCTTCATATTATTTTAATTTTAAAAGCTTTTAATTTTATTTAAAAATATTTTAAATATAAATTAGCACAGATGCTTTTTGATGTTTATCTTATTAAATCATTCGTGTAGAGATTCTAACAATAACATTCTTTATGAAAAAATTTAGGATTTTATTTCTCGTTGTTAATCATTTTTTAATTTGATTACTTAATTATCCTAAAAAATGAATTTATTTAAAAGATATTCTTATTTGAACATAACCATTGTGTGGAAATTTGTAGATTTTTTAATTAATTAAAAAATAATTGTTTATTTAAAATTATTTATAAAAGAAAATTAGTATTTAGAATATATTTACGTATTTCATAAAATTTTATTTTTAAGTTTGAATTTATAATTTAATTGTTTAACATTCTTATACGTATTTTATTAAACTTTAAATTCATTATTAGTTGAGATTCATTATCATTTTGATGAATATGACCTCATGTGTTAAAAAATACATCAATTTTAGGAACAATTTTGCTATTTTTAATTTTTTTCTTAGATATTCATAATAATAAAGAATATCTATATAAATTGTTTTCATTTCATTGAGTTTTAATTCAACATAAGATATATTAGTATTTACTTTAGACCAAAAAAGATAGTAACATGTATCTGTATTTCAATAGTTAGCATTAATTCATTTTATAATAATTTTTAAACATCATAACTATAAAAATTATTCTTCAATATAACTCAATGATTGACTTTGTTAATGTTGCTATAATTGTTTAGCCTGATCCACAACAAGGAGCTCATAAACAAACTACATACATTAAATTTATATTAGAAGAATAAAAAACTTTATTATTTCTATTTTAGACATATTTATATTAAGTAGTTTAGTTCATTAGAGTTTAGTTCATTAATTGCCTCTATATTTTTATTAATTTATAAATACTACATATAAATATTTTAATAATTTTACATATAAAATTTAATATTTTAAATGACATTCAGTAATTATTTATTTTATACTCTAATTAATGCTAAAATTTCAATGATGTCTAAAACGATTGATAAGTTTTTTGTCGCATCATCCTTTTGTATAAAAAATGTTTCAAAATTAATTTATTTAATATTTTAGTTATAATAATTTATTTTTTAAATTGTACTAAAATAACATTCTTATGTTATTTTAATGTTATTCCTGATAATATGTTGATCCAATGGTGATCCGATAACTATATTTATTTAAAATACATATACATATATTCGTTTAAAATTTTAATTTCTATTTATATAAAACAATTATGCTTCGTCGTAAATTTCATTTGAAAACGCATGTAGATCGACAAATTTTTCATCTTAATAAATTAAGAATTATTATTTAAAAAATTATTATTGTAGAAAAGCATTAATAGAAGTTTTATAAATCATTTTTAATATATAAATATTTTTAATATTTTTATTACTATATTTATTAATTTTAGGGGAATATAGGTAAATTTTTAGTAGCTAAATCTATATCAATAAAAAATACCATTTAACTACAGTCTAAATTAAAATAATTTCATATCTTTAATTTTAACATTCATAATATACATACATAGTTATATAATTTTTACTGAATTTTATTTATTGTTTTTAATTAAATTACCTTTTTCTGCCGTTTTCAGCTCTTCACATCAAGGCAAGATTAATTTATAATAACTTAACTTTAAAAATTTTCTAATTAATATATTAAAATTTTTTATATAGCAGGTTTTAACTATGAGCGAGGGTGGATATTTATTCTGATAATGACTGCTTTGCAGGAAAAATAATTTAAATTATACTTTTTATTTATTTTATTATTTTTTTTAATTTTTATTTGAATTAGTATTCTTGAAATTCTTATTATTGCAAAATATTTCAATTATCTTATTAATTCTAACCCAATATTGTAGCATGGCTATATTTCAATATTAATTATGTAATTATTGCATAGTAAGTAAGCGCTTTTTCAGCGTTTTCAGATGGCTGATTTGAATATTATCGTTGGTATCATTAATTTATAATTGTTATAATATTTTATAATTTTAGTTATTATTTAAGAATTAATGAAAATTATTATAAAAATACGATAATTTGTAATTCTTTTTTTTAAATTTTCTAAATATATTTTAAAAATCTTATAAACAAATTAGTAAATAAATATATAAATAACTAGCTTGTAAATTGACGAAAAGTTAATTTATAATAAATTTAAATAATTTTGAATCTAATTAATTCATTGTTGTAGTATGAAAATATAATAATTTGATTTTTATAATTATATTTAATAGTATTTAATTTTTGGGATAAAATGATAAAAAAATATTAAACCTTTTGAATAGTTAATATATAGAATATTAAAAATTTTTATATTTATTATCATCAATTAATAAATAATGTTGTTAAATTTATTAATTTTATAAGAATAATTTAAATATTTATTAATAAATGGTATATTTTATTTGATATTATAAATGATTTTGTGGCTGGTAATTTCGTTCGTATGGTTCAATCAATGTGTAAAAAATCTACACATTGCTCTCTCAACACAAATATTTATTGAATGATTTACAAAAAATGAAAAGCTGTGAACGAAGAATTTTAAGTGTCAGTCTCCCCACAATTAAAGTGGTGAAATAAAAAGAAAAGGGCAGGCAGAAATGGAATTTTTATGTATAAATTTAAATAAAATTAAATAAAATTGATTAAATTTAATGAAGTGCCAAAGGGTTAATTTTTTAGTTATTTATTTAATTTATAGTTTTTAATTAAATTTAATTTATTTATAAATTTGTTTTTATATTCATATTTTTATATATATTTTATTTGTTATTTAATTTTATAAAATGCTCGTGTCAGGGATTTGCATGCATTTTGTATTACTTTTAAAATTATTTGAAATTAATTTTTAAAAATAAAAATAACAGGAATAATAAAATAATTATTAACATTTAAACAGTTTATTAATTTAATAGAAAAAATTATTAAGTAATTAGGTAAACATTTAAATATTTTAAAATAGATAAAATTTGAGTAGTCTTTTCATATTTATATACTACATAAATACTCAAATCAATCCTTAATCTAATGCAATCCTTAATTTTTTAATTTACATATTTACTCATATGTAAATGACAATAAATCAAAAATTAAAAAAAAATATTTTTTTACTAAAAATATAAGATTTTAAATAAATCTAAGAATAAAATAAATTAAGGTTTTATAAAATATACTGGAATTATTAAATTTAACTTTTTATTTATTTAAAATATTTTTAAAAGTATTAACAATCGAAGTATTTATCAAAATAACAGATCTAATTAAAAATTGTTTACCTAAAATTAATTTAATTAGAATTAATTGGTACATAATTTTATTGACAAAAAATTAAATTTTTAATCTTTTATGAATTTTTAAAAACTTTTTACATAGTATTTGAAAAAAATTTAACATTTCTCGAATTTTCCACCCAATTTAAAACCAATGAAAGAATGACTCGTTTTAATTGTGAATAATTTAATTTAACAACATTTTAAATGTTGTTAAATATAGTGTGGGATGAATCTTAGGAAATATATATAAAGTGCAACATTGCTTCATTTCTAAAGAATTTTAAAATTGTTCTTATTTTTGCCGATATCTTAAAAACTTTTTATAAAAAATTCAATTTTAAATAAAATTATTTAATAAATTTATTCATAAAAAAGTTTATTCAAAAAAAATTATTTTTTTTAGTGTAGCTCTAGATCATTCTAAAATCTTTGTAAAAATAATCTAGCTAACTAATTACCTATGTCTAATAAAATAAAATTAATTCTCTCATTTATATCATTTTTTGCTTTTATCTATTTCAATAATGGGATGGTTCATAACAGCTTGGGTGATTTTAACCATGAATTTTGGCGAGCTGATGAAAATAATACAGTAATTAACTCTTTAGGAAATTATTTTTGGATTTATAATTAAAGCAAAATCAAAAATGTCAAGATGCTGCACCATGCCTAAGCGATAATGATTGTCAAACTAACGGAACTTGTGTGGGTGGAAAAGTATGTGAGTGTACGTGTGGGGAGAATGCACCATGTAATTTAATTGTTAAATTTAAATTGCTTTAATTTAAAATATAACATTTTTCTAAAACTCAGGTGTTTTGAATTTGGGACGCTGATAAGATTGTAGCTTTCCACAATTCTTTATTTAACCGAGGCCTGACCGAAAAATATAATTTTTGGATTGATCTATAACCCGAATCGAGCTTAACTGAAACCGCCGACATCGTTAGAACAGATTTTCTACATTAACTTAGATTTTCCCCATTTTTATACACTTAAAGGTACTGTTCCATCAATTTCCTTTTTGGTTGAAACTCTCAATGGTAGTCCTCAAAGTAAATGTGGTGGTCTTAAAAATGCTTGTAATGAAACAACAAATAAATGCGAATGTGAGAAGGCTTATAAACTAGCAGGGTTCGCCAACTTAACTGATGCAATAGAACGTATCTGTGCCCCGGCTAAAAGTTGCGCAAAAGTGAGATTAAAAATAAATTTTTTGCCCAAATAATTTCTCATTAAGAATGATGATTGCTTTGGAATGACTTGTGCTCTGGGGATTTGTCACTGTCCGGTTGCATAAACAAAATAAACACTTTAATTTAATAATAGATTTATTTAATCTTGTAAAATAAATATAAAACACTTTAAAATTTTTGTAATTCTGAGAAGTATATTTTAAATGGATTTTTAAAAAATATTTTAACATAAATTAAAATCTTTGTAGTATACCAATAAATAATGTACATATCAGTGCCTTATCTTAAATAATTTATTACATAACCTTCTGTAATCAAATATTTTGAATCAAAAATAATTATTAATTTACTACTAATGTTATAACTTTTGAAAATTATATTCTTAAATAAAAAATAATTATAAAATTGTGATTGATAAAGTGCAACCTTCATTTGCTTTCTGCTACCTACACCAATTTTTATCATGTTTAAAACAATTTTTAATATTTTTTAATAATTTTTAGATAATTTTTATCTGAAAAATATTTTTTGTTATTTTAGTGTATTTATTTATT
This sequence comes from Meloidogyne arenaria, assembly GCA_036172955.1. NCBI lineage: Eukaryota > Metazoa > Nematoda > Chromadorea > Rhabditida > Meloidogynidae > Meloidogyne > Meloidogyne arenaria. The sequence goes on from JARQAB010000025.1 coordinate 3,755,268, forward strand.
CTAATATTTAGTTATTATTTTTTCTGTTAAATTACTTAAATATCAACAATATCTAATCTTTTGTATATTAAATTTTTTTAAATTCATCTAAAAACTTTTATTTTTCACCAAAAATTTGCTAGTAATTTGCTTTAATTATCCACAAATTAATTTTATGAGATAAATTTTATTGTTATTTTTATACATATCAACATTAATGAAGTTAATATTAAACAATTCTTTACATGCATATAATAATTTTTATTAAATTTAAATCAGTTCTATGCCAAGATATTTCATCCACGATTTTTTTGCAATAAAAATTAATTTTTTATTTGTTTTGGATTTATTTTTAAAACTATTATGCCTATTAATTAATTAAATTTGGATATGAGTTTCTGTAAATTTTGGTGAATATGGGCGGAGATTTATATGTATTTTTAGCATTCTGAATTATGTAAAATTAATCATATTAGTATATTTAATATTCAATCTCATTTAAAATTATTTAATATGTTATTATTCTTCAAATTTTATTATCATTTTTATATTAATATATTTTGTCTAATAAATAATTTAGTAAAAGAACTGTTTTAAATTGTATATTTTGGCAATTTCGTTTATTTTCAAGACAATTAATAATTATATTATTGAATTTTTTTAATATTTCAAAATTTATAGTTTTACATACAATTTGATTAATAAGTTGTTGAAGTTGATCAATACGCTGTTGAACAGCTATTTTAAAAACTTTTCCTCCAGTACAGTTATTAAATTTTAAATTAAAATTTATAAAAATATTATTTAAATGTCAGCATTGTATTAAGTTCAAAATTAAATAACCTTTCATACATTTTTTAAATCTAGTTTAAATCGCTTATAAATTACTATTAATACTTAATATTGTAACAAATTATTAATTGCCTAACTAACATTAATCGCGTTAGAAATTGGTTGTCATTTAAAAATTCGCTTTTTAAATTTTTAATAATTAAGTTATTAATTAATTATTTTTGATTTAATTTATAGTTAGTTATTTTGATAGCAACACAAAGAATATAAACACTTACACAAAGAATTTTTAACATATTATCATTTAATTATTGTTTAATAATAATTAAAATAATGTAGTATTCTTCGGCATTCTTTATGCAACACTCGTCCGGGTATTTTAATATGTATAACAAATTTTTTTAAATTAAGTTTTATTGAAAAATATTAATTTTTTGTCTAATTTATTTTTAAGCTATTTATTAAATTTTTGTCAATTTGTTTATCAATTTGTTTAGAACGTTATAACTTTTGTATAATATTTATAAGACTAATTTCAATTAGTTATTTTCAATTATTTTTAAATGATTATTAATACCAACGGTAAATTATATAATATAGTAAATTTAAACAATGGATATAAATCTCCTTTTTAACTTCATATATAAAGATTCTAAAAAATTTAATTATTTAAATTTTAATGGACTGAATTTTAATGACATTTTTATAATAAAATTATGTTTAATGTATAATTGATAATATTAAAGCTAATAAATAATAGCAGTATTTTTGTGATAAAGTTACTTACAATTTCTTACCCAATATCTATTTATAATTATTCTAATTTCTAATAATATGTAATTAATTTGTTGATTGCTAAATTATTATTTTTGGATGAATGATAGAGTAGCATAGTATAATTTTGTTTGCTATGATAATTTTATTTATTCATTATCAATTATTTGTTTTGTTTGTATCTGTTATTTGTACGCAATTCTTGTTCTGATATAAAATATATTTTAAGAATTATTTTAAATGTAATGATAGGATGCAAATTTCCTCTTTAATCTTTGTCGCTTCTGCTTTTCAATCTTGAATTTTATATTTTTTTAAACTATTTTAATTAATAATTATTATTTAAATATTTAGTCATATAAAATATGCCTTGGTTTTTGATTGAATATTTAATTAACTCTTTAATTTTAGATTTGTTATTACGTTTTAAATTTGAATCTGTTTAAAAACTATAATTTTATTATTCAATACATACCTTTTTTATTATATTTTCTTTTAATATTTATTTAAATTTCTCTTAAATTTAATATATTTATTGTTTATAATTCTCCATTTAACATAAAGCATAGTGCACCGTCCAAAGACAAATTTTTCTGCCAAATGATATTAAAGCATATGCATGAAACGAGTTATAATATTATAATGAGCAGGATATTAAATAATGGGATAAATTTATAAAAAGTTAATTTTTATGTTTATAATCACTATTATAAGCATTTTTTGTTATTTTAATTTTTTATTTCGTTTGACCATACTTGGTGCTGTGTTATTGATGATAGGTATGATAAAATAATTAATCAGCAATTTAATAACTTTAAATTAATTAATAATAGTTTAATTATAAGATATATGGTTTTTAGTAAGATTTTCTAAATTTTATCTTACAAGTTATTTTAATAATTTTTAAAGTATATTTATACGAAGCATTTATCCTTATATATATTATTTTATATTTAACTGAACTTGGACTAATCACGTTTTAAAAAATTTTTGTCAAATATTTCTTTTGTGAATATACTTTAGAATTATTTTATATTACTTTAGAATAAATTTTGTTATTTAATAATATTTATATATAAGTTTAAATATAATTATTATCATTTTCGACTAAATAAATTAGTATTACGATTTATTTTCACATTTTTACTTAAATCATTATCAGCATTTATAACTAATAATCTTAAATATTATGAATTTTATCATTAATAACCAGAATTTTTTCTCAACTTTATTATATTCAATTAAACATAAACTCGTAATTATTAGCAATAATTTAATTAAAATATTAATCTTTATTAAAATGTTTCGTGCATGTTTTTCAGGAGGAAATATATCGACGGGTACCAGGTATCAACTTCATTAATTAATTAATTAAGTTCATCCATTTTGTATCACTTCTTTTCTTAATTAATCTTTATTTTCATTATTATTTTTATTTTTAAATTTTAAAATTGTTATTTTTTTTATTTTTTGTTTAATAATATGTTGAAGATATGTTGATATGTTCAATGCTATGTTGAAATATGTTGAATATTTCTTTTATGGAGTGGACATTTTATATTTATAATCATTATTTTAGTCTAAATTATTTTTTATTTAATTAGCTATTTAAATTTTTGTTTTTGATCCATGCGCAGTTAATACGATCAGAAGATTTGAAAACGATGGTTAATTTAAATAATTTTCATATTCTATTTAAAGATATATCTTTAATGTCCGTCGAACTGTTGAATCTGCCTCTTAGCTATAGCCAAAGCATGATGTTATAAATAAATAAATCAATTTAAATTTTGTATCACGCGAGCACCACATTCCATTTGTTAAGCTCCGATCGTTGTATTTTATTGAAAATTAATCTAATTATGCACATTTCCATTCAAAATTAATTAATTTTCTTGTATTTCTGTTTATTTGCCTTAAGTTTATTATAAATATTCGCAAATAAATTTTATTATTTGAATTTTATTTTGATAAATTTTAGTTTTTATATTAGGGACAAACAACTTAAACATTTAAATCCGTCGATGTTTTTTTTGACTTTGTCTATTAAAGTGTGATTAAATGTTTTATTTAATATTTTTAATCATTTAATTAACATTTTGATTTATTTTTAAATTTAAGTTATATTTCCCATCAAGAGTAAATTTAGTGGTTTTTCTAGTTGATAAATTTTTTGCTATTTTTAGAATTAAATAAATAAAATATAATTTTTTATTTTGTTTTTCTCGATATTTTAAATAAATACATTAAAAATGATTTTCATTTTTATAAATTATATTATAAGTATTTTAATTAGATTTATTAAGGTTATTTATTATAGATTAGTTGGTAAATTTCTAATTATTAAAGATAAATTTTTTAGTGTTGATTTATTTTTTTGCTTCTCCGGACACATACTTAGCTGATTTCAAATAAATTATTTCGCACGTTATTTCACTTAACTGTATTATTTACAAAGAAATTTTTGTGATATTAAGATTTTTTTCTAGTTCGTTAAAAAATTATTTGAATACTTATTCTCCAAAATTTCTGTAATTTGTTTGGAAATAAGTAAAATGCCGTCCATTTGCTTGTTATTCAAGTTTTTATTATACAATTTTTAATGCTATTTGCTATTATTTTGTTAATATTGATTTAATTAATTTATTATTTTAATTTATACTATATGTACAATATTTATTATATTATTGATATATTTATTTTTTTGCTCAGCCACCTTCTTAGTGCACTAAAAGAAGTTTGGAGTATTTTAAAAATTGTTTTATTTTTTTCACAAATTATAAATTTTATTTAAAATTTATAAGAAATATAAAATTAATATATTTATTTGCCCAAAAAAACAAATTAGATGCTTCCTTTAAGCTACTATTTGTAAATTTTAAATCAAAAAATTTTTATAGTATGTATTACGTTTAGTTTATACTTTATATTTTTTTAATTAGTATATGTAGTATGTAAATTATGTATTAATTAACATTATAATTAATTTTTAAATAAATAATGTTCCTAATCCTTTTGTGCATACTTCGTTTTTGAGTAAAGGAAACAACGTATTTTGACCATCCTTTTTCATATTTATCAATTTTTTATCTAAGAAAAATTAACTTTTTTGGTTGTTAATTTTTTAAACTTTTTTTATTAATTTTAAGTTCATAGAATATTAATTAATTAGTAATTATTTTAATTAATTTATTGTTGCAAATAATTTAAATAAATATTTGTCGATTTTATTTTTTTGTTATTTATTTAATAATTGATATGGTGATAGTTTTACATCATTTTTGGCATTTTATGTTATAAATAAAATTGGTATTTTTAAATTTTAAATCATTTGACTCATTGCACGATTAGCAGTTTCCGATGACAAATCAACTGTTGAACGTTGAAATATTTCTAAAATTAGGTAAATAAAATTGTTTTTTGTTTTTCTCGATATTCTAAATAAATAACATCAAAAATTATTTTCATTTTTATAAATTAAATTATTTTTATTAGTACTTATTAATGTTATTTATTATAAATTAGTTTGTAAATTTCGAATTATTAAAGATTAATTTGTCGATCATGCATCTTTTTGAATTGGGCAAATTTTCAAAGGATAATTTTTTTACAAATAATATATTTTATTTAAAATTTAAAAGAGATATAAAATTAATATATTTTTAATTGTTGAAAAAATAATTTTTTCTTTAAGCTTTTTAGTTTAATTTTAAATCAACACAAAATTTTATAATATGTATAACGTTAAGTTTTGTTGAGAAATACTTTCTCAACAATTATTCAAAGAAAAAAATTTAATTTTAAAAGAATAAAAACTTTTATTAAAATTAAAATTTTAAACTTTAAATTTATAAAACAGAAAATTAACTTTTATAATTAACTTTACAATTAACTTTACAATCTAGGAAGAGCTCTGAAATATATTTAAAAAATCCAACACTTAAATAGGAAAAATAGGAGGCGGATCTGAAACAATAAATAAAAATTGTAACAAAAAGTACATGATGAATTTGAAGGAAATGGGCGTATTATGAATAAGCATGACTAAAATAGAATTTTAAAAATAAAAATATTTTCAACAAAAAGGACAAGGGACAAAAGGTTCAAAAAATAAAATACAAAAGTCGCATTTCGTGACAAGTTTATATCTTACCTTTTAAATTATATATTTTTAAAGCTAGTACATATGTATAAGTAAATTATTTATTAACATTATTTTAATTTTTAAATGAATATTGTTCCTATTCCTTATTTTTAAATGTAGGGCAACTTTATATAATTTTTATATTTTATTATCAATATTAATAATTTATTTTATTATAATATGTTATTATTTTGAGAAAATAAGTACAACATGCATCATTTTGCAAGTTATATTTAATAATACATAAAAATAGGTATATAATAAAATTGTTTAGTTCGGAATAAAATATTAAATTAAATAAGCTACATCAACATTAAATTATTTTTTATAATAGTAGATAAATTATATAGGTATATTAGGTATTATTTAGGTATTAGGTAATATTAGGTATAATATTTGGTATATTATTCTATCAATGAAGGTAATTAATTTAAAATTAAAAAAAATAATTGGGTTTTTATTAAAATAATTAATTTAATTTAAAATTTTTAAAACACAGTAATAATAAAACATTTTATCGCAAAACGATATAAAAAGTTTTAAGCCGGCTAGATAAATAAAAAACTTTATTTTTTTTATAAAATAATAAAAAAATTTTCTAATGAATAAAAAAATTTTTTTTAATATTTTATTGAATAAAAAATTTTTTTTTATTACTTTAGCCGGCTAAATAAATTAATAAACTAAAGTTTTTGGATGAAACGGATGTTAACATTTATCAAAAAAAATTTTTTTAACTAAAATAATTTATTTAAATAAAAAAAATTTTTTTTATTTATAATCTTAAGCTTATTACGCATTTAAAAGAAATATGTACAAATAATTATTAAATTTTATTTTTAAATTTTAGATATAAAAGTTAAGCTATTCTCCTCCTTTTTAAGTCTATTAAAAAATTAAAAATAGATAAAATAGAAAATACTATCTCGGAAAATTTAAAAAATAAAATTTAATAATATTAAAAAATGCTATTTTATACAAATTTATTTATTTTTGCATTTATTTTTTCAACAAAACAAGTATTTTCTGCCTCACGTTTAAAATGTGATTCTGCTCCAAGTAACTCAAACTTGCCTGTTGTATGTACAGAAACTGGTTTAGTTAGTGGAATAAATGGAGGACATTTTCAAGATGTTGTTACTTATAGAGGTTAATATTCTGACCATTTTTAAATTTAAAAATATTTTTCTTTTAAGGTATTCCCTATGCAGATACAACAGCAGGTGATAATCGTTGGAGAGAACCTCAACCTGCTAAAAAATGGAATGGAGTTAAGGATTGTTCAAAATTTGGATCACAATGCCCCCAGGGTGGAGGTGGTTCAGAAGATTGTCTTTTTTTGAATATTTTTACGTGTAAGTTGAAATTTTTATTTTTTATTTTAAACAATAATTAAATATTAAATATTTAGCAAAATCAACAATAAAAAATTCATCAAATCCAAAACCTGTTTATTTATATATTTATGGGGGTGGATATACTTTTGGTTCAGCAAATGGTGATTATGGAGAGTATTTTGCAAATAAAGGAATTGTTGTTGTTACAATAAATCATAGAATTGGTGCTTTAGGGTTTATGGCTCATCGTGCATTGAGAGAAGAAAATAAAGCTACAAATAGTTCAGGAAATTATGGACTTTTAGATCAAATTTATGCGTTAAAATGGATACAAAGAAATATTTTAGAGTTTGGGGGTGATCCAAATTGTGTTACAATTGGAGGACAATCTAGTGGTAATTATTTTAAAAAAATTTTTGACCATTTTTAAATTGACCGTTTTAAACCTTACCGTTTTTAATTTGACCATTTTTAAAAATTCTGAAATTTTACATATGTTAAAATAAAATTCTGAAATTAAAATCAGAATTCTGATATTAATAATTCTGAATTTTAATTAATTAATAATTAAATAATAATAAATGAAATTATTAATTATAAATTATAAATAATAAATTATTAAATAATTATTAATAATAATTAATAATTTAATAATAATTCTGAACTTAAAAAAATTTTTTAGGTGGAGGTTCAGTTTATATGCTTGCTGTTTCTCCTTTAGCCAAAGGGTTATTCAAAAATGTAATATCAGAAAGTGGTGGAGTTATGGCATCAAATGATCCTCAAAATACTTGTATATCACATTATTCAGTAAAAGAAGCCGAAGATAGAAGTAATATTTGGCTTTCAAGAAAAGGTATTAGTTCAAGTGTAACTGCTAAAGAATTGCGCGCACTTCCTTTAAATAAAATTGTTGATGGGTCGCTTTTTGATTTTGGAGAGGTAAGGAAATACAAATCATAATTATTTTAAAGAAATTCTGAAATACAAATCAGAATTTTGAAATTAATATTTTGGTAATAAAATCAGAATTTTTAATAAAATCAGAATTCTGAAATTAATATTTGGTAATAAAATCAATTCTGATATAAAATTCTGAAATAAAATTCTGATTTTTCCTATAATTCAGCATCCACCAAATTGGTTTATTGGCCCAGCTCTTTTCCATCCTGTTCTCGATGGATATGTTATTGCTCGTACATATCAAGAAACAATGGAAAAGGGTCTTCAAAATCAAGTTGGGATGATTGTAGGTAGAAAAATATTTTTTTTTATTTTTTAATTTTTATTTTTCAATTTTTAGGTTATACTAATGATGAAATGGGAGCATCACCTAATTTTAAATTAACATTAGATCAATACAAAAATAAAATAAAATTTATGTATGGTAAATTTGCTGATGAATTTCTTAAATTATATCCTGCAACAGATGATTCTTCTGCTTGTAAAAAAGAATTTTTAAAAAATTATTATATTTTTAATAATTTTAGCAACCGCTGTAAATACTGCAATTCGTGAAATGACCCGTATTTCTTATAGTGAATGGGCAAATAATTGGTTAAAACATTCTAAAAAAACTGTTTATCAATATGTTTGGACGCATGGTAAAATTAATTAAAATCAGAATTTTTAATTTTAATTAATAAATCAGAATTTTTATTTTTAATAAAAATCTCAAATTTTAGGCAATGAAGCTGGTCATGGTTCAGATATTTCTTATTTTTTTAATATTATATATGGTGACAAAAATTCAAAAGATCAACAAATTGCTGATAAAATGTCTTCTTATATTATGAATTTTATAAAAACAGATAATCCAAATGATAATTCTTTGCCAAACTGGCCAAAACAAACAATTGGTCAATCAAAAGTTATGCAAGTTGGAAATGAATTTAAACAAATTGAAATGGTTTCTGATGGAAATTTTAATAAAAAAGTTGATTTCTTTAAAAGATTTTGGGCTACTCAGGTTACTATGTAAAAATCAGAATTTTATCTATATTTCCATTTCTTTTCATTTTTACAATGTAATTTATGTATTTTCTCATTTCTTTATTTTAATATGCTTTCTATTTCTACTGCTTTTAATAAGTAAAATTGTATTTATGTAAAAATAAAATCAGAATTATTAAATTAAAAAAATTTATAAAAATTAATAATAATATTTTCTTGCCATTTAGAAAATATTATTATTAATTATTTTTCAAATCGTGCAGATTCTAGCATGTCAGATTTGCCATTTAGAAAATATTATTATTAATTATTTTTCAAATTTTGGATGTCAGATTTGCCATTTAGAAAATATTATTATTAATTATTTTTCAAATTTTGGATGTCAGATTTGCCATTTAGAAAATATTATTAATTATTTTTCAAATTTTGGATGTCAGATTTGCCATTTAGAAAATATTATTATTAATTATATTTCAAATCGTGCATATTCTAGCATGTCAGATTTTCCATTTAGAAAATATGATTATTAATTATTTTTCAAATTTTGGATGTCAGATTTGCCATTTAGAAAATATTATTATTAATTATTTTTCAAATTTTGGATGTCAGATTTGCCATTTAGAAAATATTATTATTAATTATATTTCAAATCGTGCATATTCTAGCATGTCAGATTTTCCATTTAGAAAATATGATTATTAATTATTTTTCAAATTTTGGATGTCAGATTTGCCATTTAGAAATATTATTATTAATTATTTTTCAAATTTTGGATGTCAGATTTGCCATTTACAAAATATTATTATTAATTATTTTTCAAATTTTGGATGTCAGATTTGCCATTTAGAAAATATTATTATTAATTATTTTTCAAATTTTGGATGTCAGATTTGCCATTTACAAAATATTATTGTTAATTATTTTTCAAATTTTGGATGTCAGATTTGCCATTTAGAAAATATTATTATTAATTATTTTTCAAATTTTGGATGTCAGATTTGCCATTTACAAAATATTATTGTTAATTATTTTTCAAATTTTGGATGTCAGATTTGCCATTTAGAAAATATTATTATTAATTATTTTTCAAATTTTGGATGTCAGATTTGCCATTTACAAAATATTATTGTTAATTATTTTTCAAATCGTGCAAATTCTAGCATGTCAGATTTGCCATTTACAAAATATTATTATTAATTATTTTTCAAATTTTGGATGTCAGATTTGCCATTTAGAAAATATTATTATTAATTATTTTTCAAATTTTGGATGTCAGATTTGCCATTTAGAAAATATTATTATTAATTATTTTTCAAATTTTGGATGTCAGATTTGCCATTTAGAAAATATTATTACTAATTATTTTTCAAATTTTGGATGTCAGATTTGCCATTTAGAAAATATTATTATTAATTATTTTTCAAATTTTGGATGTCAGATTTGCCATTTAGAAAATATTATTATTAATTATTTTTCAAATTTTTGATGTCAGATTTGCCATTTAGAAAATATTATTATTAATTATTTTTCAAATTTTGGATGTCAGATTTGCCATTTAGAAAATATTATTATTAATTATATTTCAAATCGTGCATATTCTAGCATGTCAGATTTTCCATTTAGAAAATATGATTATTAATTATTTTTCAAATTTTGGATGTCAGATTTGCCATTTAGAAAATATTATTATTAATTATTTTTCAAATTTTGGATGTCAGATTTGCCATTTACAAAATATTATTATTAATTATTTTTCAAATTTTGGATGTCAGATTTGCCATTTAGAAAATATTATTATTAATTATTTTTCAAATTTTGGATGTCAGATTTGCCATTTACAAAATATTATTGTTAATTATTTTTCAAATTTTGGATGTCAGATTTGCCATTTAGAAAATATTATTATTAATTATTTTTCAAATTTTGGATGTCAGATTTGCCATTTACAAAATATTATTGTTAATTATTTTTCAAATTTTGGATGTCAGATTTGCCATTTAGAAAATATTATTATTAATTATTTTTCAAATTTTGGATGTCAGATTTGCCATTTACAAAATATTATTGTTAATTATTTTTCAAATCGTGCAAATTCTAGCATGTCAGATTTGCCATTTACAAAATATTATTATTAATTATTTTTCAAATTTTGGATGTCAGATTTGCCATTTAGAAAATATTATTATTAATTATTTTTCAAATTTTGGATGTCAGATTTGCCATTTAGAAAATATTATTATTAATTATTTTTCAAATTTTGGATGTCAGATTTGCCATTTACAAAATATTATTGTTAATTATTTTTCAAGTCGTGCAAATTCTAGCATGTCAGATTTGCCATTTACAAAATATTATTATTAATTATTTTTCAAATTTTGGATGTCAGATTTGCCATTTAGAAAATATTATTATTAATTATTTTTCAAATTTTGGATGTCAGATTTGCCATTTACAAAATATTATTGTTAATTATTTTTCAAATCGTGCAAATTCTAGCATGTCAGATTTGCCATTTACAAAATATTATTGTTAATTATTTTTCAAATCGTGCAAATTCTAGCATGTCAGATTTGCCATTTACAAAATATTATTATTAATTATTTTTCAAATTTTGGATGTCAGATTTGCCATTTAGAAAATATTATTATTAATTATTTTTCAAATTTTGGATGTCAGATTTGCCATTTAGAAAATATTATTATTAATTATTTTTCAAATTTTGGATGTCAGATTTGCCATTTAGAAAATATTATTATTAATTATTTTTCAAATTTTGGATGTCAGATTTGCCATTTACAAAATATTATTGTTAATTATTTTTCAAATCGTGCAAATTCTAGCATGTCAGATTTGCCATTTACAAAATATTATTATTAATTATTTTTCAAATTTTGGATGTCAGATTTGCCATTTAGAAAATATTATTATTAATTATTTTTCAAATTTTGGATGTCAGATTTGCCATTTAGAAAATATTATTATTAATTATTTTTCAAATTTTGGATGTCAGATTTGCCATTTACAAAATATTATTGTTAATTATTTTTCAAGTCGTGCAAATTCTAGCATGTCAGATTTGCCATTTACAAAATATTATTATTAATTATTTTTCAAATTTTGGATGTCAGATTTGCCATTTAGAAAATATTATTATTAATTATTTTTCAAATTTTGGATGTCAGATTTGCCATTTACAAAATATTATTGTTAATTATTTTTCAAATCGTGCAAATTCTAGCATGTCAGATTTTCCATTTAGAAAATATGATTATTAATTATATTTCAAGTCGTGCAAATTCTAGCATGTCAGATTTGCCATTTACAAAATATTATTGTTAATTATTTTTCAAATCGTGCAAATTCTAGCATGTCAGATTTTCCATTTAGAAAATATGATTATTAATTATATTTCAAGTCGTGCAAATTCTAGCATGTCAGATTTGCCATTTACAAAATATTATTATTAATTATTTTTCAAATTTTGGATGTCAGATTTGCCATTTAAAAAATATTATTATTAATTATTTTTCAAATTTTGGATGTCAGATTTGCCATTTAGAAAATATTATTATTAATTATTTTTCAAATTTTGGATGTCAGATTTGCCATTTACAAAATATTATTGTTAATTATTTTTCAAATTTTGGATGTCAGATTTGCCATTTAGAAAATATTATTATTAATTATTTTTCAAATTTTGGATGTCAGATTTGCCATTTACAAAATATTATTGTTAATTATTTTTCAAATTTTGGATGTCAGATTTGCCATTTAGAAAATATTATTATTAATTATTTTTCAAATTTTGGATGTCAGATTTGCCATTTACAAAATATTATTGTTAATTATTTTTCAAATCGTGCAAATTCTAGCATGTCAGATTTGCCATTTACAAAATATTATTATTAATTATTTTTCAAATTTTGGATGTCAGATTTGCCATTTAGAAAATATTATTATTAATTATCTTTCAAATTTTGGATGTCAGATTTGCCATTTAGAAAATATTATTATTAATTATTTTTCAAATTTTGGATGTCAGATTTGCCATTTACAAAATATTATTGTTAATTATTTTTCAAGTCGTTCAAATTCTAGCATGTCAGATTTGCCATTTACAAAATATTATTATTAATTATTTTTCAAATTTTGGATGTCAGATTTGCCATTTAGAAAATATTATTATTAATTATTTTTCAAATTTTGGATGTCAGATTTGCCATTTACAAAATATTATTGTTAATTATTTTTCAAATCGTGCAAATTCTAGCATGTCAGATTTGCCATTTACAAAATATTATTGTTAATTATTTTTCAAATCGTGCAAATTCTAGCATGTCAGATTTGCCATTTACAAAATATTATTATTAATTATTTTTCAAATTTTGGATGTCAGATTTGCCATTTAGAAAATATTATTATTAATTATTTTTCAAATTTTGGATGTCAGATTTGCCATTTAGAAAATATTATTATTAATTATTTTTCAAATTTTGGATGTCAGATTTGCCATTTACAAAATATTATTGTTAATTATTTTTCAAATCGTGCAAATTCTAGCATGTCAGATTTTCCATTTAGAAAATATGATTATTAATTATATTTCAAGTCGTGCAAATTCTAGCATGTCAGATTTGCCATTTACAAAATATTATTGTTAATTATTTTTCAAATCGTGCAAATTCTAGCATGTCAGATTTTCCATTTAGAAAATATGATTATTAATTATATTTCAAGTCGTGCAAATTCTAGCATGTCAGATTTGCCATTTACAAAATATTATTATTAATTATTTTTCAAATTTTGGATGTCAGATTTTCCATTTAGAAAATATGATTATTAATTATATTTCAAGTCGTGCAAATTCTAGCATGTCAGATTTGCCATTTACAAAATATTATTGTTAATTATTTTTCAAATCGTGCAAATTCTAGCATGTCAGATTTTCCATTTAGAAAATATGATTATTAATTATATTTCAAGTCGTGCAAATTCTAGCATGTCAGATTTGCCATTTACAAAATATTATTATTAATTATTTTTCAAATTTTGGATGTCAGATTTTCCATTTAGAAAATATGATTATTAATTATATTTCAAGTCGTGCAAATTCTAGCATGTCAGATTTGCCATTTACAAAATATTATTATTAATTATTTTTCAAATTTTGGATGTCAGATTTGCCATTTACAAAATATTATTATTAATTATTTTTCAAATTTTGGATGTCAGATTTGCCATTTAGAAAATATTATTATTAATTATTTTTCAAATTTGGATGTCAGATTTGCCATTTAGAAAATATTATTATTAATTATTTTTCAAATTTTGGATGTCAGATTTGCCATTTAGAAAATATTATTATTAATTATTTTTCAAATTTTGGATGTCAGATTTGCCATTTACAAAATATTATTGTTAATTATTTTTCAAATCGTGCAAATTCTAGCATGTCAGATTTTCCATTTAGAAAATATTATTGTTAATTATTTTTCAAATCGTGCAAATTCTAGCATGTCAGATTTGCCATTTAGAAAATATTATTGTTAATTATATTTCAAATCGTGCAAATTCTAGCATGTCAGATTTTCCATTTAGAAAATATGATTATTAATTCTATTTCAAGTCTTGCAAATTCTAGCATGTCAGATTTGCCATTTAGAAAATATTATTATTAATTATTTTTCAAATTTTGGATGTCAGATTTGCCTTTTACAAAATATTATTGTTAATTATTTTTCAAATCGTGCAAATTCTAGCATGTCAGATTTGCCATTTACAAAATATTATTATTAATAATTTTTCAAATTTTGGATGTCAGATTTTCCATTTAGAAAATATTATTATTAATTATGTTTCAAATCGTGCAAATTCTAGCATGTCAGATTTGCCATTTAGAAAATATTATTATTAATTATTTTTCAAATCGTGCAAATTCTAGCATGTCAGATTTGCCATTTAGAAAATATTATTATTAATTATTTTTCAAATTTTGGATGTCAGATTTGCCATTTACAAAATATTATTATTAATTATTTTTCAAATTTTGGATGTCAGATTTGCCATTTAGAAAATATTATTGTTAATTATATTTCAAATCGTGCAAATTCTAGCATGTCAGATTTGCCATTTAGAAAATATTATTGTTAATTATATTTCAAATCGTGCAAATTCTAGCATGTCAGATTTGCCATTTAGAAAATATTATTATTAATTATATTTCATATCGTGCAAATTCTAGCATGTCAGATTTGCCATTTAGAAAATATTATTATTAATTATTTTTCAAATTTTGGATGTCAGATTTGTCATTTACAAAATATTATTATTAATTATTTTTCAAATTTTGGATGTCAGATTTGCCATTTAGAAAATATTATTGTTAATTATATTTCAAATCGTGCAAATTCTAGCATGTCAGATTTGCCATTTAGAAAATATTATTGTTAATTATATTTCAAATCGTGCAAATTCTAGCATGTCAGATTTGCCATTTAGAAAATATTATTGTTAATTATATTTCAAATCGTGCAAATTCTAGCATGTCAGATTTGCCATTTATAAAATATTATTATTAATTTTTTTTCAAATTTTGGATGTCAGATTTGCCATTTAGAAAATATTATTGTTAATTATTTTTCAAATCGTGCAAATTCTAGCATGTCAGATTTGCCATTTAGAAAATATTATTATTAATTTTTTTCAAATTTTGGATGTCAGATTTGCCATTTAGAAAATATTATTGTTAATTATTTTTCAAATCGTGCAAATTCTAGCATGTCAGATTTTCCATTTAGAAAATATGATTATTAATTCTATTTCAAGTCTTGCAAATTCTAGCATGTCAGATTTGCCATTTAGAAAATATTATTATTAATTATTTTTCAAATTTTGGATGTCAGATTTGCCTTTTACAAAATATTATTGTTAATTATTTTTCAAATCGTGCAAATTCTAGCATGTCAGATTTGCCATTTACAAAATATTATTATTAATAATTTTTCAAATTTTGGATGTCAGATTTTCCATTTAGAAAATATTATTATTAATTATGTTTCAAATCGTGCAAATTCTAGCATGTCAGATTTGCCATTTAGAAAATATTATTATTAATTATTTTTCAAATCGTGCAAATTCTAGCATGTCAGATTTGCCATTTAGAAAATATTATTATTAATTATTTTTCAAATTTTGGATGTCAGATTTGCCATTTACAAAATATTATTATTAATTATTTTTCAAATTTTGGATGTCAGATTTGCCATTTAGAAAATATTATTGTTAATTATATTTCAAATCGTGCAAATTCTAGCATGTCAGATTTGCCATTTAGAAAATATTATTGTTAATTATATTTCAAATCGTGCAAATTCTAGCATGTCAGATTTGCCATTTAGAAAATATTATTATTAATTATATTTCATATCGTGCAAATTCTAGCATGTCAGATTTGCCATTTAGAAAATATTATTATTAATTATTTTTCAAATTTTGGATGTCAGATTTGTCATTTACAAAATATTATTATTAATTATTTTTCAAATTTTGGATGTCAGATTTGCCATTTAGAAAATATTATTGTTAATTATATTTCAAATCGTGCAAATTCTAGCATGTCAGATTTGCCATTTAGAAAATATTATTGTTAATTATATTTCAAATCGTGCAAATTCTAGCATGTCAGATTTGCCATTTAGAAAATATTATTGTTAATTATATTTCAAATCGTGCAAATTCTAGCATGTCAGATTTGCCATTTAGAAAATATTATTATTAATTTTTTTTCAAATTTTGGATGTCAGATTTGCCATTTAGAAAATATTATTGTTAATTATTTTTCAAATCGTGCAAATTCTAGCATGTCAGATTTGCCATTTAGAAAATATTATTATTAATTTTTTTCAAATTTTGGATGTCAGATTTGCCATTTAGAAAATATTATTGTTAATTATTTTTCAAATCGTGCAAATTCTAGCATGTCAGATTTTCCATTTAGAAAATATGATTATTAATTCTATTTCAAGTCTTGCAAATTCTAGCATGTCAGATTTGCCATTTAGAAAATATTATTATTAATTATTTTTCAAATTTTGGATGTCAGATTTGCCTTTTACAAAATATTATTGTTAATTATTTTTCAAATCGTGCAAATTCTAGCATGTCAGATTTGCCATTTACAAAATATTATTATTAATAATTTTTCAAATTTTGGATGTCAGATTTTCCATTTAGAAAATATTATTATTAATTATGTTTCAAATCGTGCAAATTCTAGCATGTCAGATTTGCCATTTAGAAAATATTATTATTAATTATTTTTCAAATCGTGCAAATTCTAGCATGTCAGATTTGCCATTTAGAAAATATTATTATTAATTATTTTTCAAATTTTGGATGTCAGATTTGCCATTTACAAAATATTATTATTAATTATTTTTCAAATTTTGGATGTCAGATTTGCCATTTAGAAAATATTATTGTTAATTATATTTCAAATCGTGCAAATTCTAGCATGTCAGATTTGCCATTTAGAAAATATTATTGTTAATTATATTTCAAATAGTGCAAATTCTAGCATGTCAGATTTGCCATTTAGAAAATATTATTATTAATTATATTTCATATCGTGCAAATTCTAGCATGTCAGATTTGCCATTTAGAAAATATTATTATTAATTATTTTTCAAATTTTGGATGTCAGATTTGTCATTTACAAAATATTATTATTAATTATTTTTCAAATTTTGGATGTCAGATTTGCCATTTAGAAAATATTATTGTTAATTATATTTCAAATCGTGCAAATTCTAGCATGTCAGATTTGCCATTGAGAAAATATTATTGTTAATTATATTTCAAATCGTGCAAATTCTAGCATGTCAGATTTGCCATTTAGAAAATATTATTGTTAATTATATTTCAAATCGTGCAAATTCTAGCATGTCAGATTTGCCATTTAGAAAATATTATTGTTAATTATTTTTCAAATCGTGCAAATTCTAGCATGTCAGATTTGCCATTTAGAAAATATTATTGTTAATTATATTTCAAATCGTGCAAATTCTAGCATGTCAGATTTGCCATTTAGAAAATATTATTGTTAATTATATTTCAAATCGTGCAAATTCTAGCATGTCAGATTTGCCATTTAGAAAATATTATTGTTAATTATATTTCAAATCGTGCAAATTCTAGCATGTCAGATTTGCCATTTAGAAAATATTATTGTTAATTATATTTCAAATCGTGCAAATTCTAGCATGTCAGATTTGCCATTTAGAAAATATTATTGTTAATTATATTTCAAATCGTGCAAATTCTAGCATGTCAGATTTTCCATTTAGAAAATATTATTGTTAATTATATTTCAAATCGTGCAAATTCTAGCATGTCAGATTTGCCATTTAGAAAATATTATTGTTAATTATATTTCAAATCGTGCAAATTCTAGGATGTCAGATTTGCCATTTAGAAAATATTATTGTTAATTATATTTCAAATCGTGCAAATTCTAGCATGTCAGATTTTCCATTTAGAAAATATGATTATTAATTTTTTTTTCAAATTTTGGATGTCAGATTTGCCATTTAGAAAATATTATTGTTAATTATATTTCAAATCGTGCAAATTCTAGCATGTCAGATTTTCCATTTAGAAAATATGATTATTAATTTTTTTTTCAAATTTTGGATGTCAGATTTGCCATTTAGAAAATATTATTATTAATTTTTTTTCAAATTTTGGATGTCAGATTTGCCATTTAGAAAATATTATTGTTAATTATTTTTCAAATCGTGCAAATTCTAGCATGTCAGATTTGCCATTTAGAAAATATTATTATTAATTTTTTTTCAAATTTTGGATGTCAGATTTGCCATTTAGAAAATATTATTATTAATTTTTTTTCAAATTTTGGATGTCAGATTTGCCATTTAGAAAATATTATTGTTAATTATTTTTCAAATCGTGCAAATTCTAGCATGTCAGATTTGCCATTTAGAAAATATTATTGTTAATTATATTTCAAATCGTGCAAATTCTAGCATGTCAGATTTGCCATTTAGAAAATATTATTGTTAATTATATTTCAAATCGTGCAAATTCTAGCATGTCAGATTTGCCATTTAGAAAATATTATTGTTAATTATATTTCAAATCGTGCAAATTCTAGCATGTCAGATTTTCCATTTAGAAAATATGATTATTAATTCTATTTCAAGTCTTGCAAATTCTAGCATGTCAGATTTGCCATTTAGAAAATATTATTATTAATTTTTTTTCAAATTTTGGATGTCAGATTTGCCATTTAGAAAATATTATTATTAATTTTTTTTCAAATTTTGGATGTCAGATTTGCCATTTAGAAAATATTATTGTTAATTATTTTTCAAATCGTGCAAATTCTAGCATGTCAGATTTGCCATTTAGAAAATATTATTATTAATTTTTTTTCAAATTTTGGATGTCAGATTTGCCATTTAGAAAATATTATTATTAATTTTTTTTCAAATTTTGGATGTCAGATTTGCCATTTAGAAAATATTATTGTTAATTATTTTTCAAATCGTGCAAATTCTAGCATGTCAGATTTGCCATTTAGAAAATATTATTGTTAATTATATTTCAAATCGTGCAAATTCTAGCATGTCAGATTTGCCATTTAGAAAATATTATTGTTAATTATATTTCAAATCGTGCAAATTCTAGCATGTCAGATTTGCCATTTAGAAAATATTATTGTTAATTATATTTCAAATCGTGCAAATTCTAGCATGTCAGATTTTCCATTTAGAAAATATTATTGTTAATTATATTTCAAATCGTGCAAATTCTAGCATGTCAGATTTTCCATTTAGAAAATATGATTATTAATTTTTTTTTTCAAATTTTGGATGTCAGATTTGCCATTTAGAAAATATTATTGTTAATTATATTTCAAATCGTGCAAATTCTAGCATGTCAGATTTGCCATTTAGATAATATTATTGTTAATTATATTTCAAATCGTGCAAATTCTAGCATGTCAGATTTGCCATTTAGAAAATATTATTGTTAATTATATTTCAAATCGTGCAAATTCTAGCATGTCAGATTTTCCATTTAGAAAATATTATTGTTAATTATATTTCAAATCGTGCAAATTCTAGCATGTCAGATTTGCCATTTAGAAAATATTATTGTTAATTATATTTCAAATCGTGCAAATTCTAGCATAACAGATTTGCCATTTAGAAAATATTATTGTTAATTATATTTCAAATCGTGCAAATTCTAGCATGTCAGATTTTCCATTTAGAAAATATTATTGTTAATTATATTTCAAATCGTGCAAATTCTAGCATGTCAGATTTTCCATTTAGAAAATATGATTATTAATTTTTTTTTTCAAATTTTGGATGTCAGATTTGCCATTTAGAAAATATTATTGTTAATTATATTTCAAATCGTGCAAATTCTAGCATGTCAGATTTTCCATTTAGAAAATATGATTATTAATTTTTTTTTTCAAATTTTGGATGTCAGATTTGCCATTTAGAAAATATTATTGTTAATTATATTTCAAATCGTGCAAATTCTAGCATGTCAGATTTGCCATTTAGAAAATATTATTGTTAATTATATTTCAAATCGTGCAAATTCTAGCATGTCAGATTTTCCATTTAGAAAATATGATTATTAATTCTATTTCAAGTCTTGCAAATTCTAGCATGTCAGATTTGCCATTTAGAAAATATTATTATTAATTTTTTTTCAAATTTTGGATGTCAGATTTGCCATTTAGAAAATATTATTATTAATTTTTTTTCAAATTTTGGATGTCAGATTTGCCATTTAGAAAATATTATTGTTAATTATTTTTCAAATCGTGCAAATTCTAGCATGTCAGATTTGCCATTTAGAAAATATTATTATTAATTTTTTTTCAAATTTTGGATGTCAGATTTGCCATTTAGAAAATATTATTATTAATTTTTTTTCAAATTTTGGATGTCAGATTTGCCATTTAGAAAATATTATTGTTAATTATTTTTCAAATCGTGCAAATTCTAGCATGTCAGATTTGCCATTTAGAAAATATTATTGTTAATTATATTTCAAATCGTGCAAATTCTAGCATGTCAGATTTGCCATTTAGAAAATATTATTGTTAATTATATTTCAAATCGTGCAAATTCTAGCATGTCAGATTTTCCATTTAGAAAATATGATTATTAATTCTATTTCAAGTCTTGCAAATTCTAGCATGTCAGATTTGCCATTTAGAAAATATTATTATTAATTTTTTTTCAAATTTTGGATGTCAGATTTGCCATTTAGAAAATATTATTATTAATTTTTTTTCAAATTTTGGATGTCAGATTTGCCATTTAGAAAATATTATTGTTAATTATTTTTCAAATCGTGCAAATTCTAGCATGTCAGATTTGCCATTTAGAAAATATTATTATTAATTTTTTTTCAAATTTTGGATGTCAGATTTGCCATTTAGAAAATATTATTATTAATTTTTTTTCAAATTTTGGATGTCAGATTTGCCATTTAGAAAATATTATTGTTAATTATTTTTCAAATCGTGCAAATTCTAGCATGTCAGATTTGCCATTTAGAAAATATTATTGTTAATTATATTTCAAATCGTGCAAATTCTAGCATGTCAGATTTGCCATTTAGAAAATATTATTGTTAATTATATTTCAAATCGTGCAAATTCTAGCATGTCAGATTTGCCATTTAGAAAATATTATTGTTAATTATATTTCAAATCGTGCAAATTCTAGCATGTCAGATTTTCCATTTAGAAAATATTATTGTTAATTATATTTCAAATCGTGCAAATTCTAGCATGTCAGATTTTCCATTTAGAAAATATGATTATTAATTTTTTTTTTCAAATTTTGGATGTCAGATTTGCCATTTAGAAAATATTATTGTTAATTATATTTCAAATCGTGCAAATTCTAGCATGTCAGATTTGCCATTTAGAAAATATTATTGTTAATTATATTTCAAATCGTGCAAATTCTAGCATGTCAGATTTTCCATTTAGAAAATATGATTATTAATTCTATTTCAAGTCTTGCAAATTCTAGCATGTCAGATTTGCCATTTAGAAAATATTATTATTAATTTTTTTTCAAATTTTGGATGTCAGATTTGCCATTTAGAAAATATTATTATTAATTTTTTTTCAAATTTTGGATGTCAGATTTGCCATTTAGAAAATATTATTGTTAATTATTTTTCAAATCGTGCAAATTCTAGCATGTCAGATTTGCCATTTAGAAAATATTATTATTAATTTTTTTTCAAATTTTGGATGTCAGATTTGCCATTTAGAAAATATTATTATTAATTTTTTTTCAAATTTTGGATGTCAGATTTGCCATTTAGAAAATATTATTGTTAATTATTTTTCAAATCGTGCAAATTCTAGCATGTCAGATTTGCCATTTAGAAAATATTATTGTTAATTATATTTCAAATCGTGCAAATTCTAGCATGTCAGATTTGCCATTTAGAAAATATTATTGTTAATTATATTTCAAATCGTGCAAATTCTAGCATGTCAGATTTGCCATTTAGAAAATATTATTGTTAATTATATTTCAAATCGTGCAAATTCTAGCATGTCAGATTTTCCATTTAGAAAATATGATTATTAATTCTATTTCAAGTCTTGCAAATTCTAGCATGTCAGATTTGCCATTTAGAAAATATTATTATTAATTTTTTTTCAAATTTTGGATGTCAGATTTGCCATTTAGAAAATATTATTATTAATTTTTTTTCAAATTTTGGATGTCAGATTTGCCATTTAGAAAATATTATTATTAATTTTTTTTCAAATTTTGGATGTCAGATTTGCCATTTAGAAAATATTATTGTTAATTATATTTCAAATCGTGCAAATTCTAGCATGTCAGATTTGCCATTTAGAAAATATTATTATTAATTTTTTTTCAAATTTTGGATGTCAGATTTGCCATTTAGAAAATATTATTGTTAATTATATTTCAAATCGTGCAAATTCTAGCATGTCAGATTTGCCATTTAGAAAATATTATTATTAATTTTTTTTCAAATTTTGGATGTCAGATTTGCCATTTAGAAAATATTATTGTTAATTATATTTCAAATCGTGCAAATTCTAGCATGTCAGATTTGCCATTTAGAAAATATTATTGTTAATTATATTTCAAATCGTGCAAATTCTAGCATGTCAGATTTGCCATTTAGAAAATATTATTGTTAATTATTTTTCAAATCGTGCAAATTCTAGCATGTCAGATTTGCCATTTAGAAAATATTATTGTTAATTATATTTCAAATCGTGCAAATTCTAGCATGTCAGATTTGCCATTTAGAAAATATTATTGTTAATTATTTTTCAAATCGTGCAGATTCTAGCATGTCAGATTTGCCATTTAGAAAATATTATTATTAATTTTTTTCAAATTTTGGATGTCAGATTTGCCATTTAGAAAATATTATTGTTAATTATTTTTCAAATCGTGCAAATTCTAGCATGTCAGATTTGCCATTTAGAAAATATTATTGTTAATTATATTTCAAATCGTGCAAATTCTAGCATGTCAGATTTGCCATTTAGAAAATATTATTATTAATTTTTTTTCAAATTTTGGATGTCAGATTTGCCATTTAGAAAATATTATTGTTAATTATATTTCAAATCGTGCAAATTCTAGCATGTCAGATTTGCCATTTAGAAAATATTATTATTAATTTTTTTTCAAATTTTGGATGTCAGATTTGCCATTTAGAAAATATTATTGTTAATTATATTTCAAATCGTGCAAATTCTAGCATGTCAGATTTGCCATTTAGAAAATATTATTGTTAATTATATTTTAAATCGTGCAAATTCTAGCATGTCAGATTTGCCATTTAGAAAATATTATTGTTAATTATTTTTCAAATCGTGCAAATTCTAGCATGTCAGATTTGCCATTTAGAAAATATTATTGTTAATTATATTTAAAATCGTGCAAATTCTAGCATGTCAGATTTGCCATTTAGAAAATATTATTATTAATTTTTTTTCAAATTTTGGATGTCAGATTTGCCATTTAGAAAATATTATTGTTAATTATATTTAAAATCGTGCAAATTCTAGCATGTCAGATTTGCCATTTAGAAAATATTATTATTAATTTTTTTTCAAATTTTGGATGTCAGATTTGCCATTTAGAAAATATTATTGTTAATTATTTTTCAAATCGTGCAAATTCTAGCATTTCAGATTTGCCATTTAGAAAATATTATTGTTAATTATATTTCAAATCGTGCAAATTCTAGCATGTCAGATTTTCCATTTAGAAAATATTATTGTTAATTATATTTCAAATCGTGCAAATTCTAGCATGTCAGATTTGCCATTTAGAAAATGTCAGATTTGTCAGATTTGCCATTTAGAAAATATTATTGTTAATTATATTTCAAATCGTGCAAATTCTAGCATGTCAGATTTGCCATTTAGAAAATATTATTGTTAATTATATTTCAAATCGTGCAAATTCTAGCATGTCAGATTTGCCATTTAGAAAATATTATTAGTAATTATTTTTCAAATTTTGGATGTCAGATTTGCCATTTAGAAAATATTATTGTTAATTATATTTCAAATCGTGCAAATTCTAGCATGTCAGATTTGCCATTTAGAAAATATTATTAGTAATTATTTTTCAAACTTTGGATAAAATTTATAAGTAATTAAAATTATTATCATTTATAAAACTGTACCCCTTCGCATTATCAGCCTTCTTCCTAACAAAATCAAAATTTTATCAATTTTTAATCATTCTTTAATATATGTATAACAATTATTTTTAATGTTTTATCGAAATGAATTAATTTTTTAGTAAAAGTATTATTAATTTTTATGTCACTTATCAAATTGTTTAGAAAATAATAACTTCTGTAAATTTATAAAACTTAATTTCAATTAAATATATTAAATTGTTGTTTCTAAATTATTATTAATACAAATTATTAATATAGTAAAATTTAAAATAGTAAATTTTAAAATAGTAAATATAGTAAATTTTAAGAATGATACATATATAAATTTCTTTTTTGATTTCTTAAATCAAGATTAAATTTTACATATTAATAAATTTTATTATTTAATTTTTAGTGGAGTAAACTCATGTCAGTTTTATTTTAATATTATGTTTAATAAATAATTGCTATATAAGAAAAATTTTTTAATTTATTATTATCTAATTTTTATTTAATAATAATTTAAATTATTAACATTTAAAAAATTGCCCGCTTTTCATTTACAAATTTTTCCAATTTTTAAGTATTATAGTAAGTACTATTATATTAGTAATATCATATTATATTTATTATATCAATAACTTTTACATATATTTTATCATAAAAAATTAATTTTTTGTTTGGTTTGATTATTTTTTGTATATTTATCAATTATGATGTCAAATTGTGGACACGGCGATTAGAATGAATGTCTTCTTTTTAGGTATATATAAACCCAATTTCAATTAGATTTTTTAAATTTTTTAAAATTACTTATAGGTATTACTATACAAATTATTAATTATGATATATAAATT
The DNA here is from genome assembly GCA_036172955.1 of Meloidogyne arenaria. NCBI lineage: Eukaryota > Metazoa > Nematoda > Chromadorea > Rhabditida > Meloidogynidae > Meloidogyne > Meloidogyne arenaria. Next base: position 3,780,845 of record JARQAB010000025.1, read on the forward strand.
TTCACAATAAATTATTTTGAAAAATTTGCATGTGAATGATACTGATGTGATCTCAAAACAATTTTTTTATTATAATAATAAATTTTTTGTTTAACCTTATAAACTCTTATTTTTTCACCTACGATTTGATAACAATTTATTTTAATTATCCAAAATAAATTTTATTATTTATATTTTATTATTTTTATATTAATATATTAATTAATTGTTGCAAGGGTTGTATTTTTTGAAATAATGTTGAAAAATAAAAAAATTTTTGTTTGTTTTTTAAAAATTTTATAAACAATTAATATTAATTTTAAAAATATTATTTTTTCTCCTTTAAAATTAAAATTCTAAGCACAAGACATCAAACCATTATTTATAACCAAGTGGGAGAGTGATCGCAAATTTTCACTAATTCGTAATTCTTTAAAAATTTTAATTGTTTTATTATTAGATAGACATTAGATAAATAATATTAAATTTTGGTTCACAACATATCTACTATTATTGTACATATACATAATAAGAGATGTGGTTTTTAATTCTCAATTTTTGTTAAAAGAAATATTAGGAATTATGTATATTCATTTTTATTAAGTATATTATTCAGAAAAATTATGTATGTTAATTGCAAATAAATTTGGTACTTAATTCTGTAATTTATTTTTATAGGTAAACATCAATCATGACGATCAACAATGAATAAGCATTGATAATTTAAATTTATGATATTTATTGAAATTATTTTTAAACTTTTGTTAAATTTTTAGACACTCAATTTTTCGATATTTCCACTATCTCTACTACCAGCTTGGGTTGCCTTATTTATCGTACTCATCGTAGATTTAATAGGCACTTGTTATGTTAATAATTTTCGTTATATTTTATAAGTATCAATTAATATATTTTATCATCATTATTTAATAAATACTAAATTTTATCATTTTTGCATTTGAAGATAATTAAGTGAAGATGATACATGGAAATAAAAAAGTTATTTTGGAATTTAAAAAGTGACAAATTGGAAAAATAAAGAGATGAACAAAAATATGTACTTAACAGAAAAATGAGTAATTTGAAAAAATATCATTTAAATCACATTAAATTATTTTTATATGTTGGAATGATTAATTTAAAATTAGGAAAAGTATTTTAAAATTTAAAATTAAAAAGGTTAATTTGGCTGTTGCCGACATTTATCTATTAACTTTTTAAATTACATTGAATTTTATATTTTTGTTCAAATTATCAAAAATTAATTAAGAAAAATTTTAGTAAAAAATAAAGAGTAAAATTTACTAAAAAATATGAAATATTTTATCATTTAAATTTATTTATTGTTGATTTAATTTAATTAGTTAATTAATTCCCACTTTAATTCTTTAGTATAATTTCTTCTTTACTAAAAATTTAAATGATTTAAAAGATTTGACACTATAATATTTAAAAAATTTCGAAAATCTAAATATAATACTGTCATTTAGACTTGTTTTAAAATTTAAAAGTGTATTTGTAGCATATTCAAGCAAATCGTCCCATAATTTATCTAAGCAATAAATTTTAAACAGGCTTATTCTTTGAAGATTGTTATTACATAGAAATTTTTATATTATTAGAATTATTATTTTAAATTTTATCCATTTTAATCCTAGATGTAATTTCTCTATGGTCTCAAAAAAAAATAAATGGCTAAATCAACTGCATCCGGCTTATGCTTCTTATAATCTTCTTAATTAATCTTTATCTTCATTAAGATTTTTATTATTAATATATGTATTTTTCTAAATATTAAATATTTATATTAAAGATATATTTTATGAAAAAATAATCATTATATTCCTAAGCACGTTTTTTATATATGTTTATTTATTTTTGTTATTTTTAATAGCTTTTCAGATTTTTTAACACACGTCAGATTTTAACCCATTCTAGAACTTTCTATCCAGTTACAGAGTGTTGTAAAATTTTACAAAATAAATTTTATATTTTATTAGCTTATCGCAGCAGCTTCTTTAAATAAATAATTCATTCTTATAAATATGTATATTAATTTATAACTACTACAAAATTGTTTTGAAAATAAATTGAAAATTTTATGAAGTTGATATTGAATTTATAAATTTTTTTATTTTATTAATAAATGAAAATATTATATTGTTTTATCTTTTAGTAATTATTTCGTTGTAAAGTTGTCTTTCTCGGCTTTCTTTCAACAGTTTCGATCTAATTAATATCTATCGCGAAAAATTTTAATATAGTACATAAGTATTAAATTTATGCATATTAGTTTTATAAAACAAAAGTTTGAAATAACGAGTAAATTTTATTTGTGAATAAATTTTATTTTTTACTATTATTTCCACGATTTATTTTTTATACTGTTTAATATTATTTGTTTTATCAAGAATAAATATGTCCTTCTCTAAAATATGAACATCTCTTTATCAGAGATATTTAAGGTTTCTCTATATTTTTTATATTAGGTATTATTGACGGAATTTCTTATATCTTTTTATTCTTTTAATTAGAAGAAGCTTAGTTTTTATTTTAGTTATCATTTTTTAAATATTTAATAATTTATGTTAAATGAGATCATTTTTGTTTCTAATACAATTCATACATATAAAGTTTTCACTTTTATACGAAATTTAGAGAATAAATTTCTAAACCTCTATATGTACATATAAAGATAAATTCAAACTATAGGTTTCAAAATAATTATTTTATTCATAAGTGGATGTTTAAATAGAGAAAATACATAAATGTCTACTCTCCAGGGATGGGCGATTTCGCATTTTCGCATCTTTCGCATTTTTCGCATTTTTTGGCGCGAAAAGTTTCGCATTCCGCATTTCGCTTTTTGGTCCAAATGCGAAATTTGTTTCGCTTTTTCTTAAAGTATTTTTTTTATTTTTAAGAAATTTTTTAAAATTATAATGTCTTTAATATGGAAGTATTTCTCACTTTCTGGAAGAGTAGCGTTCTGCAAAAGTTGTAGTTTTTCAAAAAACTACCCGCCACGTGCGCCAACAACATTTTTAATCTCACATTTACGTGGCAGTCATCCAGAATTGTATGATGATTTTTTAGCGAAAAGAAAAGCAAAAATGCCACAGCAACAGACATTAAAAAGGTTTAAGCTTTTAATAATTTTATTCCAAATTAAATATTTAGAGCATTTGCGGAATCAGCAGCAACAACATCTCAGATTTCTGATGAATTGGATGTTATTACAGATCAGGATATTGATTTAATGGATTTGGATGAGACTGAAAAAACAAAAATTTCGGAACCAGATATTGCTATTGCATTACGAGCCAAAAGTTTTTTTTTTAATTTTTAATTTAATTATAAAAAAATAGGTCCTTGGGATAATGATGGAGATAAAAGAAATATGATAAATAAATTTTTAATGGAAATGATTTGTGTTGATTTGCAGCCTCTTTCAATTGTAGAAAATATTGGATTTAGAAGATTTGTCAACGAATTGCAGCCAAGGTATAAAATTCCGTCAAGAAGTCAAGTAACGCGTACATTATTGCCTCAAATGTTTACTTCATTAAAGGTTATAATCTTTTTACTGTCGTTATTTTATATTTTTAGGAAAAAATTAAGAAAGTTGTTGTCTTAAGTGCAAAACCAATCAAGGGTTTTTTTATATTTTAAATTAGATTATATATAATATTTTTAAGGCCGACACAATGCTAGTGTTTTAAAAGAATTACTTAATGTAGTTTTGTCTGACTTTTCAATCCCAAAATCTAAAATTTTTGTTGTTTTACGTGATGCTGCAGAAGTGATGGTCAAAGTTTGTTATGATTTGGGACTAAAAAGTATTGACTGTTTCGAACACAAGTGTAATTTGGTATCTTAATTAATCATTTTATTATCTAACTTTTATAATTAGGCGATTTGGGATGGAATTAGAAAGCTGAATGATGATGAATCAATTAAAAATCTTATAGAACGAGTGAAAAAATTTGTGCGAAAGCTGAAAAAATCTCGCATTCAAAAAGAAGAATTCGAAAATTTACAAAAAGTACTTGAAATACCAAATGTCACGCTTACAAAAGATACTGAGGTTTTTTTATTTTATTGTTTTTACGTCGAAATTATAGATGGATTGAAAAATAGAATGACTGAAAAAATTGATGGATCAGGAAATGTTAAAAGAGTCGCCTGGCATAATAATAAAGATCTTGTACTTTCGTGTATTTTGGATCCAAGATTTAAACTTTCTTTTCTTGATGCTGATTTTCATGAACTTTACAAGAATTGGTTAATTTCTGAGGCCGAAAACCAGCAACAAACTGATGTAAAACTTTATAAAAATCATTTACATATTTTATTCTTATAGGATTTAATCGAAAATGAGATTGAAAATGAACAAGATCAATCTACAACACAAAAAACTAATGAATTTTTTTCACTTTTTGAGCGCTGTGAAAAAACCATTTCAAAACAAAATGATATTGAACCACTTGCACTTGAACTTCCTAGCAAAAAATCATTAAACGCACGCCAAAAAGCGGAGGTTTCTTTAAACTGCTTATTGTTTTAAATCAATATTTAAGGTTGAGGTGACAGAATATTTGCGTGCAAAAAAGATTCCGATTGAATGTGATCCTTATGGATTTTGGACTGGTGACAATACAGTTAAATGGCCAATTTTATCCAAAATTGCAACGCGCTTTCTATCAGCACCTTGTACATCAGCTGAAGCAGAAAGGTTGTTTAGTAGTGCAGGATTAATAATAAACAATCTGAGGAAACGTCTTATTCAAGAAAATGCAGAAATGCTTTTATTTTTGCATCATAATCTCGTAATTTATAATTTTGAATATGAATAAAATTTTTTGAATTTAAAATAATTTCGCATTTTCGCATTTCGCATCTTTCGCATTTTTCGCATTTTTTGGCGCGAAAAGTTTCGCATTCCGCATTTCACATTTTATTTTTTTAAAAAAAGTTTCGCATTTCGCATTTCGCTTTTTATTTTTTGATTTCGCCCATCCCTGCTACTCTCGCCCAAAAATCTTTTTTGCAGATATCATTTTATTTTTCGGTCCAGTTTTAAATTATATATGTCTATTGAATTTGTTTTCTTGAATTTTTCTTAATCTTTAATATATTTTTTGTTATTCATATAATAAAGAATTATTATCTATTTTAAGTTATCTTAAGGTTTCAATATATCTTCTCCTCACAACATTTTCGATCTGCAATCTCAAAAAATTTATTATGAATTATTCGTTTCTTTGCTGTTTTAGTATTTTGATTATATATTCAATTTTTGTTCAATTATTTTAAAATTAATTTGAATTGAAATAAAAATAATATCAATTTTAAAATTTTGAACTATTTCTCTTCGCCTGCTTAATTTTTGAATTATACATATATTATCAACAAGATTTTTCTTCAATTAAAATAAATTATTAATTAACTAGTACAATTCTAATTTAATTAAATTACTTTTTTGATTAAAATTTTGATTTTAAATTCCTAGATGTGATTTCTAGAGCTGTCCGAGACTCTTGGTCTTGGTCTTGGAACCAAGACTTTTCTTGGTTTTTTTTCGGTCTTGGTCTTGGGGTGTTTGTCTTGGTCTTGTCTTGGTTTTATTTTTTGGTCTTGGTTTTTTGGCCTCTTTGGATCTAGTGCTTGGCCTTCCAAAATCCTCAAAATTTTCGCCTGCGGCGCTGAAAAAGTGATTTTTTTTTGGCCTACCGCCTTCTAAAATTCACAAAATTTTCGCCTGCGGCGCAGGAAAAGTGAATTTTTCTGGCCTACCGCCTTCTAAAATTCACAAAATTTTCGCCTGCGGCGCAGGAAAAGTGAATTTTTCTGGCCTACCGCCTTCTAAAATTCACAAAATTTTCGCCTGCGGCGCAGGAAAATGAAGATTTTTGGCTTCTTGGCCTTAATAATTCCCAAAATTTTCGCCTGCGGCGCTAGAAAAGGAAGAATTCTGGCTTCTTGGCCTTCCAACATTTTCGAAATTTTCGACTGCTAATATCCCCCTTAACTAATATCCCATTAATCCACCCAAATCCTCTGAAATAAATCTCATTGATTTTCCACCCGGATAAATTCCCCAAAATTCTTTGAATTTCGGATAAATTCTTTGAATTTCGCATAGATTTTTTGAAATTATAGGTGATTGTGCTGAAGTTGACTGTGATCGTGTCAAAATAACAAAAAATAGACCAAAAATTTGACCTATGGGACCTAAAAATTGTCTCGAGTTTTGTATTATTTTTGGTCTTGAGTCTTGGAGTTTTGGTCTTGGTCTTGAGTCTTGGTCTTGGAAAAAATTTTGTCTTGGGTCTTGAGTCTTGAGTCTTGGAAAAATTTCGGTCTCGGACAGCTCTAGTGATTTCTGTATGGTCCAGTTCGCTCTTTTTTATAACTTTTCTTAATTAATCTTTACCTTTATTAAAATTTTTATTATTAATATATGATTATTCATGAAAAATAATTATCAAGAAATTTTATTAAATAGCACATAAATATTTTTATAATTTTATTATAATTTTATCACAATATTTGAGTTTTTGGTTAGGTTTGGTTTTTTTAATAATTCTTTTTTGGCTTTGTTTCTTCTTGGTTCAGCTATGTACATATTTTATAAATTTTCAGTGGGGCACAAAATTAAAGAGTCTAATTGAAACCCATGAATATATAGTTGACTAACATCATTCAAATCGTTATAACGCTTGTAATAGTAAATTGTTTTGAACAATTCATTATTGACAAAGATCTATGAAAAATTAGATTTAAAAATAAAACCAAAAATGGCACAGTGCTCAGTAATTTTGGATTTGAGCTTTTGTAAATCATATTTATTATGCATTTAACATCAAAAAATTTTACTAGATTTTTTTTAAACTTGTCATAAGAATCAAAAAAACACATCAGATTTTTTATTTGTTTTGTAAAATTAGTTCAGAAAGATTTTCCATTTGTGGACATAAATTTAAAAAATTTAACTCATTTTTAAATGCGTTATGGCTTTTAATTCATGAAAAATGTTCATAGTTATCTTTATAAATTTACGTTAATTTTTTAATTAAAGATCTATTTTTAAATAAGTATTACATAGCTTATGACCTATCGTTATCATTATATTTCTCAAAGGGTCGTTATCATATTCTATCTGTGCATCATTCATTATATGTAGTTTATTAAATATCTATTATTATCTAAATAGAATTACTAAAATAAATGTTAATGAATTTGAAATTTTCAAAATCGTATTTTTGTCTTTATTAGACCCCCAATTAAATTAATTTATTTAAAGAAAATAATTAAAATATTTTTATTTATACATACATATTTAATGATAGAAATGATTGACTGTTCTTTTGGGGGAAAATATGCCTGTTTAAATAGGGCAGGATTACATCAGTATTTTAAGGAAGAAATGTTAAATTTAAGAATTTAAAAGGTGAACATGATACATGGTAATAAAAAAAAACAAATATGAGAAATAAAATAAAGAACAAAAATAAGTACTTACCAAAAAATGAGTAATTTGGAAAAAATATATTTTTAAATTGAAAATTAAAAAGGTCAATTTCAGCTGTTGCCGACAATTTTTTTGTAAATTTGAGTAAATTTATTTTTACTTTTATTTTAGTTAATCTACATATTATATTTAGTATATTTATTTTAATTAATGTATTTTTTACTATTATATATTTATAAATTGTCATTTATTAATTTAAATAATGAGATTTATCTTTTTATTTTGTTGTTAATCTGACTTTATCCTTACAACACCTTCGATCTGTGGACCAAAGAAATATTTTAATTTTGTTTTTCTACTAAATTTTCAATATATTAATTGAATGAAAAATTATTCTGAAAATAAATGTAAATTTTATGTGTTGAAAAATTTAATTTTTAATTTGTGAAAGAATACATTTTTTGACTTTCTATGTACACTGATTAAATTTTTTTATTCATATCGAAATATAATTTTTTATTTTTAGAAATTTAATTTTAGTGTTATGTTTAATTTGTTGTGATAAATTTAGTTGTCATTTTAAATAATTTTTTATTTTTTTATTGTAATTAATTTTATCTCTAAATTGTGAATCCGTTGATAATTATTACAAATATTTTTTTATCATTAAAATTTAGATCAAAATTGCCACCAATTTTGCAAATATCTTCCGACCTTTAGTTTACTTTTTATTTATATATTTTTATTTGTTCATTTTATAAAATTGTATTTTTGCCATAGATAGATATAAAAATTACATGATTTAATAAAGATTTTATTATTCTATAGTTATCGATTATATTAAAAGTAATTGATCAATTATCCTTATATCTATCAAATATTAATTATCATTATCTATTTGTGTAAATTATAAGTTAAATATGGAAATACAGGGTGGGGCAAAAGTTCGGCGACAAATTTTATTTTGTCCTTTCTTAAAATTTTATTTTAAATTTTGCTTTTTGTTTATTTTTCCCATATTCTATGATTCGTGCTCTACAAATTCTATCTTGAAAATTTTTTTCTATCTCATAAAGTAAAAATTTTACAGACTTTTAAAAAATCGTGCTTCTATTATTTCTTTGTATTTTAAAAATGTTCGAAAATGTGACATCGCTAGACGGCTCGATATCTGTCGTATGTTGGTTTCCAAACCAATAAAACGATATCATGAGCTTGGAAATACTCAGGACCGCCCTAGTAGTGGCCCGCCGGTAACCGCAGTTACGCCTGAAAACATCAACGTGGTCAGATTCCGAATTCGCCGTTTTTCTGAACAATCGATGTGAAAAACGGCCTCAGATCTCGGAATGAGCTCGAGGAGCCTCCTAAGAATTGTCATAGTGAAGCTTAGACATCGGGGCTAAAAGATCAGCCGCGCATATTTCCTTATCTATCGAATGAAGCATCAGAAGCTTCAGAAATGTCGAAGCATTAAACGCCTGGTCGCCATAACAGAGTGGTGAAATGTAAAAATTTATGCAAGTCTAAAAATGACATTCTGAGGGGGATTGAGCATCCATGGCCATTATAGCTTTACGGAGAAAACCAATTCTCGCTTCAGCAGGATTGAGCACCCTCGCATGGAGCCAAAACGACAATCCAGCTCTGTGGGGAGCTGTTTCCTGGTTTTTGGGAGTAAGAAATCAGGCCTTCAAACTCGACGGATTTAAATCAGTGAATTATTCTATTTGGGCATTTCTGGAGCAAAAAGTGTGCCGAATCCGATACGCCACATCGGAGGAACTGAAAATTGTTTTGGAGCGGGCTGGAACGAAATAACCGATGAACAATGCGCGACCATTGTGAGTAGCATCCGTAGGCGTTTGCATGCGTGTATTTCAGTCAAGGGCGGTCCTTTTGAGCAATTACTTTAAATAAATGATTATTATATCCTATTGATTATATTTTATCATTTTTTTATGTTAAATAAATTTTTTTTACCAAAGATTTTATTAAAAACATTTGTCGCCGAACTTTTGCCCCACCCTGTATACCTAGTTTGTAAATATATTTTGTAAATTTTATAAAATTTATTTTTAATATTATCATAATACTTATAATGAAATTAATAATATTTTTAATAAATTTGCTATTAAATTTAGTAATTTTATTATTTATTTTTAAATTAATACATATTGAAATTTTAATAAATATGTATATTCACATAACTATTTGAAATTTTTGTTTATTTATAAATCGACATCTATTAATATTTATATATATTTTTTATAGTTTTATAGAATAATAATTATTTTGTTATCAAGCCTTTTTCTACTTTTCTGTCTTTTTCTAAAATGTACACCGCAATTATTCTAATAAATTTATATATTAATTGTTGTCAGAACGATTTTTATGAAATTATTTGTGTTGGACATGCTGAAAAAATTGCGTTTATTTATCTGAATAATTAGTATTATTATTTAAATATATATGTATATTATTAATTATAAAATTTTATAGTAAATATTTAATTGAATTTAATTTTTTGTGGTCGTTAATTTAATGAATTTACCCAGATAATTGACTAAATATTGTTTTTAAAATCATTTTTCTTGACATTTAATACAAAGTTTATTAAGAATTATTAACTTAATTTTTTATGAATTATAAAATAAATTGTTAATAAAAAATTTAATAAACGAATTACTACATATTTTTAATTTATGTTTATTATCATCAAATTCTTGTTTACACTCCGCGTCAAAATGATAGATCCACCTAGATTTTCGGTTTTTATTTACGAACTAGTGCTCTAAATTTTTCATATTTTTTTTTCTAATATTGTTTCTAAGAAAAGAAGCACAAAAACATTCAAAATAAAAAAAAATTTCAGTAAGAATGTTAGAAAAATGGAAATACATGTTTTTGTGGTGCGTCAAAATGATAGCTCCAATTGAGATAGATACAGTTAAAAGGCAGCTAAAATTCTCCAAAAATTTCTGTGAACGTTTCTATCGATAGGTATTCTAAATAGAAAAAGAACGATGTCAAAAACTATCTTCATCACAGAGATATCAAACCTCAGTTTTCAACTGAAAATGGGGGTATAGTACTTCAAAAAAATTTTCGACCCCTTAGGGTAGGTCTGGAAATTTTATTTTATACTCTTCAAATAGCCAATAAAATTTGCTACAAGATACAAAAGGAACCATGTTCCTAAAAAATTTATCCGTGGCGGCGCTGATGCCTGAAAATCTGCTGACCAAAAATAGTGCATTTTTAGGCTATTTCTGGGCAGAAGTTATTCTAGCCTGAACGCTGGTCCGGACAAATTTTTTAGAAGGATGGGTCCTTCTGTAGCTTATAGCAAATTTTATTGGCTATTTGTCGAGTATAAAAGAAAAATTTTACACCTACTCTAAGGGGTCTAAAATATTTTTTGAAGTACTGTAACCCCATTTCCCGTTGAAAACGGAGGCTTGAGATCTCAGTGATCTAGGTAGTTTTCGACTTCGTTCTTTTTATATTTTATTACTTATTAATAGATAAGTTCACAGAAATTTTTGGGGAATTTTAGCTGCCCCCTTACTAGGCTTTTTAAAAGTGGAGCTATCATTTTGACGCACATCAAAAACATGAATTGGAACTTTCTTAAAATATTCTTAATGAGTTTTTTCTGTTCTGTATGTTTTTGAGCTTGTCTTGATAGGAGAGATATTAGAAAAAAATCTGATATTTTTTAGTTCACAAATTCTGACATAAAAATAGAATATAGGGGTGGAGCTATCATTTTGACGCGGAGTGTATGTAGATTTTTATTTATGCAATTATCGCAATGATAATAATGCGAAAGAACATTTAGTCTAAAATTTGATTTAAAATTTTATTTATTTTATTATACTTTATATTTATATCATTTTAATGAAGATTGATTAATTTTGTTAGTTCATTTATTTAATTTTATTTAAATTTGTTAAGTTTTTCTCGCCGCTAGAAGATTCTTCGTATTGACTTTCATCATTTTAATTTTATTTATGAGTAAATTTTTATTAATTATTTTGATATTATTCTGTGTACAATAGACTTAATAATAGTTATTAAAAATTTTTTATAATAATAATATATAAAACAAGAAATTCCTTTGTACCGCTAAATAATTATTAATTTAAATTTTATAAACTTTAACATATGTTTAAATATTTGAAACAAAGCAGATCTCCATTACAGAAAATAACATAATTGAATAATAATTAAAATTATTAATTATGAAATGGCGCTTATGTCTTTTAAAGTAAGATTCGTCCATTGATCTTCCTAGTACACAGATAACAATTTCCATCGAAAATGATTATTTTTGTCATTTTCAGATTTTATTTTTAATTCTCCCAGACCATGCACATAACAAAAATTGATTTTTAGTGTGAAATTAAAATTAAATTAATCAGAATCAATTTTAATGGAAGATTTTTAATTGAAAATTAAATTTTAATTAATTTAGAATTTTACATTCATATATTATTGTTCGCGTAATCGAAAATTTAATTAATGATCATTTAAATTTTATGATGAAACATTAATTATTAGTTGATAATTATAATTTATCAGTTATTATACATATCTTTATTTATTTATTTATTTACGTCAAAATGACGCGAAGGTCAAAAATAAAATTACAATTCACAACAATGCAACAAAATAAAAACATAAAATTAGAAATAATATAAATTTTTAAATTAAATGGAATGTTTTATTTGAGAGTAAATATAAAATCTGTGTAAACTAGTGGTTTGTAATAAGGTGTGGTAATGCTAATCGTAAATGGCCTAACAGATCAAAATTAATTATAATCTTTCTAAAATTAGATGGTGTATTTTTCCTAATTACAATAGGTAATGAATTATATAGTCTAGATGTCCTAATAAAGTAGGAATTATATCTGACCATGGATGAGCAGTGTGGAATAGTCAGTTTGTATTCTTCCCCACGAGTTCTAGTTTGTTTAAAGTGAATTATACTATTATTGTTATTAATTTTAATTTCACCAAAGATAATTTTTTGAAATAAAATCAAATCGATTTTGAATCGTCTAAATTCGAGTGTTTCTACATTAAATTTTTTGAGTAACTCGCCATATTTAGGAATTTCCGAAAAATTAATTTTTTGATTGTTTGTATAATTTAGTCGTATAAATACTGATACTAGGAATTTCTTTTGAATTCTTTCAATATTAATAATATCTTTTCTTAAAAATGGATTCCAAATAGGAGAAGCAAACTCTAATCCGGGTCTGACATAAGTATTAAACATATGTATGAGTATTTTGGGATTTTTAGTTTTAAGTGTTTTAAGTAGATTATACATGATCTTAGAGGCTTTGTTTGTGATAGATTCAATGTGTTCAGAGAACTTAAGGCTAGGTGAAAATAAAATACCAAGATCTCTAACAACTTCATTTTTAGTATCTATGGTTATTCCATCAATAGAGTACCCATTTTTAAGGTTCCCGTTACCTAGATAAAGTGTCTGGCATTTTTTGATGGATAATTTAAGACCATTAGCTATACAATATTCTTGAAACTTATTAATAAATAACTGCAATTTTAAATTGTCTTTCTTAGTATAAATTTGGTATGCCTTAATATCATCTGCGTAAAGTTTAATTTTAACATTTTCTGTAAAACAAAGTTTATTTATATCCGAAAAGTATAGATTAAATAAGAGGGGACTAAGAATAGAACCCTGTGCAACTCCACTACTTGCGATGTAGGCATTAGAAAGTGTATTTCCGACTTTAACTTGGTAATTTCTATTAGTGAGCATTTGTTTAATCAATTTTAATAGTGGTTCATTGATTCCTAATATTTCTAATTTCTTAAAAAGCCTTTCATATGGTAATGAATCAAAAGCCTTACTAATATCAAAGTAAACAATATCTATCATCTTTTTTTGTTCTAAGCCTAGGGAAAAATCTTCCACTATTTCTAATAACTGAGTTGTAACCGATTTGCTTCTAATGAACCCATGCTGTATATCAGAAAGTAAATTGTTTTTATTGCTAAATTCTATAAGCTCGTTGTATATAAACTTCTCGAAAAGTTTAGAAATAGTACAGGAAAGTGCAATCGGTCTAAAATCTTCCGGTGTTTTTGTTTTTGTTTTCTTGGGTATAGGTTGGACAATTGCAAGTTTCCATATTTCAGGTATGGTGCTAGTCATTAAACAATAGGAAAAAATGTAATGAACCGGAAATTCTAATGTATTTGCACATTTCTTATAGAATATATATGGAATCCCATCAGGGCTTGTGTTACTTATATTTTTAGATGATAATAGGATTTTAAGAGTATAATTTCTATTAATTGAAATAAAACTTAATTTTTCATTGGCTATATTTTCAAAATTTTCACTGACTATATCATTAAGACAAGAGATATTTGTGTTAAAATGAGAATTAAAGTATGAAGAGATGAGGTTACTTTTATTTTCTTCTGAAAAATGCGGATTACCATTAGAATCGAAAATTGTTGGCAAAACCGATTTTTTATTTTTAAGGAATTTACTAACGTGTTTAAATTTAGAAGATAAACTAGTAATATGCTTTCTTTCTCTATTCCTGTAGAATTTTCTAGTTTGTTTATCTATTAGCCTATTAAGAAAGACAATCCGCCTAGTGTTCTCCTTAGTGTGTTTTTTACTCCAGAGAGTTTGTTGGTATGCAAATAATTTCCTTATATGAATTGGAATTGTTTTTGGGTCTTTTTTGGTTTTTGTAGGGACATAGATTTCTATAAGCCAATTTATCAGGTCCTTAAACCCAGTAAATATCTCGTTAACATTTGTATAATTACTAAAGAACGTGATCCAGTCTATGCTATTTAATTCTTGATTGATCTGTTCAAAATCAGCTTTAAAGAACTGTTTGTAAGAAGTTAATGATTTTCTATGGTGATAATTTTCATAAATATCAAAAGCTATAGATTTATGATCAGATGTACTAAATGGCATTAAGATCTTAATATTACCTATAATATTGTTAGGGCTGGTAATTAGAAGGTCTAGAATGCTTTTTTGTCTTGTAGGTTCTTTAATGTGCTGTTGAAATTGAAATGTGTCTAGGAAATTCAAAAATTGCGATCCTTTAATACCTTTGATTTCTAATTTATCACCTATAAAAGACAGATCTGTGAAATTAAAATCGCCTAAAATAATTACCGAGCTAGAATCATTTACTAAGTTATACAAACTATCAATCAATTTTTCAAAAAGCTTCGGTGTTTCTTTATTGATCGATCGGTAAACTGTTAATATCCTAATAGAATTATTGTTTGGGAGTATAAGATCGATTCCGCTAATTTCAAAACTCAAAGAAGATGGACAAGATATTTCGATAAAAGGCAGAAGGTCCGAGATTATTATGGCTGTACCTCCACCTGTACCCCTTTTCCTATCGTTTCTAACTATAGAATAATTTAAATCCCCTAGAATGGTCGAGTTGAGAATTTCTGGGCGAAGCCATGTTTCAGTTACGAATATTAATAAATACTGCCTGATTATAATCTGGAGGGTTTCTAATTTATTATTTAAACTTCTAGCGTTAAAGTAATAGCACGGGATTGATCTGTTAGTGAACACCTTATTTTTATTCTTAAAATATTTTTTTCCGGGGGCAGAGATCAAATTTTTATGTTTACTCTCATATGGGTCAATAAAAGGAGGTCTCTTAGATAAATTTTTACAAAACAAATTACTAAACTCAAAACCTGTCTTATGTCTGCAAGAATTTATTGAAAATTTTCATTTTGTCTCATTTGTTTATTAATTTCTTCGAGTTCATTCAAATTGTTTGTTTCTCTTGCTTTTCGTCTAGCCACTCGTTGTTCATATTCAAGTTGTCGTTGTTGAGCAGTGAGTGAAGGCCGAAGAAACATATTTGAAAAATTCCCAACGCAAATTTTTGTCCGTTCACGTTTCCATGATGACAAGCAGTAGCGTTGATGCTTAGAAGTGGGCATTAAAATTTTAATAGGGCGGGGCCTTTGACCTGTTTCAGCTGGGTTTTTCAAATTACCCATCCGATAAATAGAACACGGATAGGACTCCACCCCCAGCTGATGAAGTAAACCTTGTACCGCCTTGGTGTCAGCTGCAGCACGTTCAAAAGGTGTTGTAGTCATTTGTTGTTCTGGCAGATTAATTAATACCAACGATCGTTGGCGTTCTTTCTCTTCAACAATTTCTTGAGGTGTCTGGTTGTCTTGTAAGAGTGATGCTGCAATTTTCAATAAACTAGACATGTGATTGATTAAGTTGTAATTTTGTTGAATAATAGTCTGGGCATACGCCGGAATATTGTTGTCTAATTGTGGCAATTCCCCAATAGGAGGGATTGCATTAATTGCTTCGATCAATAATTTCTTTTTTCCTGATGTTTGGTCAGAAGAAGGGGAAAAATAAGAATTAGAATAAGATCGCTTGTTGTTGTTGAAACCGCTAAATAATTATTAATTTAAATTTTATAAACTTTAACATATGTTTAAATATTTGAAACAAAGCAGATCTCCATTACAGAAAATAACATAATTGAATAATAATTAAAATTATTAATTATGAAATGGCGCTTATGTCTTTTAAAGTAAGATTCGTCCATTGATCTTCCTAGTACACAGATAACAATTTCCATCGAAAATGATTATTTTTGTCATTTTCAGATTTTATTTTTAATTCTCCCAGACCATGCACATAACAAAAATTGATTTTTAGTGTGAAATTAAAATTAAATTAATCAGAATCAATTTTAATGGAAGATTTTTAATTGAAAATTAAATTTTAATTAATTTAGAATTTTACATTCATATATTATTGTTCGCGTAATCGAAAATTTAATTAATGATCATTTAAATTTTATGATGAAACATTAATTATTAGTTGATAATTATAATTTATCAGTTATTATACATATCACATTATAATATTATGTAAAATTTAAATCAATATCCTCTGTTTATCCTTTGTTGTATATATTTTTGTTTTAGTATTTTTTATTTATTTTTTAAAATAATTACTTTTTTATTTTAATTTAATGTCCAATACAGATATCACTACTTTTTCTGTAAATGCAACATAAAATATTAAATAACGAATTAATGTTAATTATTTTATTTTATCAAATTTTTTCATATATGTATGTATTGATAAATTAATTTTAACTTATTATGAACATTCTAATTTATTTGAATTTTTTTGAAAATAACTTATAATTATTTTGTAGCTAAGTCAACTTTATTTTGACAACAAAATTTGATCTCCCACCTCGAAATTTTTAATATACAAAGTATTCTACTAAATTTACTGTATATTAGTTTTATAAAAAATTAGTTGGAAATAAAAAGAAATTTTATACGTGAATAAATTTTATTTTAACTTGTATTTTTATGTTATGGTGATTAATTTTTATGATGATTAATTCTATTTGTTTATATCTAAAATAAGCCTTCCTCTAAAATGTTGCCATCCTTGTACCAGCTATATTCAGTGTATTTCTATATTTTTTTATTATCATTGACGTAATCTATTGTATCTTTTCATCTTTTAATTAGAAGAAATATGATAAGAAATAAAAATTAGATTTTGTTTGATAAAATAATATTTGATAAACTATCATTTTAGATTAATAATTTATTATTAACGTTTAATTATGAAACGTAAAATAATTATTGAAATTATTTTTAATCAAATTTCAAAAATTCGAATGGATAAAAATCTATCATTATTAAATACCTATAGAATTTTTTCTAAATAACTTAATAATCATTTGTTTCTGCTTAAAGTGATCATCATTTAATTCTTGCTTAGTAATACTGAAAATTATTATCATTTATAAAATTATCATTCAGAGGTTTAATGCATCACATGCTCCTTTGAGTTATTTGCAATGTAGATTACAAATTTTATCATTTTTTAATCAATATAATAATATAATAATTATATAATATATAATATAATAATTATATAATATTATAATTATATAATATTATATAATTATATAATTATATAATTATAATTATATAATTATATAATATTATAATTATATAATAATTATATAATAATATAATATAATAATATAATAATATAATTAATCAATATAATATATCAATATAATGATTTCTACATAAGATCTGAGAAATATTTTTTTTAATTTTTCCGTCAAAGAATATTTATTAATTTTTATGTAAATTTGCATTTAATTATAATGGAATTTAATCACTTCTGTATACATATAGATAAACTCAATTTCAATTAGATATTTTAATTGATTTTAAATCACTATTATTACAAATTATTATTTGTATATTCTTCAATCACATTTGTCAACATTCCATTTTAAATATCAACAAAGAAATTTTATTCCTTAAATTTTATTTGATTAAATATTGATGTCATTTTTATATTAATATTTTTACAACAAATAAATAAATTATAATATTCTACTAATAAATGTTTTATAAATTTAGTAGTTTAATTTGTATGATTGTTTTTGTGATAATTTTAATCTTAAAATTTAAAATAATTTCATTAAATAGTATTTTAATTAACTATTATAAATTAAATTAATAAAGTAAATGATAAGTTGAGCAGTGCAATGATATGTTGAGCAGTGCGCTATTGTTTGCGCGTTGATTCTAATTACTCGTTAACAATCAATTTAGACTTTCTATATTTTATATTGTTGAATATTTTTCGTTGTTGTTTTGTTGATTTCGATTGTTTTTATTTTACATAAATATATGTAGTTTTTTTAAAAATTAATTTAAATGGTAAAGATATATAAATTTAATAGATTTGAAATTAATAAAATACTTTAATAAAAATTTTGTCGAGTGCGTCGATTGAATTATAAATTGAATTTCCAAATTATTATTGAAATAATTATGTAGTTAACGTTAAATTATTATCCAAATATAGATATTTATGTACATAATATTTATCAATTATCTTTATCAAATATTAATTATCATTTTCTGGTTGTTTATATTATTAATTGAATATATTATATTATTATAATTCAATAAATTTAATCAATTCTTGACTTTGATTATCGTTACGTTAGTAGCATTACTTTAGTGATTTTATTATTTATTTTCAAATTAATAAAATTAAAATTTCAATAAATATATTAACTTTAACTTATTTGAAATTCATTTATAAAATATAAACATAATTTTTTATATTATTATATTTAAATACTTATATAAAAAACCCCAACTTGTCCCTATTTTTGGGGGTAAAATCCCTATCAACAAGTCCAGCGCCCCGGCCGAAGGCCGGGGAATTTTTTCAAGGGCGGATTAGTCCTACAACTTTTTGTGAAGAATTCAGGAAAATTATGACCTCGGCGCTGAAACGTCGTTTTCGCACTGAAACGGCCATGGGTGGTTTTTTGATTGGAAATAACTCGGAAGGCAAAAGTGGTATCAAAAAATGCTTGCTGGGAGGATTTTAAGTTGGGATGTGTACTATATCGTAGGAAAAATTTGGGAGGCCTGGGATCAACTCTCCGACCTGTAGCCTCGTGAGAATTTTGTACATCTCGTCCCAAAATGACACATGGTGTCCGACGAAAATGACCGACAATTTTCAAACTATGTGCCATTCGATAGAGCTCCATGAGTTGGTTATGGGAAAATTTAGTTTAATTTTTTCTGACCATTTTGGGCAAAGTTACAGAATGTCAAAGGTCCAAAATGTCCAAAACCCCTAACGTTAAGGGTGGCTCCCATCTAATGTAATTATAAAATTGCTTAAGATTGGGCAAACGGTTTCAACTCTTTTTTGGTATAATAGGGCACTAAATGTACTACACTTTTGTTGGGGGACACTTGAGTCTGGGATTTTTTCCTGACATAGTTATGGGCACCAAAGTGACAACGCCAAAACCGACTTTTTAACGCGCGAATTGAAACTCGATTTGAGTATCCTATCTTGTAGAGCACCTATTGGAGTACCATAAAACATATTTTTCTCGAGGTCGAATTTTTGACCCATTTTTGAAGGGGATTTATTTTTTCCCTTTTGAAATTTTTTGGTGAAATTTAAATCGACTGTAACTTTGCGAGTTCTTGTCGTGGCTAAACGAATTAAAGCTTATAAAATAGAGCAAAAAATTACAAATTTTTTGAGCTATTTAAATTTTTGAAAATTTTCACCCGAGGCCTGGTAGGATCGATTTTTTGAAAATTCAAAATTTTTCGGTTTTTTAAAAATTTCTGGGGTATATCGAGACTGAGGGTGGTGGAATATATTTTTATAAAATAGAGCAGAATTTTTACTATATATTAAGATTTTAAAATGTTTCAAAAGGGTTTATTTTTGGGGAGTTATGATTTTTTGAAAAATTACGTAAATTTTTCGGTTGAAATTTTCGGCCAAAAATTTATTTTTTCCAAAATGAATTAAAATAGGGCAAATGTCTGTCCTTGGGTCTTCTGTCTGTGGGTCTTCTGTCACTACGCCTTTTTCCAAAATGAATTAAAATAGGGCAAATGTTTATCAATCGAAAGCCCTTATCGAGCTGAACATGAAAATATTTTTTCTGGAATTTTCTGACCATTTTGTCCAAAGTTACAAAAGGTCGAAGGTGTGGGGGTTTGGGGGCCGAAGGCCCCCAAACGGCGGGCCGGAGGCCCGTCGTGCGAGGGCCGAAAGCCCGAGCTTAAGATCCATCACAAAACGAATCGCGAGGGCCGAAGGCCCGAGCTTAAGATCCATCCCAAAATGGATCGCGAGGGCCGAAGGCCCGAGCTTAAGATTCTGTCTGTGGGTCTTGATAGGGATTTTACCCCCCAAATCGGTTGAAATTTTCGGCCAAAAATTTATTTTTTCCAAAATGAATTAAAATAGGGCAAATGTCTGTCCTTGGGTCTTCTGTCTGTGGGTCTTCTGTCACTACGCCTTTTTCCAAAATGAATTAAAATAGGGCAAATGTTTATCAATCGAAAGCCCTTATCGAGCTGAACATGAAAATATTTTTTCTGGAATTTTCTGACCATTTTGTCCAAAGTTACAAAAGGTCGAAGGTGTGGGGGTTTGGGGGCCGAAGGCCCCCAAACGGCGGGCCGGAGGCCCGTCGTGTGAGGGCCGAAAGCCCGAGCTTAAGATCCATCACAAAACGAATCGCGAGGGCCGAAGGCCCGAGCTTAAGATCCATCCCAAAATGGATTGCGAGGGCCGAAGGCCCGAGCTTAAGATTCATCCCAAAATGGATCGCGAGGGCCGAAGGCCCGAGCTTAAGATCCATCCCAAAATGGATCGCGAGGGCCGAAGGCCCGAGCTTAAGATCCATCCCAAATTGGGTCGCGAGGGCCGAAGGCCCGAAGCAATGAAAAGGCACGGCTAAACCTTACCGGCGAGGTCCGAAGGCCCGGAGCAATGAAAAGGCAGGGCAAATCTTAATGTTTCTAGCAGCGCGCGAAGCGCGCCCCAAAGCCGTTAGGCTTTCCAACGGGCAGAGCAAAATTTAAACCCAAAGCAAAATTAAACTGCCAGAGTATGCTATTCGCCGCCATACCCCAATGGGCACAACTAGTTAGTATAATAATTATTTTGTTGTCAAGCTTTTTTTTATTTTGTCGATATCTTCTTCATATAGTTACAACTTCAATGATTTTTATAAATTTATATGCTAATTATTATCTAAGCGATTATCTAAACGATTATATACATATTAGATTAATGGAAGAAAATTTTAGAAAAAAAGATTTTTAAATATTTTTAAATAATTACTTTTTTATTTTAGTTTAATGTTCAATGCATATATCTTTACTTTCTCTGTTTTTGCAACATAAAATATTAAATAACGAATTAATTTTTAGTATTTATTTAATTTTATAAATCATTCATCTATTATTTTAACTTATTATAAAGTTTTCTACTTTATTTGAATTTTTTGAGAATTTTCTTTCTTACGTGTTTATTTATGTATCCGCTGCCTTTTTTATCTAGTTCTAAATTTTGGTTATAATATTTAAAAAATAAATTTTATATTTTAAATATTAATGTAATTTGTAGAGAAAAACAGTATTTTTGACAAGTCAGACTTTGAATATTTTTAATTAATATATTTACAATATTAGTATAGTTTTATCATATATTCTAATATTTTTTACAATCATATTTTTATTAATATTTTTAACTTTAAAACTTAAAGTTACATAATTTAGTTAGCCGGATTCCTGCTAAACAAACTTTATATTATATATTGTCCATTTAAATGGATATAATGAGATTTACATATTATATTATTTTTGTATTTTTTACCAGCCAGTTGCAGTTGCTACGCTCTTTTTACATACAGATCTCTTTCTGCGAAATTTTTTAAATTTATTCTGTCAAATTTATAAATTAATTATCTACAAAATTTAAATAATTACCATTAAATAATCAAATAATAACAGAAATATTTTAAATATTTAATTTATAAATTGTTTTCAGTTCAAGGTGATTCAAAGTTTTGCATAAATAATTCATTAAAAGTATTATTTTTTAATTAAATTTATTTATTTCGTTATTTAAATCAAATGATATTAAATCTTATTTTCATTTTTATAAATTATTTAATTTCTATTGGAGATTTTTATATAATAAATTGGTAGTTTAAAAATTTTTAAAACTAATAATTAAAGAATAATTTTTTATTAAAAAATATTTTATTTTATATGCAATAAAATTTTTAAAATTTTTTATCAATTAATATTAAATAATTTTATTTGTTATGGTTGAAGTCTATTCTAATATGTATCGATTTGCACAATGTAATTTTAAAATTTTATGTTTTAAAAATTAATTTAAATAATTTTACTTATTTTTTTCTTTTTTGTTATTTCTACTTACACTGTCTCTAAACATCATAACTTATTATTAACCAGAAAAAATTTTAATGATTTCAATTAAAAATAAAATATTAATTAACGAACACACTTTAATTTGATTAAAATGTTAATTTTGATTATAATGTTTGTTATATGTACTCAGTTGATATTTCTATGTGGTCTCAACTTATTCAAAATCACTTTACAAATATATACTACACAGTAACCAATATTATTAATGATAATTTTAATTATTTTTTAATAAGAGATCTTCAATATAATTACTATTCAGAAAAAATAACATCATAAATGTATATTTTACCTAATACCTAATAAAAATATAAATTAAGAAGAGAAATTTTGTATATCAAACTTCTCTCAGTTTTGTATATCAACTTCTCTCAGTAATGCTTTTTGTAAATTTTCTCTTCTTAATTTATATTTTTATTAGGTATTAGGTAAAATATACATTTATGATGTTATTTTTTCTGAATAGTAATTATATTGAAGATCTCTTATTAAAAAATAATTAAAATTATCATAAATAATATTGGTTACTGTTTTTGTAGGGATTACCATGATAAATTTTATATATATTTTTATCAATTAATTTCGAGAAATGTAAGATTTATCTTGGATGTTCAATTTTTATATGTTAAATTTTTATTGATGTTAATAATACAATTTTTAATTTTATTATTAAATCTATATAATAATTTTTATCGTTTTGTTTTGAAAATAAAATGTAAATTTTAGGTGTTTGATAAATTATTTAATTTTTATATATTTCATATTTTCTATTCTATGTTTATATATTTAATATTTTCATATTTTCTATGTATTAATTTATATTTACAAGATTTAGATAATTAAAATTCTAATTAATTTTTAATTGTTTGATTGAGGTTTTGCCTAAATAATTCGTTACAACTAAATTGTCAACTTAAATATAAAGGTTTTTTTAATTTATGTTTTTCTATTATTTATGTCAAAGAATATAAAGAATTATTTATTTTCATTTTTATAAATTATATATTTTTTATTTGTGATTATTTAAATTAAATATGTATATGTAAATAATTAATTAGAAAAATATTTCTTGACTAATTAATAAAGTAATTTTATATTTTTTAAATATTTTTTAGTGAATTTCTAATGAGTTTATTTACTCCTTGTTGAATTCGATTGCTAGTTTCGAGTTATTTTTAATGTGGTTTTTAAAATTGTATATTTTAAAAATTAATTTAAATTGTATAGATTGGGAACATATTGTCTGGGTGTTTACACATTTTTACTTATTTTGTCTATTGAATTTTAAATATTTTTTAATTTTTAAAAATATTCTTAAGATTATTAAAATTTTATTTATTATAATTATGTAGCTTTGTAAATTTTTAATTATTAAAAATATTAATTTACGTACCAGAGATCGATGCCATTCCTATCAAATAGACTCTACCTTTTTCATTTTTTTATTAATGTTTTTTAATTTAAAAAAATATTTTAATAGAAATAATATCTATTTTCCTAATTATTGTAGATTATTTTAATAAATAATTTTGTATGTAAAATTTTTTAAGATTATTTTTTTGAATAATTGATGAGTATATTATCTGAAGAATATTTATAAATATATGTATGTATATATATTTTTTATCAATTAATTACATATTATATTGTTTCTTTTTATTTATATTATTGTTTACTAGTATTTATATTATTTATACATTATATAGTATTATATTTATTTTCCTGTAATTTTCTCAGTTTATTCACAATCCAATAAGGAGTTAAATGTTAGAAGGATTGCCTTATTCTTAATTATTTTTTAATTTTAAATTATATATATTTGGAATAAACTTTGTTTATATTCTATTTAAATAAAGCTTTTTGCGAATATATAATTTTCAAAATTTAACTCATTAGTTAATTTCTATTATATATTTTTTATTTCTATACCATATTGCAAAATTTTATAGCTAAATTGCTGGCTATTTAATAAAAATTTTATTTTAAAATAATTTCATTTATAATTATTATCAATTTTATTAAATATATTTGTCATTATATTGCCAATTGATAAATCATATCAAATATATACATAATAATAATTGATTCAGTACCTCCTCAATAATTTTCTATTTATTGATTTATTTAAATTTATTTTTAATTTTCAATTTCTTAATTATAATTATTTATTAAATATTATTCTAATTTATAATTAGAATTTAATAAATAAATTGAAGATAAATTAACAAATGTAAAAATAGAACTCCTCTTTTGAGGAAATTGTTTTACCTTCCTATTTATTTGATAGGAAAAAAATATCTCAGATTAATTATTCACACAGAATAATTAACTAGATAAATAAATAAACACAAATACAACTAAAATCTTTATTCAGACAGAATATTAAATGAATGATCGCAAAGAACATTGAAATAAGTGAAATTTCCGCCTATTTTTATAGGCAAAAATAATAATAAAAATAATGCAATGTACATAAAGTAATTGCAAAAAATACACAAAAATATTGTTAAACATGGAAATTGACTCACTAAGTCACCATACAAAAAATAATAAAATTCCACAAGAAATATAGAAATATCAAAAAATATTTTTAATCTTTAAATATCCAAATCTTCAATTTCATCATCGACAACAAATTATCTTATATATTTTATATGTGGAATAATATAGAAAATTAGCATATAAAATCTCCAATTTTTATATATTTTTAGTATATTTATAAAAAAAATTTTTATCTTATTTTTCAATATACTAATTCCCAAAGTATAAATAATGAATATAAATTCTACCTTATAAATTTAAGTATTTCTTATTTAATTTTATTAAATCTTTATTTATTGATAAATTAATTTTAAATTTTGTTGAAGCAACTTTCGTCCGAATAGTATGCTTCAGATTACTCTGCTTAATTTATATTTTAATTTTTTATAGAATGTTTTTGAAGAATTATATAAATTTTATATATTTGATAAATTTTATTTTTAAAATGTTGAAGAACAAATTATTGAAAAAACAACAAATTCTAAATGAATTTTTTATGTGATTATTTTTATCTATCTAATATCAAATTGGAATTTTGTAATTTATATTTTTAGTTCTAACACTTTGTTTATTTTGCTGTTACGAGGCATTAGCAATCTTTAAATAATTCTTTGTATTTTTTATTTTTAGAATTCTATTTTATTTCAAAATGTTTGTAAAATATTCATCATTTTGCCCTTTTGTCAAAATTTAAAAATAAAAAATTTTTAAATTGTTATATTGGAACATTTCAATGTCAAGCAATTAAATATTATATCGATTTTGGCTAAACCAGATCATAATTTAATAAATAAAACAAATTTTAGTCACCTCATGTTTGTGAAAGCTGCCTTACAGCTCTAAATCTGCGGCTTTTTATATCTTTTTTTAATCATATAAAGTTATTTCTAATGGGTGCGGCAAATTAGCGCCGACTTTATTTTTTGAATAACTTTCTTCAAACTCAATGAAAATTGATAATTCTTTTTTCATTAGACTCCCAACACTTTAGGAAAATTTCTAATTTCTAATATTCGGTACCAAAAATTTTCCTAGAGTGTTGGGAATCAAATAAAAAAAGAATTATCAATTTTCATTGAGTATTTTACTTGTAGAATCCTCCTAATTTACTTATAGAATCTGGGCTGAAAATAATTTAATTTTTAAAATGATTTATTAATATAATTTGTACTCTGTATAATTTAAATTATTTATATACGGGATGTCTCGGGTTAATGAATTATTAAATAATGAAGTATTTTTATTTAAGTATTTTTATTAAATTTAAATTAGATTTTATTTATTCTAAATAATAAATAAATAAATTTATTTAATTAATTTAAAATATTTTGAAAAAAAATTTTTTAGTAAATTAATATAATATTAGTATAGTTTTATTTTATATAGTAATTATTCTTTTAATAATATTTTTATTAATATTTTAACTTTATAACTTCTATCTAAATGTTTAATTTAACAATATATCGTTCTTCCTCACAGTTTATATAATTAATTTGTATTAAAATATTTATTTTGCATAAAATAATATAAATTTTATTCTTTTGTTTAATTTAATTTTTTATGTAAAATTATATTACATCGGTATTATTATGACGTTGAATCGATCTGATGTTTAAACACTGCAGGATCAGTCCAACCAATAATACTAATACTTATTATTAATAGACTTCATGTTTTGTTTTCTTTCACTCAAATTGAGTAGTTTAGTATATTATTAGAATTAATTACTAATAAATATATTATTATTAATCTATTTTGTAAGTTTTTATTTTTTAATTAGGTAGGTATAATTAGATTTCATTGAATTTTTATAGTGATAATTTTAAAAAATAAAGATGATAATTCTAACAAATAGGAATAATAAAAATATTTTCTTGTTTTTCTTTTAGAATTATCTTTTATCTAGTTCAGAGTGAGTATGATTTTAATTTAGATATTCGACTAGATTTATATACAGGGTGCGGCAAATTGGCGGCCGCTTTTCTTTTTGCTATAACTTTTTTTAATTTTTAATGAAAATCGTTAATTCTTTTTTTACTGGATTCCAAGTACTTTAGCAATTTTTTTATGTCAAAATTGTCTTCAAATTCCATAATTTAGTCAGTTTAATCTTCTCTCAAATTTCGAGCAAAATTTTTTGGATAAAAGTCGGTCTGGCTTCAAGGCTATGATTTTGATCTTGGAAATGTTTATATCGTTGAAATCAGCTCTTCAATCTGATTCGATTGACGTCAAAATCTGGCAGTTATTACGTAAGTGAACCGAGATACGGTCCTCTGAATGTTAAATAAAAATAATTTGGTAAATACAAAATTTTTCGGTAAAATTTTCAAAAATAAAATTATAAGCTATTTCGATGCGCCTGAACAAGACGAGTCGACTGGTACTAAAATCATCGGTATTGAATAATTTTTGACGAAGTTATGATCAATTAAAGTTTGACAAGAAAAAATGTTTTTTGATGCTTTTAAATGTTTGGATCTACTTATCTTTATCATCTGTGAACCAGATTTCTATTTTTTGGTACCAAAAAAATTGCTAAAGTACTGGGAATCCAGTAAAAAAGAATTAACGATTTTCGTTAAAAATTAAAAAAGTTATAGCAAAAAGAAAAGCGGCCGCCAATTTGCCGCACCCTGTATAATTTCATCTGAAAAAATTTGAAATAAAAATATAAATTTTATTATTTGATAAATTTAATTTTTACGATGGAAACCAAATTATTTTGGTGCTTACATGTCGATCGAATTTTTTATGATGATTAATTTTATTTATTTATATTTCGAAAAATATGTTTTTAATTTTTTAATTAAAATTTTAATTAATTTATAAATGATGATAAGTGGTTCATATAGCTAAATAATTTCAAGGTTAGATTCATACAATTTATTATTTAATAAATTTTGCATTCTACTTGTTTGTTTAACTCATAATTTAAATGCTAACACAAAAATATAAATATTTTTGAAGTAATTTTGGTTTAATTTAATTTAGAACCTACATAAATATATTTTTCTATTTATATTTTCTTAGTTCTCGACAATTTAATTAAAAATTCAATTTTAAAATTAAACAAATTACGTCAATTTAATTAAAAAGTTAAATTAAAAAGTTTAATTAAGAATTATTATAAAAATTAATGTCTTTTTAAATATTTCTATTAATTTCAATAAATTTTGTTTTATAATATTTATAAAATTGAAAATAATTTTAAATTATTAAATTTATAAATTTTGAAACTAATTTATTTTTAATATTATTAGAATTATTATTTTAAATTTTAATCTACTTTGCCAAAGCTAGATTATTAATAATTAGGGCGTTTCTCTAATATTAAAACAAAAACTCCTTTTCAATCAAATTTTTATTTCTTTCACAAATATAAAAATATTAAAGTAAGGAAGGCTAAATTTTGCTAATGTGAAGCAATATAATGGTAAGCTGATTAATACAATTAGTAAAAAGAGTGAACCGAACAAGTTGAATGGAATGAATAAGCATATATAAAGAATGTGTGGACACAAAACAATTATAGGCCAAAGGTTTAGAGAAAGCTGGGAAATTTTCTTTAGATAGATTTAGAAGATAAGGAGTACAAAAATATGGGTTTATAGATAATGAATAAAAATTGTGGGAAAAATAATTTTGTAATTCCGACTTCGCGACCACTTCGCGACACTCCAGGCCAGGCATTAGTGGAAATGGTGGTGGCTGCAACAAGGTGCATCGTTGTTGTTCCGGTTCAAGTTGAGCATGTTCAGAGGTGGTGGTGGGTAGTATATCCCAAAGTTTATGTGAGATAACGCTATGGGTCCAATTCGTTGATGCATTGGCTGGTAGGGGAGAAGCATGTTGTCCAAGGATAGGCATACATGTTCGGACGAGTCGATAGGCGTGAAAAAATAGAGGGAGGATTTGTACATTTTGGTTCTACATTAGTTTACCTTTCTTAGCTGGGGATTAAATCCCATTTTTGGTGCTGGCATATTCGACAGACCCTCCCGCAAGGCTTTAGCTGTTAGTGTAGTTGGGCGTTGTTTCCATTTAACATTAATTTTATTGGTAGGAGGCAGTTTGCATAATTTAAAGTTGTTGTCCAGAGTGGGGTTTCCAGGCAGGTTTTTAACTGGGGGTGCGATCAGTTGGGAACAAAAGGTCTGTGGGTTGGGATTTGAATTGTGAGGGGGCGAGGTTGGTTCAGTAATTCTAGTGTCAGGCATAGGTTGGGCAAAATGAGCATCGAATGGCTTTGGCTGGGTAAAATATGGCATTTTCGTAGGAAATTGTAAGGAGCGGGGATTTCCGTCAGCATTATAATAAAATTGGGTAGGCCTTTGTGTATTTCTCGATGTAAATTGCGGTGTTGGGCGTATTCGGGGGCAAAGGGCCCGTGGGTGAGGGTCACCGCAGGCAGAGCATTTCTTGGGCATTCGGCATTGAGGGGATTTATGCCCTTCTTTCATACAGCTAAAACAACGCCGTAATTCTCTGAGTTTGTTTCGGCTGGAATATAGGTCAAGAAATTGTTTGCAGGAGGGGTAGAAATGGCCAAAGACGTTGCAAAATATGCAGGGAAGCTGACCATAATGACTGATCAATATTCTCCTTGGAGATCGATAACTCTCTTTGATTGGACATATTGATCATAACTTGTTCCATTGTTGGAACAATTTCCCTTTGTTAAAAAGACTTCCCCGTCCTTGGAATACATAATTATGAAGTTTAAAAATTTTCGATATTTTGGGTATTCGTCATTTTGGGTGCGATATTTAGGGTCATCAATATTTTGGGCGTCGATATTTAGGGTGGCGATATTTAGGGTGTCGATATTCTGGGGTGGAGTCACTCATATTATAAATGATAAAATTTTATAGAAAATACTAATTAATTTTCATTTTTTGTGGTTATTAATTCAATGAATTTACCCATGTAATTTAATAGATATTGTTTTTAAAATTATTTTTCTTGATTTTGATACAAAGTTTATTGGAATTATTTACGTAAATTTTTATAAGTTATAAGATAAAATTTTT
Organism: Meloidogyne arenaria; assembly: GCA_036172955.1. Taxonomy (NCBI): domain Eukaryota; kingdom Metazoa; phylum Nematoda; class Chromadorea; order Rhabditida; family Meloidogynidae; genus Meloidogyne; species Meloidogyne arenaria. The sequence goes on from JARQAB010000025.1 coordinate 3,810,748, forward strand.
ATAAACAATTTAATAAACAAATTACTACATATTTTTAATTCGAGCTTATTATCATCAAACTATAGTTTATGTAGATCTTTATCAATTTATGTATGATAATGGTAGGAAAGAACATTTAGTCTGCAATTTGATTTGAAATTTTATTTATTTTATTATATTTTATCTATGTATCATTTTTAATCAAGTTTAATTGATTTTGTTATATACCAAACCGAGTAATATTTTTGCATTTTCTCAATATATCAATAACTGGTAGTCTCGAAATATTTTAATAATTTTTATATGTTTTTAAATTATGCGTTTTTTAAAATAATTTTATTTCATTACTAAATAACATTTTTATTAATTTTAGATTAATTTAAATGTTTTTTGTAGAAACCTAATTCATTTTTATCAAATAGTTTTATAGGTTCCTATCTGCTGGGACAATTTTTTTATTTGATCTATTTGAACAATGCAGTTTGTTTAAATTCATTTGTTTAAAGATTAATTCAAATTGGTTTACTTATTTTTTGCTCATTTTTACTCATTCATTCTTTTGAATTTTAATTTATTTATATTTTTTATGAATATTTCTAAAATTATTCATTAATATTTTATTTTTATAAATTTTGTGAATTTTGAATTAATAAAAAGATAAATTTGATGATACAACGATCTATGAGTCATAGAAGATATTTTATGACAAATACATATATCACTTCACTTACTTATTTCACAACGAAAAGATTTAAAATAGGGTTGCTCCCCGAGCCTTCGGGGTTGAAAAAGTCGGGGGTCGGGGTTGACAAAGTCGGGGTCGGGGTTGCTCAAATTGTTCGGGGTCGGGGCTGAAAATAGTGTCGGGGGTCGGGGTTTTCGGGGTTAGGAATGTCGGGGTTTTAGGTCAAAAAATGTCGGGGATCGGGGTCGGGGTTAGTCGGGGTCGGGGAGCAACCCTAATTTAAAACATAAAATTTTATTTAAAATTTAAAAGGAAATTGAAATTAGTAATCATATTTATAAATATTTTATTATATTTATAAAATAAAATTTATAAATATAAAATTTTGAATAAATGATAGTGATTGATTAGCAGTTTACTTTGACTATTTTATATATTTATTATAAATTATCTTACATTATATGATATTTATGTTATTTACATATTTATTTGTTCTTATCTACACCTTCTCTATCTAAATTCGGAATTCTTATTCTCTTGCTTTTTAAATTCTGTATTTATCTTTTACAAATATTTTAAAATTATTAACATTTTAATTAGCATTAAAATTAATTTATATAATTTTTGCTTATATTCTGAAATTTAAAATTTAATTTTAATATAAAAATTTTGATAGTTTACATAAATCCTTATTAAGAATATATAATTTTAAAGTATAACTCATTACTTTAATTTGTTTATAATTCATTTATATTTATTTAATAAAATGGCCTTTGTGCACAAATTTGCTTTTAAGCCCCATGTACTGAAAATTTTATTTCTATATAATTAATTATATTAAATAATATATTTATCAATAATCATCATAGTGGTAAATGATAAATTATTATTAATTAATATAATAATAATGGTTTATCAATTCCCCATTTTTCTAATTAGCAGTATTTATCAAATATCATTTTATTTATAATCATATTCACTAATATTTTTTTTAATTAGCTGTTGTTAAATTACAATATGTATCTAAATTATTAAACAACGAATTAATTTTAAATATTTGAATTTTTAATTAATTTTATTAAAGCCGTTTGATTAATTGATAAATTAATTTTAAATTATTTTCTAAATTTTTGAATTTTTTTGAAAATTTTATATTTATAAAACGTCAATTATTCATAATATATTAGTTCATAATTTAATTTTATTCATAGTTTAACGTGCAATAATTCATTTGTTTCAAATTCTTTTCCATTTGTTGCTGAAGCTCCATTGTATAGATGTTCAATTTTTTATAGCAATTTTTTATAGATGTTCATTAATTCAATTTTTGATTGTATTATTAAATTTATACAATAATTTTTTTGTTGTATTTCGAAAATAAAGTTTATAATTTAGTTGTTTAATAAATTAAATTTTTGATATATAACCCAGTTATTTCCGATTTTCTTCGTAATGCTGGTTAATTTTATTTCTTATACATCGGAAATACTGAAATGTTATTATTTTTTTTGATTGAATATAAAGCAAAAATAATTTTTATACCATAAAATTTTTTAATACATTTAATTTTATTTAAAAGAAATATTTTTTGATTTTTTTAAATAATTTTTTGAATAAATAATTGGGATAACATGAATAATTATCAGATGTATTTTATTTAATGAAATTTTAGATTTAAATAATAAAGTTTATAAATATAAAATTATAAATTTTTGATTAGATAGGAGAGATTGTATTTTTTGATTTTTTTTGAATAATTTTTAGATTTGCAATTTTTTATTATATTTTACTAAAACAATTTTTCTATATTCCTTTTCAATTAATTTAGTATATTATATCAATATTTATGTTATTTATATATTTATTTATTCTTCCGTTGCCTTCTCTAAGTATACTTAATTTTGTTATAATATTTACAAAATAAATTTTATATTTTAAATATTAATTTAATTTGCAGAGATTTAGACAGTACTTCTTGTCTTTTCCATTTTTGAATAATTTGAATTATTTTTCTTTTAATTTTAATTTATAAATTTTTAAATTATTAAAATTTTATTTATTGTACATTATTTTGTTACTTTTTAATTCTTAAAAATATAATTTAATTAGAAATAAATTGATGCAATAACAACGAGGAACAAATTTGTTTCCATTTTTCACTAACAAAACAATTTTCAGATACTTAAATTTTATTTAAAAGTTAAAAGAAATATATAATTAATAATCCTAAAAAAGAGCATACATATACCTTTTCAATTAATTTATTATATTATATTGTAATATCTATATTATTAATTTATTTGTTCCCATGTCGCTTTCTCGATCCACGAACAAATCTCTTTAGTAATATTTTCAAAATATATTTTAAATATTATTTAAATTGATCGATTTATCGTCTAAATATAAAATATTTATCAATATTGCTTGATCATAAATTGCTATCTAAAATAAAATGATAAAATTATTCAGCAACTTCAATTTTTAATATATTGATTTAAGTATTAATTTTCATTGTTTATTAAATAACAATTATATTTATCATCATAATTTAATGCTAGAATAGATCTGGAAATAATTTTTTCTTTGATGATCATTATGTATCACATAGAATCAATTTGTATATGTTTTTTGTATAATTCATGTAATATATTTTTACCATTATTTTGAATTATTATTAACTAATAATAATGATGATAATTTTTTAAATTTTTATTAACATTTCTATTAATTCTACTACGTTTATTTATTTTTAAATTAATCGTTTATTATTTAAAATTAATTCAATTTAATTTCAATTTCTATTAAATTTCAAGGTTATAATTTTTTATTTGAAAAATTTTGCTTTCTACACATTGGTTTAACTCATAATTTAAATGATAACACAAAAATATAATTATTTTTCAAATAATTTTGTTTAAATTTCTTTATTAAATTTTAAATTAATTTAGAATTTACATATATTCTGTATTTATATATTCTGCATAATTCTCGAAAATTTAATTAAAAATTGTTTAATTCACGCTGAAATTAAACTTAAATTAAAAAAAGACAAATTACGTCAATTTTTCCAAAGATTTCAGCAAAGTTGTCACATTTTTGTTTATTCTATCTTTGAATTTTAAATTACTCTTAGTTTTTAAAAATATCCTCAAAATTATTATTATTTTATTTATCATAGATTAGCTTTGTAAATTTTGAATTATTAAAGATATTAATTTGACGTACGAGTGATCGATGCAATGCCTACCAGGAAAATTCTGCCATTCTTATTTTAGATTAATTGTAATAATATGTTTTCTAGTTAAAAAAATATTTTCATAGAAACAATATTAACCAAATTATCGTAAATTATTTTAATTAATAATTTATTACTTAAGATTTTTTACAATTATTTTTCGGATGATAGATGAGTAAGCTGTTTTTTAGTTAAAAAAATATTTTCATAGAAACAATTTCAGAACAAATATTTTCATAGAAACAACGAGAAGAATTTTTATGTATATTCTATATCAATTAATTACATATTATAATTTTTTTAGTAATATTATTTATATTATTTTTTACATAATATTTTTCAGCTTATATTTCTACATATTTGTTATTCAGCAGCATTTTTAATTTATTCACAAAAATTTGATGATAATATTTCAAAAAATAAATTTTATATTTCAATATTATTTAAATAGACCCGATAAGGAGAATTATTTTTGAAGGGTAGTCATCTACCATTATTTTGAATTATTATTAACTAATAATAATGATGATAATTTTTTAAATTTTTATTAACATTTCTATTAATTCTACTACGTTCATTGAATTAGGATAGAGAGGTTGTTTTTATTTTAAAAATTTAAAAGTTACTAAAATTAAAATTTAGCCCGATATTGTGTTATTATATTTGAGAATTATACACGAACACAAAAAAGAATTTTGATACTAATACAAATACTGTTTTCCAAAAATTTTTCGTTTCTATTATTATATTTGAGAATTATACACGAACACAAAAAAGAATTTCGATACTAATACAAATACAGTTTTACTAAAATTTTTCGTTTCTATTATTATATTTGAGAATTATAAACGAACACAAAAAAGAATTTCGATACTAATACAAATACTGTTTTCCAAAAATTTTTCGTTTCTATTATTATATTTGAGAATTATACACGAACACAAAAAAGAATTTTGATACTAATACAAATACTGTTTTCCAAAAATTTTTCGTTTCTATTATTATATTTGAGAATTATACACGAACACAAAAAAGAATTTCGATACTAATACAAATACTGTTTTCCAAAAATTTTTCGTTTCTATTATTATATTTGAGAATTATACACGAACACAAAAAAGAATTTCGATACTAATACAAATACTGTTTTCCAAAAATTTTTCGTTTCTATTATTATATTTGAGAATTATACACGAACACAAAAAAGAATTTTGATACTAATACAAATACAGTTTTCCAAAAATTTTTCGTTTCTATTATTATATTTGAGAATTATACACGAACACAAAAAAGAATTTCGATACTAATACAAATACTGTTTTCCAAAAATTTTTCGTTTCTATTATTATATTTGAGAATTATAAACGAACACAAAAAAGAATTTCGATACAAATCAAATACAGTTTTCCAAAAATTTTTCGTTTCTATTATTATATTTGAGAATTATACACGAACACAAAAAAGAATTTCGATACTAATACAAATAATGTTTTCCAAAAATTTTTCGTTTCTATTATTATATTTGAGAATTATACACGAACACAAAAAAGAATTTCGATACTAATACAAATACTGTTTTCCAAAAATTTTTCGTTTCTATTATTATATTTGAGAATTATACACGAACACAAAAAAGAATTTCGATACTAATACAAATACAGTTTTACTAAAATTTTTCGTTTCTATTATTATATTTGAGAATTATAAACGAACACAAAAAAGAATTTCGATACAAATCAAATACAGTTTTCCAAAAATTTTTCGTTTCTATTATTATATTTGAGAATTATACACGAACACAAAAAAGAATTTCGATACTAATACAAATACAGTTTTCCAAAAATTTTTCGTTTCTATTATTATATTTGAGAATTATACACGAACACAAAAAAGAATTTCGATACTAATACAAATACAGTTTTCCAAAAATTTTTCGTTTCTATTATTATATTTGAGAATTATACACGAACACAAAAAAGAATTTCGATACTAATACAAATACAGTTTTCCAAAAATTTTTCGATTCTATTATTATATTTGAGAATTATACACGAACACAAAAAAGAATTTCGATACTAATATAAATACAGTTTTACTAAAATTTTTCGTTTCTATTATTATATTTGAGAATTATAAACGAACACAAAAAAAGAATTTCGATACTAATACAAATACAGTTTTCCAAAAATTTTTCGTTTCTATTATTATATTTGAGAATTATACACGAACACAAAAAAGAATTTCGATACTAATACAAATACAGTTTTACTAAAATTTTTCGTTTCTATTATTAAATTTGAGAATTATAAACGAACACAAAAAAAGAATTTCGATACTAATACAAATACAGTTTTACTAAAATTTTTCGTTTCTATTATTATATTTGAGAATTATAAACGAACACAAAAAAAGAATTTCGATACTAATACAAATACAGTTTTCCAAAAATTTTTCGTTTCTATTATTATATTTGAGAATTATACACGAACACAAAAAAGAATTTCGATACTAATACAAATACAGTTTTCCAAAAATTTTTCGTTTCTATTATTATATTTGAGAATTATACACGAACACAAAAAAGAATTTCGATACTAATACAAATACTGTTTTCCAAAAATTTTTCGTTTCTATTATTATATTTGAGAATTATACACGAACACAAAAAAGAATTTCGATACTAATACAAATACAGTTTTACTAAAATTTTTCGTTTCTATTATTATATTTGAGAATTATAAACGAACACAAAAAAAGAATTTCGATACAAATCAAATACAGTTTTCCAAAAATTTTTCGTTTCTATTATTATATTTGAGAATTATACACGAACACAAAAAAGAATTTCGATACTAATACAAATACAGTTTTCCAAAAATTTTTCGTTTCTATTATTATATTTGAGAATTATACACGAACACAAAAAAGAATTTCGATACTAATACAAATACAGTTTTCCAAAAATTTTTCGTTTCTATTATTATATTTGAGAATTATACACGAACACAAAAAAGAATTTCGATACTAATACAAATACAGTTTTCCAAAATTTTTCGTTTCTATTATTATATTTGAGAATTATACACGAACACAAAAAAGAATTTTGATACTAATACAAATACAGTTTTCCAAAAATTTTTCGTTTCTATTATTATATTTGAGAATTATACACGAACACAAAAAAGAATTTCGATACTAATACAAATACAGTTTTCCAAAAATTTTTCGTTTCTATTATTATATTTGAGAATTATACACGAACACAAAAAAGAATTTCGATACTAATACAAATACAGTTTTACTAAAATTTTTCGTTTCTATTATTATATTTGAGAATTATACACGAACACAAAAAAGAATTTCGATACTAATACAAATACAGTTTTCCAAAAATTTTTCGTTTCTATTATTATATTTGAGAATTATACACGAACACAAAAAAGAATTTCGATACTAATACAAATACAGTTTTCCAAAATTTTTCGTTTCTATTATTATATTTGAGAATTATACACGAACACAAAAAAGAATTTTGATACTAATACAAATACAGTTTTCCAAAAATTTTTCGTTTCTATTATTATATTTGAGAATTATACACGAACACAAAAAAGAATTTCGATACTAATACAAATACAGTTTTCCAAAAATTTTTCGTTTCTATTATTATATTTGAGAATTAAAAACGAACACAAAAAGAATTTCGATACTAATACAAATACAGTTTTACTAAAATTTTTCGTTTCTATTATTATATTTGAGAATTATACACGAACACAAAAAAGAATTTCGATACTAATACAAATACAGTTTTCCAAAAATTTTTCGTTTCTATATTATATTTGAGAATTATACACGAACACAAAAAAGAATTTCGATACTAATACAAATACAGTTTTCCAAAAATTTTTCGTTTCTATATTATATTTGAGAATTATACACGAACACAAAAAAGAATTTCGATACTAATACAAATACAGTTTTCCAAAAATTTTTCGTTTCTATTATTATATTTGAGAATTATACACGAACACAAAAAAGAATTTCGATACTAATACAAATACAGTTTTCCAAAATTTTTCGTTTCTATTATTATATTTGAGAATTATACACGAACACAAAAAAGAATTTTGATACTAATACAAATACAGTTTTCCAAAAATTTTTCGTTTCTATTATTATATTTGAGAATTATACACGAACACAAAAAAGAATTTCGATACTAATACAAATACAGTTTTCCAAAAATTTTTCGTTTCTATTATTATATTTGAGAATTATACACGAACACAAAAAAGAATTTCGATACTAATACAAATACAGTTTTACTAAAATTTTTCGTTTCTATTATTATATTTGAGAATTATACACGAACACAAAAAAGAATTTCGATACTAATACAAATACAGTTTTCCAAAAATTTTTCGTTTCTATTATTATATTTGAGAATTATACACGAACACAAAAAAGAATTTCGATACTAATACAAATACAGTTTTCCAAAAATTTTTCGTTTCTATTATTATATTTGAGAATTATACACGAACACAAAAAAGAATTTCGATACTAATACAAATACAGTTTTACTAAAATTTTTCGTTTCTATTATTATATTTGAGAATTATACACGAACACAAAAAAGAATTTCGATACTAATACAAATACAGTTTTCCAAAAATTTTTCGTTTCTATTATTATATTTGAGAATTATACACGAACACAAAAAAGAATTTCGATACTAATACAAATACAGTTTTCCAAAATTTTTCGTTTCTATTATTATATTTGAGAATTATACACGTTCACAAATAAGAATTTGTTTTCTTATACTAATACAGTTTTCAAAAAATTTTTCGTTTCTATTATTATATTTGAGAATTATACCCTAACAAAAAAAAGAATTTCTATACTATTAAAAATCAATTTTTCCAAAAATTTTCGTTTCTATTATTATATTTGAGAATTATACACGAACACAAAAAAGAATTTCGATACTAATACAAATACAGTTTTCCAAAAATTTTTCGTTTCTATTATTATATTTGAGAATTATACACGAACACAAAAAAGAATTTCGATACTAATACAAATACAGTTTTAAAAATTTTTCGTTTCTATTATTATATTTGAGAATTATACACGAACACAAAAAAGAATTTCGATACTAATACAAATACAGTTTTCCAAAATTTTTCGTTTCTATTATTATATTTGAGAATTATACACGAACACAAAAAAGAATTTCGATACTAATACAAATACAGTTTTCCAAAATTTTTCGTTTCTATTATTATATTTGAGAATTATACACGAACACAAAAAAGAATTTTGATACTAATACAAATACAGTTTTCCAAAAATTTTTCGTTTCTATTATTATATTTGAGAATTATACACGAACACAAAAAAGAATTTCGATACTAATACAAATACAGTTTTCCAAAAATTTTTCGTTTCTATTATTATATTTGAGAATTATACACGAACACAAAAAAGAATTTCGATACTAATACAAATACAGTTTTACTAAAATTTTTCGTTTCTATTATTATATTTGAGAATTATACACGAACACAAAAAAGAATTTCGATACTAATACAAATACAGTTTTCCAAAAATTTTTCGTTTCTATTATTATATTTGAGAATTATACACGAACACAAAAAAGAATTTCGATACTAATACAAATACAGTTTTCCAAAAATTTTTCGTTTCTATATTATATTTGAGAATTATACACGAACACAAAAAAGAATTTCGATACTAATACAAATACAGTTTTCCAAAATTTTTCGTTTCTATTATTATATTTGAGAATTATACACGAACACAAAAAAGAATTTTGATACTAATACAAATACAGTTTTCCAAAAATTTTTCGTTTCTATTATTATATTTGAGAATTATACACGAACACAAAAAAGAATTTCGATACTAATACAAATACAGTTTTCCAAAAATTTTTCGTTTCTATTATTATATTTGAGAATTATACACGAACACAAAAAAGAATTTCGATACTAATACAAATACAGTTTTCCAAAAATTTTTCGTTTCTATTATTATATTTGAGAATTATACACGAACACAAAAAAGAATTTCGATACTAATACAAATACAGTTTTCCAAAAATTTTTCGTTTCTATTATTATATTTGAGAATTATACACGAACACAAAAAAGAATTTCGATACTAATACAAATACAGTTTTACTAAAATTTTTCGTTTCTATTATTATATTTGAGAATTATAAACGAACACAAAAAAAGAATTTCGATACTAATACAAATACAGTTTTACTAAAATTTTTTGTTTCTATTATTATATTTGAGAATTATAAACGAACACAAAAAAAGAATTTCGATACTAATACAAATACAGTTTTCCAAAAATTTTTCGTTTCTATTATTATATTTGAGAATTATACACGAACACAAAAAAGAATTTCGATACTAATACAAATACAGTTTTCCAAAAATTTTTCGTTTCTATTATTATATTTGAGAATTATACACGAACACAAAAAAGAATTTCGATACTAATACAAATACAGTTTTCCAAAAATTTTTCGTTTCTATTATTATATTTGAGAATTATACACGAACACAAAAAAGAATTTCGATACTAATACAAATACAGTTTTACTAAAATTTTTCGTTTCTATTATTATATTTGAGAATTATAAACGAACACAAAAAAAGAATTTCGATACTAATACAAATACAGTTTTCCAAAAATTTTTCGTTTCTATTATTATATTTGAGAATTATACACGAACACAAAAAGAATTTCGATACTAATACAAATACAGTTTTCCAAAAATTTTTCGTTTCTATTATTATATTTGAGAATTATACACGAACACAAAAAGAATTTCGATACTAATACAAATACAGTTTTCCAAAAATTTTTCGTTTCTATTATTATATTTGAGAATTATACACGAACACAAAAAAGAATTTCGATACTAATACAAATACAGTTTTCCAAAAATTTTTCGTTTCTATTATTATATTTGATTATTATACACGAACAGAAAAAAGAATTTCGATACAAATCAAATACAGTTTTCCAAAAATTTTTCGTTTCTATTATTATATTTGAGAATTATACACGAACACAAAAAAGAATTTCGATACAAATCAAATACAGTTTTCCAAAAATTTTTCATTTCTATTATTATATTTGAGAATTATACACGAACTCAAAAAAGAATTTCGATACTAATACAAATAATGTTTTGCAAAAATTTTTCGTTTCTATTATTATATTTGAGAATTATACACGAACACAAAAAAGAAATTTGATACTAATACAAATACTGTTTTCCAAAAATTTTTCGTTTCTATTATTATATTTGAGAATTATACACGAACACAAAAAAGAATTTCGATACTAATACAAATACAGTTTTACTAAAATTTTTCGTTTCTATTATTATATTTGAGAATTATAAACGAACACAAAAAAGAATTTCGATACAAATCTAATACAGTTTTCCAAAAATTTTTCGTTTCTATTATTATATTTGAGAATTATACACGAACACAAAAAAGAATTTCGATACTAATACAAATACAGTTTTCCAAAAATTTTTCGTTTCTATTATTATATTTGAGAATTATACACGAACACAAAAAAGAATTTCGATACTAATACAAATACAGTTTTACTAAAATTTTTCGTTTCTATTATTATATTTGAGAATTATACACGAACACAAAAAAGAATTTCGATACTAATACAAATACAGTTTTCCAAAAATTTTTCGTTTCTATTATTATATTTGAGAATTATAAACGAACACAAAAAAGAATTTCGATACAAATCAAATACAGTTTTCCAAAAATTTTTCGTTTCTATTATTATATTTGAGAATTATACACGAACACAAAAAAGAATTTCGAACGAAAAATTTTTGGAAAACTGTATTTGTATTAGTATCGAAATTCTTTTTTGTGTTCGTGTATAATTCTCAAATATAATACTAGAAACGAAAAATTTTTGGCAAACTGTATTTGTATTAGTATCGAAATTATTTTTTGTGTTCGTGTATAATTATAAAATATAATAATAGAAACGAAAAATTTTTGGAAAACTGTATTTGTATTAGTATCGAAATCTTTTTTGTGTTCGTGTATAATTCTCAAATATAATAATAGAAACGAAAAATTTTTGGAAAACTGTATTTGTATTAGTATCAAAATTCTTTTTTGTGTTCGTGTATAATTCTCAAATATAATAATAGAAACGAAAATTTTGAAAACTGTATTTGTATTAGTATTGAAATTCTTTTTTGTGTTCGTGTATAATTCTCAAATAATAATAGAAACGAAAAATTTTTGGAAAACAGTATTTGTATTAGTATCGAAATTCTTTTTTGTGTTCGTGTATAATTCTCAAATATAATAATAGAAACGAAAATTTTTGGAAAACTGTATTTGTATTAGTATCGAAATTCTTTTTGTGTTCGTGTATAATTCTCAAATATAATAATAGAAACGAAAAATTTTTGGAAAACTTATTTGTATTAGTATCGAAATTCTTTTTTGTGTTCGTGTATAATTCTCAAATATATAATAGAAACGAAAAATTTTTGGAAAACAGTATTTGTATTAGTATCGAAATCTTTTTTTGTGTTCGTGTATAATTCTCAAATATAATAATAGAAACGAAAATTTTGGAAAACTGTATTTGTATTAGTATCAAAATTCTTTTTTGTGTTCGTGTATAATTCTCAATATAATAATAGAAACGAAAAATTTTTGGAAAACAGTATTTGTATTAGTATCGAAATTCTTTTTTGTGTTCGTGTATAATTCTCAAATATAATAATAGAAACGAAAAATTATTGGAAAACTGTATTTGTTTAGTAGCGAAATTCTTTTTTGTGTTCGTGTATAATTATCAAATATAACTAGAAACGAAAAATTTTTGGAAAACTGTATTTGTATTAGTATCGAAATTCTTTTTTGTGTTCGTGTATAATTCTCAAATATAATAATAGAAACGAAAAATTTTTGGAAAACTGTATTTGTATTAGTATCGAAATTCTTTTTTGTGTTCGTGTATAATTCTCAAATATAATAATAGAAACGAAAAATTTTTGGAAAACTGTATTTGTATTAGCATCGAAATTTTTTTTTGTGTTCGTGTATAATTCTCAAATATAATAATAGAAAAGAAAAATTTTTGGAAAACTGTATTTGTATTAGTATCAAAATTCTTTTTTGTGTTCGTGTATAATTCTCAAATATAATAATAGAAACGAAAAATTTTTGGAAAACAGTATTTGTATTAGTATCGAAATTCTTTTTTGTGTTCGTGTATAATTCTCAAATATAATAATAGAAACGAAAAATTATTGGAAAACTGTATTTGTTTAGTAGCGAAATTCTTTTTTGTGTTCGTGTATAATTCTCAAATATAATACTAGAAACGAAAAATTTTTGGAAAACTGTATTTGTATTAGTATCGAAATTCTTTTTTGTGTTCGTGTATAATTCTCAAATATAATAATAGAAACGAAAAATTTTGGAAAACTGTATTTGTATTAGTATCGAAATTCTTTTTTGTGTTCGTGTATAATTCTCAAATATAATAATAGAAACGAAAAATTTTTGGAAAACTGTATTTGTATTAGTATCGAAATTCTTTTTTGTGTTCGTGTATAATTCTCAAATATAATAATAGAAACGAAAAATTTTTGGAAAACTGTATTTGTATTAGTATCGAAATTCTTTTTTGTGTTCGTGTATAATTCTCAAATATAATAATAGAAACGAAAAATTTTTGGAAAACTGTATTTGTATTAGTATCGAAATTCTTTTTTGTGTTCGTGTATAATTCTCAAATATAATAATAGAAACGAAAAATTTTTGGAAAACTGTATTTGTATTAGATCAAAATTCTTTTTTGTGTTCGTGTATAATTCTCAAATATAATAATAGAAACGAAAAATTTTTGGAAAACAGTATTTGTATTAGTATCGAAATTCTTTTTTGTGTTCGTGTATAATTCTCAAATATAATAATAGAAACGAAAAATTTTTGGAAAACTGTATTTGTATTAGTATCGAAATTCTTTTTTGTGTTCGTGTATAATTCTCAAATATAATAATAGAAACGAAAAATTTTTGGAAAACTGTATTTGTATTAGTATCGAAATTCTTTTTTGTGTTCGTGTATAATTCTCAAATATAATAATAGAAACGAAAAATTTTTGGAAAACTGTATTTGTATTAGTATCGAAATTCTTTTTTGTGTTCGTGTATAATTCTCAAATATAATAATAGAAACGAAAAATTTTTGGAAAACTGTATTTGTATTAGTATCGAAATTCTTTTTTGTGTTCGTGTATAATTCTCAAATATAATAATAGAAACGAAAAATTTTTGGAAAACAGTATTTGTATTAGTATCGAAATTCTTTTTTGTGTTCGTGTATAATTCTCAAATATAATAATAGAAACGAAAAATTTTTGGAAAACTGTATTTGTATTAGTATCGAAATTCTTTTTTGTGTTCGTGTATAATTCTCAAATATAATAATAGAAACGAAAATTTTTGGAAAACTGTATTTGTATTAGTATCGAAATTCTTTTTTGTGTTCGTGTATAATTCTCAAATATAATAATAGAAACGAAAAATTTTTGGAAAACTGTATTTGTATTAGTATCGAAATTCTTTTTTGTGTTCGTGTATAATTCTCAAATATAATAATAGAAACGAAAAATTTTTGGAAAACAGTATTTGTATTAGTATCGAAATTCTTTTTTGTGTTCGTGTATAATTCTCAAATATAATAATAGAAACGAAAAATTTTTGGAAAACTGTATTTGTATTAGTATCGAAATTCTTTTTTGTGTTCGTGTATAATTCTCAAATATAATAATAGAAACGAAAAATTTTTGGAAAACAGTATTTGTATTAGTATCGAAATTCTTTTTTGTGTTCGTGTATAATTCTCAAATATAATATAGAAACGAAAAATTTTTGGAAAACAGTATTTGTATTAGTATCGAAATTCTTTTTTGTGTTCGTGTATAATTCTCAAATATAATAATAGAAACGAAAATTTTTGGAAAACAGTATTTGTATTAGTATCGAAATTCTTTTTTGTGTTCGTGTATAATTCTCAAATATAATAATAGAAACGAAAAATTTTTGGAAAACAGTATTTGTATTAGTATCGAAATTCTTTTTTGTGTTCGTGTATAATTCTCAAATATAATAATAGAAACGAAAAATTTTTGGAAAACAGTATTTGTATTAGTATCGAAATTCTTTTTTGTGTTCGTGTATAATTCTCAAATATATAATAGAAACGAAAAATGTTTTGGAAAACAGTATTTGTATTAGTATCGAAATTCTTTTTTGTGTTCGTGTATAATTCTCAAATATAATAATAGAAACGAAAAATTTTTGGAAAACAGTATTTGTATTAGTATCGAAATTCTTTTTTGTGTTCGTGTATAATTCTCAAATATAAAAATAAAAACTAAAAAAAAAAGTAAAACTGTATTTGTATTAGTATAGAAATTCTATATTGTGTTTTTGCATAATACTCAATATTCATATTTGAAACGAAAAATTTTTGGAAAACAGTATTTGTATTAGTATCGAAATTCTTTTTTGTGTTCGTGTATAATTCTCAAATATAATAGAAAGAAAAAAACGAAAAATTTTTGGAAAACAGTATTTGTATTAGTATCGAAATTCTTTTTTGTGTTCGTGTATAATTCTCAAATATAATAATATAAACGAAAAATTTTTGGAAAACAGTATTTGTATTAGTATCGAAATTCTTTTTTGTGTTCGTGTATAATTCTCAAATATAATAATAGAAACGAAAAATTTTTGGAAACAGTATTTGTATTAGTATCGAAATTCTTTTTTGTGTTCGTGTATAATTCTCAAATATAATAATAGAAACGAAAAATTTTGGAAAACAGTATTTGTATTAGTATCGAAATTCTTTTTTGTGTTCGTGTATAATTCTCAATATATAATAGAAACGAAAAATTGTGGACAACAGTATTTGTATTAGTATCGAAATTCTTTTTTGTGTTCGTGTATAATTCTCAAATATAATAATAGAAACGAAAAATTTTTGGAAAACAGTATTTGTATTAGTATCGAAATTCTTTTTTGTGTTCGTGTATAATTCTCAAATATAATAATAGAAACGAAAAATTTTTGGAAAACAGTATTTGTATTAGTATCGAAATTCTTTTTTGTGTTCGTGTATAATTCTCAAATATAATAATAGAAACGAAAAATTTTTGGAAAACAGTATTTGTATTAGTATCGAAATTCTTTTTTGTGTTCGTGTATAATTCTCAAATATAATAATAGAAACGAAAAATTTTTGGAAAACAGTATTTGTATTAGTATCGAAATTCTTTTTTGTGTTCGTGTATAATTCTCAAATATAATAATAGAAACGAAAAATTTTGGAAAAAAGTATTTGTATTAGTATCGAAATTCTTTTTTGTGTTCGTGTATAATTCTCAAATATAATAATAGAAACGAAAAATTTTGGAAAACAGTATTTGTATTAGTATCGAAATTCTTTTTGTGTTCGTGTATAATTCTCAAATATAATAATAGAAACGAAAAATTTTTGGAAAACAGTATTTGTATTAGTATCGAAATTCTTTTTTGTGTTCGTGTATAATTCTCAAATATAATAATAGAAACGAAAAATTTTTGGAAAACTGTATTTGTATTAGTATCGAAATTCTTTTTTGTGTTCGTGTATAATTCTCAAATATAATAATAGAAACGAAAAATTTTTGGAAAACTGTATTTGTATTAGTATCGAAATTCTTTTTTGTGTTCGTGTATAATTCTCAAATATAATAATAGAAACGAAAAATTTTTGGAAAACAGTATTTGTATTAGTATCGAAATTCTTTTTTGTGTTCGTGTATAATTCTCAAATATAATAATAGAAACGAAAAATTTTTGGAAAACAGTATTTGTATTAGTATCGAAATTCTTTTTTTTTGTTCGTGTATAATTCTCAAATATAATAATAGAAACGAAAAATTTTTGGAAAACAGTATTTGTATTAGTATCGAAATTCTTTTTTGTGTTCGTGTATAATTCTCAAATATAATAATAGAAACGAAAAATTTTTGGAAAACAGTATTTGTATTAGTATCGAAATTCTTTTTTGTGTTCGTGTATAATTCTCAAATATAATAATAGAAACGAAAAATTTTTGGAAAACTGTATTTGTATTAGTATCGAAATTCTTTTTTGTGTTCGTGTATAATTCTCAAATATAATAATAGAAACGAAAAATTTTTGGAAAACTGTATTTGTATTAGTATCGAAATTCTTTTTTGTGTTCGTGTATAATTCAAATATAATAATACAAACGAAAAATTTTGGAAAACTGTATTTGTATTAGTATCGAAATTCTTTTTTGTGTTCGTGTATAATTCTCAAATATAATAATAGAAACGAAAAATTTTTGGAAAACAGTATTTGTATTAGTATCGAAATTCTTTTTTGTGTTCGTGTATAATTCTCAAATATAATAATAGAAACGAAAAATTTTTGGAAAACAGTATTTGTATTAGTATCGAAATTCTTTTTTGTGTTCGTGTATAATTCTCAAATATAATAATAGAAACGAAAAATTTTTGGAAAACTGTATTTGTATTAGTATCGAAATTCTTTTTTGTGTTCGTGTATAATTCTCAAATATAATAATAGAAACGAAAAATTTTTGGAAAACAGTATTTGTATTAGTATCGAAAATTCTTTTTTGTGTTCGTGTATAATTCTCAAATATAATAATAGAAACGAAAATTTTTGGAAAACAGTATTTGTATTAGTATCGAAATTCTTTTTTGTGTTCGTGTATAATTCTCAAATATAATAATAGAAACGAAAAATTTTTGGAAAACAGTATTGTATTAGTATCGAAATTCTTTTTGTGTTCGTGTATAATTCTCAAATATAATAATAGAAACGAAAAATTTTTGGAAAACAGTATTTGTATTAGTATCGAAATTCTTTTTTGTGTTCGTGTATAATTCTCAAATATAATAATAGAAACGAAAAATTTTTGGAAAACTGTATTTGTATTAGTATCGAAATTCTTTTTTGTGTTCGTGTATAATTCTCAAATATAATAATAGAAACGAAAAATTTTGGAAAACAGTATTTGTATTAGTATCGAAATTCTTTTTTGTGTTCGTGTATAATTCTCAAATATAATAATAGAAACGAAAAATTTTTGGAAAACAGTATTTGTATTAGTATCGAAATTCTTTTTTGTGTTCGTGTATAATTCTCAAATATAATAATAGAAACGAAAAATTTTTGGAAAACTGTATTTGTATTAGTATCGAAATTCTTTTTTGTGTTCGTGTATAATTCTCAAATATAATAATAGAAACGAAAAATTTTTGGAAAACTGTATTTGTATTAGTATCGAAATTCTTTTTTGTGTTCGTGTATAATTCTCAAATATATAATAGAAACGAAAAATTTTTGGAAAACGTATTTGTATTAGTATCGAAATTCTTTTTTGTGTTCGTGTATAATTCTCAAATATAATAATAGAAACGAAAAATTTTGGAAAACTGTATTTGTATTAGTATCGAAATTCTTTTTTGTGTTCGTGTATAATTCTCAAATATAATAATAGAAACGAAAATTTTTGGAAAACTGTATTTGTATTAGTATCGAAATTCTTTTTTGTGTTCGTGTATAATTCTCAAATATAATAATAGAAACGAAAAATTTTTGGAAAACTGTATTTGTATTAGTATCGAAATTCTTTTTTGTGTTCGTGTATAATTCTCAAATATAATAATAGAAACGAAAAATTTTTGGAAAACTGTATTTGTATTAGTATCGAAATTCTTTTTTGTGTTCGTGTATAATTCTCAAATATAATAATAGAAACGAAAAATTTTTGGAAAACAGTATTTGTATTAGTATCGAAATTCTTTTTTGTGTTCGTGTATAATTCTCAAATATAATAATAGAAACGAAAATTTTTGGAAAACTGTATTTGTATTAGTATCGAAATTCTTTTTTGTGTTCGTGTATAATTCTCAAATATAATAATAGAAACGAAAAATTTTTGGAAAACAGTATTTGTATTAGTATCGAAATTCTTTTTTGTGTTCGTGTATAATTCTCAAATATAATAATAGAAACGAAAAATTTTTGGAAAACAGTATTTGTATTAGTATCGAAATTCTTTTTTGTGTTCGTGTATAATTCTCAAATATAATAATAGAAACGAAAAATTTTTGGAAAACAGTATTTGTATTAGTATCGAAATTCTTTTTTGTGTTCGTGTATAATTCTCAAATATAATAATAGAAACGAAAAATTTTTGGAAAACAGTATTTGTATTAGTATCGAAATTCTTTTTTGTGTTCGTGTATAATTCTCAAATATAATAATAGAAACGAAAAATTTTTGGAAAACAGTATTTGTATTAGTATCGAAATTCTTTTTTGTGTTCGTGTATAATTCTCAAATATAATAATAGAAACAAAATTTTTGGAAAACAGTATTTGTATTAGTATCGAAATTCTTTTTTGTGTTCGTGTATAATTCTCAAATATAATAATAGAAACGAAAAATTTTGGAAAACAGTATTTGTATTAGTATCGAATTCTTTTTTGTGTTCGTGTATAATTCTCAAATATAATAATAGAAAACGAAAAATTTTTTGAAAACAGTATTTGTATTAGTATCGAAATTCTTTTTTGTGTTCGTGTATAATTCTCAAATATAATAATAGAAACGAAAAATTTTTGGAAAACAGTATTTGTATTAGTATCGAAATTCTTTTTTGTGTTCGTGTATAATTCTCAAATATAATAATAGAAAACAAAAAAATTAGGAATAGAGTATTTGTATTAGTATCGAAATTCTTTTTTGTGTTCGTGTATAATTCTCAAATATAATAATAGAAACGAAAAATTTTTGGAAAACAGTATTTGTATTAGTATCGAAATTCTTTTTTGTGTTTGTGTATAATTCTCAAATATAATAATAGAAACGAAAAATTTTTGGAAAACAGTATTTGTATTAGTATCGAAATTCTTTTTTGTGTTCGTGTATAATTCTCAAATATAATAATAGAAACGAAAAATTTTTGGAAAACAGTATTTGTATTAGTATCGAAATTCTTTTTTGTGTTCGTGTATAATTCTCAAATATAATAATAGAAACGAAAAATTTTTGGAAAACAGTATTTGTATTAGTATCGAAATTCTTTTTTGTGTTCGTGTATAATTCTCAAATATAATAATAGAAACGAAAAATTTTTGGAAAACAGTATTTGTATTAGTATCGAAATTCTTTTTTGTGTTCGTGTATAATTCTCAAATATAATAATAGAAACGAAAAATTTTTGGAAACAGTATTTGTATTAGTATCGAAATTCTTTTTTGTGTTCGTGTATAATTCTCAAATATAATAATAGAAACGAAAAATTTTTGGAAAACAGTATTTGTATTAGTATCGAAATTCTTTTTTGTGTTAGTGTATAATTCTCAAATATAATAATAGAAACGAAAATTTTGGAAAACAGTATTTGTATTAGTATCGAAATTCTTTTTTGTGTTCGTGTATAATTCTCAAATATAATAATAGAAACGAAAAATTTTTGGAAAACAGTATTTGTATTAGTATCGAAATTCTTTTTTGTGTTCGTGTATAATTCTCAAATATAATAATAGAAACGAAAAATTTTTGGAAGGAAAACAGTATTTGTATTAGTATCGAAATTCTTTTTGTGTTTGTGTATAATTCTCAAATATAATAATAGAAACGAAAAATTTTTTGCAAAAACTATTTGTATTAGTATCGAAATTCTTTTTTGTGTTCGTGTATAATTCTCAATATAATAATAGAAACGAAAATTTTTGGAAAACATTATTTGTATTAGTATCGAAATTCTTTTTTGTGTTCGTGTATAATTCTCAAATATAATAATAGAAACGAAAAATTTTTGGAAAACTGTATTTGTATTAGTATCGAAATTCTTTTTTGTGTTCGTGTATAATTCTCAAATATAATAATAGAAACGAAAAATTTTGGAAACAGTATTTGTATTAGTATCGAAATTCTTTTTTGTGTTGTGTATAATTCTCAAATATAATAATAGAAACGAAAAATTTTGGAAAACAGTATTTGTATTAGTATCGAAATTCTTTTTTGTGTTTGTGTATAATTCTCAAATATAATAATAGAAACGAAAAATTTTTGGAAAACAGTATTTGTATTAGTATCGAAATTCTTTTTTGTGTTTCGTGTATAATTCTCAAATATAATAATAGAAACGAAAAATTTTGGAAAACAGTATTTGTATTAGTATCGAAATTCTTTTTTGTGTTCGTGTTCTCAAATATAATACTACAAACGAAAATTTTTTGGAAAACAGTATTTGTATTAGTATCGAAATTCTTTTTTTGTGTTTCGTGTATAATTCTCAAATATAATAATAGAAACGAAAAATTTTTTGGAAAACAGTATTTGTATTAGTATCGAAATTCTTTTTTGTGTTCGTGTATAATTCTCAAATATAATAATAGAAACGAAAAATTTTTGGAAAACTGTATTTGTATTAGTATCGAAATTCTTTTTTGTGTTCGTGTATAATTCTCAAATATAATACTAGAAACGAAAATTTTTGGAAAACAGTATTGTATTAGTATCGAAATTCTTTTTTGTGTTCGTGTATAATTCTCAAATATAATAATAGAACGAAAAATTTTAGTAAAACTGTATTTGTATTAGTATCGAAATTCTTTTTTTGTGTTCGTTTATAATTCTCAAATATAATAATAGAAACGAAAAATTTTTGGAAAACTGTATTTGTATTAGTATCGAAATTCTTTTTTGTGTTCGTGTATAATTCTCAAATATAATAATAGAAACGAAAAATTTTTGGAAAACAGTATTTGTATTAGTATCAAAATTCTTTTTTGTGTTCGTGTATAATTCTCAAATATAATAATAGAAACGAAAAATTTTTGGAAAACAGTTTTGTATTAGTATCGAAATTCTTTTTTGTGTTCGTGTATAATTCTCAAATATAATATAGAAACGAAAAATTTTTGGAAAACAGTATTGTATTAGTATCAAAATTCTTTTTTGTGTTCGTGTATAATTCTCAAATATAATAATAGAAACGAAAAATTTTTGGAAAACTGTATTTGTATTAGTATCGAATTCTTTTTTGTGTTCGTGTATATTCTCAAATATAATACTAGAAACGAAAAATTTTGGTAAACCTGTTTTTTTATTTTTATCAAAATTCTTTTTTGTTTTCTTTTATAATTCTAAAATATAATAATAGAACGAAAAATTTTTGGAAAACAGTTTTGTATTAGTATCGAAATTCTTTTTTGTGTTCGTGTATAATTCCTCAAATATAATAATAGAAACGAAAAATTTTTGGAAAACAGTATTTGTATTAGTATCGAAATTCTTTTTTGTGTTCGTGTATAATTCCTCAAATATAATAATAGAAACGAAAAATTTTTGGAAACAGTATTTGTATTAGTATCGAAATTCTTTTTTGTGTTCGTGTATAATTCTCAAATATAATATAAAACGAAAAATTTTTGGAAAACAGTATTGTATTTATCGAAATTCTTTTTTGTGTTCGTGTATAATTCTCAAATATAATAATAGAAACGAAAAATTTTTGGAAAACAGTATTTGTATTAGTATCGAAATTCTTTTTTGTGTTCGTGTATAATTCTCAAATATAATAATAGAAACGAAAAATTTTTGAAAACAGTATTTGTATTAGTATCGAAATTCTTTTTGTGTTCGTGTATAATTCTCAAATATAATAATAGAAACGAAAAATTTTTGGAAAACAGTATTTGTATTAGTATCGAAATTCCTTTTTTTGTGTTCGTGTATAATTCTCAAATATAATAATAGAAACGAAAAATTTTTGGAAAACAGTATTTGTATTAGTATCGAAATTCTTTTTGTGTTCGTGTATAATTCTCAAATATAATAATAGAAACGAAAAATTTTGGAAAACTGTATTTGTATTAGTATCGAAATTCTTTTTTGTGTTCGTGTATAATTCTCAAATATAATAATAGAAACGAAAAATTTTTGGAAAACAGTATTTGTATTAGTATCGAAATTCTTTTTTTGTGTTCGTGTATAATTCTCAAATATAATAATAGAAACGAAAAATTTTGGAAAACAGTATTTGTATTAGTATCGAAATTCTTTTTTTGTGTTCGTGTATAATTCTCAAATATAATAATAGAAACGAAAAATTTTTGGAAAACTGTATTTGTATTAGTATCGAAATTCTTTTTTGTGTTCGTGTATAATTCTCAAATATAATAATAGAAACGAAAAATTTTTGGAAACTGTATTTGTATTAGTATCGAAATTCTTTTTTTGTGTTCGTGTATAATTCTCAAATATAATAATAGAAACGAAAAATTTTGGAAAACAGTATTTGTATTAGTATCGAAATTCTTTTTTGTGTTCGTGTATAATTCTCAAATATAATAATAGAAACGAAAAATTTTTGGAAAACAGTATTTGTATTAGTATCGAAATTCTTTTTTGTGTTCGTGTATAATTCTCAAATATAATAATAGAAACGAAAATTTTTGGAAAACAGTATTTGTATTAGTATCGAAATTCTTTTTTGTGTTCGTGTATAAATTCTCAAATATAATAATAGAAACGAAAAATTTTTGGAAAACAGTATTTGAATTAGTATCGAAATTCTTTTTTGTGTTCGTGTATAATTCTCAAATATAATAATAGAAACGAAAAATTTTTGGAAAACAGTATTTGTATTAGTATCGAAATTCTTTTTTGTGTTCGTGTATAATTCTCAAATATAATAAAGAAACGAAAAATTTTTGGAAAACTGTATTTGTATTAGTATCGAAATTCTTTTTTGTGTTCGTGTATAATTCTCAAATATATAATAAAACGAAAAATTTTTGGAAAACAGTATTTGTATTAGTATCGAAATTCTTTTTTGTGTTCTGTATAATTCTCAAATATAATAATAGAAACGAAAAATTTTTGGAAAACAGTATTTGTATTAGTATCGAAATTCTTTTTTTTTGTTCGTGTATAATTCTCAAATATAATACTAGAAACGAAAAATTTTTGGAAAACTGTATTTGTATTAGTATCGAAATTCTTTTTTGTGTTCGTGTATAATTCTCAAATATAATACTAGAAACGAAAAATTTTTGGACAACAGTATTTGTATTAGTATCGAAATTCTTTTTTGTGTTCGTGTATAATTCTCAAATATAATAATAGAAACGAAAAATTTTTGGAAAACAGTATTGTATTAGTACGAAATTCTTTTTTGTGTTCGTGTATAATTCTCAAATATAATAATAGAAACGAAAAATTTTTGGAAAACAGTATTTGTATTAGTATCGAAATTCTTTTTTGTGTTCGTGTATAATTCTCAAATATATAATAGAAACGAAAATTTTTGGAAAACTGTATTTGTATTAGTATCGAGTCTTTTTTTTTTCTTTTTGTGTTCGTGTATAATTCTCAAATATAATAATAGAAACGAAAATTTTTGGAAAACAGTATTTTGTATTAGTATCGAAATTCTTTTTTGTGTTCGTGTATAATTCTCAAATATAATAATAGAAACGAAAAATTTTTGGAAAACTGTATTTGTATTAGTATCGAAATTCTTTTTTGTGTTCGTGTATAATTCTCAAATATAATAATAGAAACGAAAAATTTTTGGAAAACAGTTTTGTATTAGTATCGAAATTCTTTTTTGTGTTCGTGTATAATTCTCAAATATATAATAGAAACGAAAAATTTTTGGAAAACTGTATTTTGTATTAGTATCGAAATTCTTTTTTGTGTTCGTGTATAATTCTCAAATATAATAATAGAAACGAAAAATTTTTTGGAAAACAGTATTTTGTATTAGTATCGAAATTCTTTTTTGTGTCGTGTATAATTCTCAAATATAATAATAGAAACGAAAAATTTTTGGAAAACAGTATTTGTATTAGTATCGAAATTCTTTTTTGTGTTCGTGTATAATTCTCAAATATATAAAGAAACGAAAAATTTTTGGAAAACAGTATTTGTATTAGTATCGAAATTCTTTTTTGTGTTCGTGTATAATTCTCAAATATAATACTAGAAACGAAAAATTTTTGGAAAACAGTATTTGTATTAGTATCGAAATTCTTTTTTGTGTTCGTGTATAATTTTTTGTTCCATTTTTTTTTTTTTTCAAAACAAAAAAAAAAAAAAAACTCAATATAATAATAGAAACGAAAAATTTTTGGAAAACAGTTAATTTGTATTAGTATCCGAAAATTCTTTTTTGTGGTCGTGTATAATTCTCAAATATAAAATAAAACGAAAAATTTTTGGTAAAACAGTATTTGATTAGTATCGAAATTCTTTTTTGCTGTTCTGTATAATTCCTCAAATATATATACGTAGAAACGAAAAAGTTTTTTGGAAAACAGTATTTGTATTAAGTATCGAAATTTCTTTTTTTTGTGTTCGTGTATAATTCTTCAAATATAATACCTAGAAACGAAAAATTTTTGGAAAACTGTATTTGTATTAGTATCGAAATTCTTATTTTTTTGTGTTCGTGTATAATTCTCGCAAATATAAGCAATAGAAACGAGAAAATTTTTGTAAAACATGTATTTGTATAGTATCGAAATTCCTTTTTTTTGTGTTCGTGTATAATTCTTTCTCAAAATATAATATCTAGAAACGAAAAATTTTTTTAGGAAAACAGTATTTGTATTAGTATCGAAATTCTTTTTTGTGTTCGTGTACTAATTCTCAAATATAATAATAGAAACGAAAAATTTTTGGAAAACTGTATTTTGTATTAGTATCGAAATTCTTTTTTGTGTTCGTGTAATAATTCCTCAATATAATACTTAGAAACGAAAAATTTTTGGAACAACTGTATTTGTATTAGTATCGAAATTCTTTTTTGTGTTTTCGTGTAATTTTAATTTCTCAAAAATATAATACTAGAAACGAAAAATTTTTGGAAAACTGTATTTGTAATTAGTATCGAAATTCTGTTTTTGTGTTTCGTGTATAATTCTCAAATATAATAATATAAACGAAAAATTTTTGAAAAAACTGTATTTGTATTAGTATCGAAATTCTTTTTGTGTTCGTGTATAATTCCTCAAATATAATACTAGAAACGAAAATTTTTGGAAAACAGTATTTTGTATTAGTATCGAAATTCTTTTTTGTGTTCGTGTATAATTCTCAAATCTATGATACTAGAAACGAAAATTTTTGGAAAAACTGTATTTGTATTAGTATCGAACAATTCTTCTTTTGTGTTTCCGTGTATAATTCGGCAGAATATAATACTAAGAAACGAAAAATTTTTGGAAAAACTGTTATTTGTATTAGTATCGAAATCTTCATTTTTGTGTTCGTGTATAATTTCTCAAATATAATATAGAAACGAAAAATTTTTGGAAAACAGTATTTGTATTTGATTAGTATCGAAATTCCTTTTTTGTGTTTCGTGTATAATTCTCAAATATAATAATAGAAACGAAAAATTTTTGGAAAACGTATTTGTATTAGTAATCGAAATCCCTTTTTTGTGTTCGTGTATAATTCTCAAATATAATAATAGAAACGAAAAATTTTCGTGGAAAACAGTATTTGTATTAGTATCGAAATTCTTTTTTGTGTTCGTGTATAATGCCGCAAATATAATAATAGAAAACGAAAAATTTTGGAAAACAGTATTTTGTATTAGTATCGAAATTCTTTTTTGTGTTCGTGTATATTCTCAAATATAATAATTAGAAACGAAAAATTTTTGTAAACTGTATTTGTATTAGTATCGAAATTCTTTTTTGTGTTCGTCTGTAATAATTCTCAAATATAATACTCAGAAACGAAAAATTTTTGTGAAAACAGTATTTGTATTAGTATCGAAATTCTTTTTGTGTTTCGTGTATGTAATTCTCAAATATAAATACTAGAAAACCGAAAAATTTTTGGAAAACTGTGTTGTATTAGTATACGAAATTCTTTTTTGTGTTCGTGTATAATTCTCAAATATAATAATAGAAAAACGAAAAATTTTTGGAAAACTGGTATTTGTATTAGTATGCGAAATTCTTTTTTGTGTTCGTGTATAATTCTCAATATAATAATAGAAACGAAAAATTTTTGGAAACATGTATTTTGGATTAGTTATCGAAATTCTTTTTTGTGTTTCGTGTATAATTTCTCAAATATAATAATAGAAACGAAAAATTTTTGGGGAAAACAGTATTTGTATTAGTATCGAAATTCTTTTTTGTGTTCGTGGTATAATTCTCAAATATAATAATCGAAACGAAGAAATTTTTGGAAAACAGTATTTGTTATAGTATCGAAATTTCTTTTTGTGTTCGTGTATAATTACTCAATATAATAATAGAAACGACAAAATTTTTGGAAAACATAATTTTGTATTAGTATCGAAATTCTTTTTTGTGTTCGTGTATAATTCCTCAAATATAAATACTAGAAACGAAAAATTTTTGGAAACAGTATTGTATTAGTATCGAAATTCCTTTTTTTGTGTTCGTGTATAATTCTCAAATATAATAATAGAAACGAAAAATTTTTGGAAAACTGTATTTGGGTATTAGTTATCGAAATTCTTTTTTGTGTTGTCGTGTATAATTCTCAAATTAATAATAGAAACGAAAAACAAAAAAAAAAAAATTTTTGGAAAACAGTTTTGTATTAGTATCGAAATTCTTTTTTTGTGTTCGTGTATAATTCTCAAAATATAATACTAGAAACGAAAAAATTTTTGGAAAACAGTATTTGTTAGTATCGAAATTCTTTTTTGTGTTCGTGTATAATTCAACTCAAATATTAATACTAGAAACGAAATTTTTGGAAAACAGTATTTGTATTAGTAATCGCAATTCTTTTTGTGTGTTTCGTGTATAATTCTCAAATATAATAATAGAAACCGAAAAAAAATTTTTGGTACAACTGTATTGTATTAGTATCAAAATTCTTTTTTGTGTTCGTGTATAATTGGCGTCAAATATAATACATAGAAACGAAAAATTTTTGGAAAACGTATTTGTATTAGTATCGAAATTCTTTTTTGTGTTCGTGTAATAATTCTCAAAATAGAATAATAGAAACGGAAAAATTTTTGGAAACAGTATTTTGTATGTTAAGTATCGAAAATTCTTTTTTGTGTTCGTGTAATAATTCTTCAAATATAATAATAGAAACGAAAAATTTTTGGAAAAACAGTATTTGTATTAGTATCGAAATTCTTCGTTTTTTGTGTTCGTGATATGATTCTCAAATATAATAATAGAACACCACGAAAAATTTTTGGGAAAACAGTATTTGTATTAGTATCGAAATCTTTTTGTGGTGTTTCGTGTATAAATTCTCAAATATAATAATAGAAACGAAAAATTTTTTGGAAAACAGTATTTGTACTTAGTATCGAAATTCTTTTTTGTGTTCGTGTATAATTCTCAATATATATATAAAACGAAAAAGTTTTGGAAAACAGTAATTTGTATTTAGTATCGAAATTCCTTTTTTGTGTTCGTGTATAATTCTCAAATATAATAATAAGAACACGAAAAATTTTTGGAAAACGTAATTTTGATTAGTATCGAAATTCTTTTTTGTGTTTCGTGGTATAATTCTCAAATATAATTAATAGAAAACGAAAAATTTTTGGAAACAGTATTGTGTATTAGTATCGAAATTCCTTTTTTTGTGTTCCGTGTATAATTCCTCAAATATAATAATAGAAACGAAAATTTTTGGAAAACAGTATTTGTTATTAGTTATCGAAATTCTTTTTTGTGTTTCGTGTATAATTCTCAATATAATAATAGAAACGAAAAATTTTTGGAAAACAGTTTATTTGTAATTAGTATCGAAATTCGTTTTTGTGTTCGTGTATAATTCTCAAATATAAGACATAGAAAACGAAAAATTTTTGGCAAAACAGTAATTTGACATTAGTATCGAAATTCTTTTTTTGTGTTCGTGTAATAATTCTCAAATATAATGAATAGAAACGAAAAATTTTTGGAAAACAGTTAATTTTGTATTAGTATCGAATTCTATGCTTTTTTGTGTTTCGTGTAGAATTCTCAAATATAAATAACTAGAAACGAAAAATTTTTGGAAACTGTATTTTGTATTAGTATCGAAATTCCTTTTTTGTGTTCGTGTATAATTCTCAAATATCCTACTAAATAATAGAAACGAAAAATTTTTTGGAAAACTGTATTTGTATTAGTATCGAAATTCGTTTTTTGTGTTCGTGTATATTCTCAAATATAATACTAAAAGAAACGAAAATTTTTGGAAAACAGTATTTTGTATTAGTATCGAAATTCTTTTTTTTGTGTTTCGTGTATAATTCTCAATATAATAATAGAAACGAAAAATTTTTGGAAAACGTATTTGTATTAGTATCGAAAATTCTTTTTTGTGTTCGTGTATAATTCTCAAATATAATAATAGAAACGAAAAATTTTTTGGAAAACTGTATTTGTATTAGTATCGAAATTCTTTTTTGTGTTCGTAGAATAATTCTCAAATAATAATAATAGAAACGAAAAAATTTTTTGGCAAAACTGTATTTGTATTAGTATCGAAATTCTTTTTTGTGTTCGTGTATAATTCTCCAAATAAATATAGAAACGAAAAATTTTTTGGAAAACAGTATTTGTATTAGAGATCGAAATTCTTTTTTGTGTTCGTGTATAAGTTCTCAAATATAATAATAGAAACGAAAATTTTTGGAAAACTGTATTTGTATTAGTATCGAAATTCTTTTTTGTGTTCGTGTAATAAATTCTCAAATATAGACGAACGAAAATTTTTTGGAAAACTGTTTATTTTTGTATTAGTTATCAGAAATTCTTTTTGTGTTCGTGTCATAATTCTCAATATAATACTAAAACGAAATCTTTTTGGAAAACTGTATTTGTATTAGTATCGCACATTCTTTTTTGTGTTTCGTGTATAATTCTCAATATATATAGAAACGAAAAATTTTTGGAAAACTGTATTTGTATTAGTATCGAAATTCTTTTTTTGTGTTTCGTGGTATAATTCTCAAATATAATATAGAACGAAAAATTTTTGGAAAACAGTATTTGTAGTTATCGAAATTCTTTTTTTGTGTTCGTGTATAATTCTCAAATATAATAATAGAAACGAAAAATTTTTGGAAAACTGTATTTGTATTAGTATCAAAATTTTTTTTGTGTGTCGTGTATAATTCTCAATATAATCACTAGACAACGAAAAAATTGTTTTGGAAAACAGTATGTTGTATTAGTTATCGAAATTCTTTTTTGTGTTTTTCCCGGGTTTTGTATAATTCTCAAATATAAATACGAGAAACGAAAAATTTTTGGAAAACTGTATTTGTATTATGCATCGAAATTCCTTTTTTTGGTTCGTGGTATAATTATCTCAAATATAATAATAAAACAAAAAAAAATTTTTGGAAAACAGTATTTTTGTATTAGTACTCGAAATTCTTTTTTGTGTTCCGGTGTATATTCTCAAATATAATAATAGAAACGAAAAAATTTTTTGGAAACACACTTAGTTAAATTTGTATTAGTATCGAAATTCTTTTTGTGTTCGTGGTCGTGCATTCTCAAATCTTAATACTACCAAACGAAAATTTTTTGGCAACATATTTGTATTCGTACGAAATTCTTTTTTTGTGTTCGTGATAATTACTCAAATTAATACTAGAAAACGAAAAATTTTGAAAACAGTAGTTGTATAGTAAATCTAAATTCTTTTTTG
>JARQAB010000025.1:3842000-4064500 GCA_036172955.1 Meloidogyne arenaria
CATATTTTGGGAAATTTTGCATATTTTTACATAAATTTGTGCATATTTTCGCATTTTTTGAGAACTTTACTCCCTAATAATCAGAAATATTTTTCCGATATAGGATCTGCTATAATTTTTTAAATAATTTAAAAATTTTCAAAAGTTAAAGAAAGAACGGATGATGACGATTATGCACTGTTATTGATGTTTAACCAAAGAATTTTAGAAAATGCCAAACATATTTGTACTCTTCTAAACATTGAAATTAATCACAGCAAAAGTCCCAAGACTTCTAATTTTTGTTGGAAAATTAGAAATATAGAAACAAGAATAAAGTTGGTTAAATCTTTAAAAGAAGGACGCTTTGATGAGTTTCATAAAGAAATTAGATACATTGGAAATTATATTAAAGAAGCATTTATAAAAAAATGGAAAAGTTATAATATTGGGAAAGATAAAATTAATCAAATTTATATAAAAATTGCCTCAATGCTTCACCCGCCCAAGGGGCCTAGTAGAGAGCAAATTAGACTAGAAAGGCTGAACTTGTTAAATGATAGTATACAGGTAAACTTAACGATTTTATTACTTGACTTTTGTTATATTATTTTATAAATATTAGTTATTTCTCAGCTCCCAAAATTTTAGAGCCAAATATTTCATTTATAATCTTCGGCCAACATTCCATGATTGTGGGCCGATTTCTTAACACCAATTTTTGCGAAAAAATCTATTTTCAATCGCCTGTATCTCTGCGAGTTTTCGAGTCCCGCAGAAAATTCTTGCATATTTGAACTCAGCTCGGTGAGACGAATCGAATGGTATATACCTTGAGTTCCGATCTCGGTGGACCTATACTAAAGTACAGCCTCAATAAATTTAGACCACTTAGTGAAAATAATAAATTCCAAATTTCCAAACCCAAATTTCATAAATACCTATAATCTTTGACATAAAATTTCTAAAAAATTAAAAAATAATTTTAATAGAAAAATCTTGATGAGGGCATTGAACATCTAAAAATGTACAAGTTATTTAAAAATGCAGTATCAAATGTTGATTCTGAAACTAATGTAAAAAAGATAAATTATTACGAGATTAGCGATATTGTCTTCGTAAAATTAATGGATAATGCAGCAGAATGTTTAGTTGGTGTAATGCATTTTTGCAGACAAGGACAACCTATAGATAGTATTTCACTGAAATCGGCTCTTTCAATTTTTGCCGTGGAAATGTTTTTGACTTCAATCGAAGTGGATGGATTTGATCATCTGTTAGGCAAATGGCCTATTTATTTTTATAAGAATTTTGAGGCAGAAGGGAACATTTAAAATAATTTTCAACACATTCTTTTGGTACTTTACCGTTATCCCTACAAACTTTTGCGGATTTTATTTTCTGGCATATTTGTTTTCCTTTATTTATCATTTATATATCAGAATGGTCTGTATTTCTTCATTCTCGATTTCAGCGTACTATTTTCCTGTGGCATCATTCAATGAAAGAAAATAAAAATGTTTAATTTTTTGATGTCATCAAGTATATCAAAGTTTTTCAGGACAGACAAAGCTTTTCAGGTTTGGTAACCGCAACACGGTCGCTATGGTGGTTATTAGTCATTCAGTGTTTTGATCGTTCCGCTTCCGTAAGACCGTGATTGTCTGGACAGTGTTTTGGAAGTCCTGATTTTGGAAAAACTTAGTTATTTAAGAGAGTATATTTAAATATCGGTTACTTATATTTACAAATATCTATTATTTCTTAATTAATCTTGAATGATGCTACAGGAAAATAGAGTGAAATTAAGGAGCGGAGAAATATCCGTTATGTACATAAATATGTCATAGCAAGGAACTCATTGTTTGAGATCAAGAAATTGGTTTAGAAATATTGGCTCTTTTGTAAAAAGTGAACCCGTTTTGATGAAATTTTCGGATATTTTGGGAAAATATTTAGATTTTTACAATTTTGCCCTAGCAAGGGAAGCTAAATAAGATTTAAGTTGATATATTTAACAAGAAAAATAACGACGCATTTTATACTTAAAAATCCTCAAAAAGTATAAATTCCACAAGTGACCTAATTTTTAAAACAAGTCAAAAACTATTTTTAAAAATTATTTATAAATCTTTCCTATCACCTAAAATCATTTCGTAAAGTTATTTTGTTCAAATTCATATTTCTAAACAAGAAGGTTTTTATTTTTTCCAGGCATGAATATTTTATTTATTCAAAATTACAAAATTATTTAACAAAAAAATTTTTTTATGTATTTTTTTGTTTTTTGTTAAATTATTTTGTTAGCTTTTTTCATTTTTATTAAACATAATATCATCTAACACAAATTTTATTTAATTTTTTGATAAATTTTATCTTCTATTCAATATTTTGATCTTTTGCTTAAATGTTATGTAAAGTGCGGTAAAATGGAAAACAAAGTCGGGTGGATAACTACTGGCGCATTAACCCCCGGGTTTTCGGTTTTCGAAAAACCGGTTTTCAGTTCCGTTTCGGTTAACCGACCGCCAACAACCCTACTTTCAAGTTAACCGTTATAGACAAATTATATATTAGAAACAAATTTAAATATAGACATTTAAATTTAATTTGCAAAAAATATTTTATTAAATATTTTAAATCAATCCTGCAATAAATTTTTATTGCAAATTAAATTTTAAAAATCAATTTGCATTTTCTCTAAACAATGGGGATGGGGAAATTACCTCTCTCCCCCCTCCCTCCCTCCATCTCTCCCTCCCTCCTTCCCTCCCTCTATCCCATCACCCACACCCTCACCCACATTTTGAAAATTGCAATGGCATTTAATAATAATTTAAATAGCTTTTAATTAATTCCCTTTAAAATTAAAATTTAATAATTAATATTTTTTAATTATAAATATTTAAATAAAAACCTTTTATTTAATATAATTAAATATTTTAATTATATTTTAAATAAATAAATAAATTAAAAAATTTTTTAAATAAATTAAAGATTTTTATTTAAAAAAATTTAAATGAAAAACAAAAAATTATTTTTGTTATTTTATTTTATTTTACAATTAAAGTTTGTATTATCAGTGGATGATAATTCTAAGGTATAATTATGTATTTTTGGATTGTGTTTTGGGTGTTCTAACACTCGGCATGATAAAACTAAAATAACTTTTTTAGTTATTTTTAAATTTAATTGCGCTTGTTTATGTTAAATCCAGTAGGAGCGAGGTAAAAGTTTAATCCCGGCAGGCTTCGATCCTGCGACTTCCTGCCGACTAGTGAGCGTTTTAAATGCTAGCCAGCTGATCTTTCTCTTCCTTACACTCCTCCAAAAATAATTCATGACTATCACTTAGCGGCGAGTGAACGTGTCTTGCCGAAAGTGTTGTTCGACTTTATTTTGTATATATTTAAGATATTTTTTGAATTAAAATAATTTTTAAAAATAATTTTAATAATATTTATTTATTAGAATACATCCGAACATTCTGTAAACAAAGAAGATAATCAAACGAATTCTGGAAATACACCAAGTAATTTCTTATATAAATTTTCATCAATTTATTTTTTTAATTTTTATTAAAAAATAGTTTGTTAATTCTAAAATTTCCTTTTTATTAAATTAATTCTTAAAAAGGTGTTGGGCCTCGAAGGGATGAAACAAGTCAAAATATACAGGGAATAGATTTGAACGAGCCGCCTCAAGCTGAACGTGATCAAGACCGCGGTAAAGAAAAAACAAAGGTAAAACAAAATGAAAAATTAAAAAAACAACGAGTTTTGGAAATGCAAAAAGGTGCGGGTCCAAGCACTTTAAAAGGTAAAAGTCAACAAATTCAACGTCCACCACAACCAGATAAATTGGGAAGTCTTATACAACAACTTGATAATTCAATTAAGCAACATCTACCAAATGCTAGTTATTTTCCAGCTTATCAGACTCCATTTCAACAATATAATCCTTTGCTTAATTTAAACCAAATTACATTGCCACCAACGCTATATGAATTACAACAACAAAAACTACACCAACAACAAGTACAACAACAACAAGTACAACAACGACAACAACAACAACAACTACAACAACTACAACAACTACAACAACAACAACGACAACAACTACAACAACAAAGACCCATTGGAAATATACAATTAATCGGACATCAACCAATTAATCCACAAGTACATTCATTAAATACTGCAGAAAGTTCAAGCATTCGTCCACGCATAAATCGTAATCCAACAATTCCATCGACTTCTGGTAATTATTATTTATAAACCTAATTGAAGTTGATTATTTTGTTTTATAAAAAAGTATTATATTTTAGCCTTGAATACCGGCAACTTAAATCCTCCACCTCAATTACCTTTAAATCAACAATTTCAATATTCAATTTACAATCCTGTCTTGGCTGAAAATAAGCATCATTTTCTGAATAGTCTTTTTGTCTCTGGACTAAATATACCTCCACCACCTATTCAACAACAACCACAACCACCTCTTCGACCTAGATTCTCTGAACAAGTTCGTGGACAATTGCAATCACAACAATACCGACCAAATCAACCCCAACTAAATCCATTCCAACCAGGACAATTCCAACCACAACAATCATCACATGGTTCAAATAACACACCAAGAGATGGTGCAAATGAAAACAGTTCAAATACCGGTGATGGAAATAATGGTAAGAGAGATAAATATTTTGTTGAGTTTAAAAACAAAAAATAATTCTGTTCATTACAAAAAAACTTCAATAAGTACTAATAAGTACTTATTAGTACTAATCAGTACTTTCTTAGCTGTTAATATTAATTAATAGGGGTCGGATTTTCAGCTTATACAGTAGGGTGAAAAGTTTATGCAAAAATGTTTACTATTTAGATTTAAGGTTTTTAAGGCCTAAAAATCCGATTCCTAATAATTAAAGAAAAAACATACAATAGAAATTTATTTTAACAAATTTTACATATATAAAAAATTCCCAATCTTTTTTTTAATTTTAAATTTCTATATATTTAAATATTTTATTTAATTATTTTTTTAAATAAGCATGAAATGATTGTAGTGAATATGCTATTGTGGAAAGAATTTTTAAAGAAAGTTTTGAAAGGAAAAAAAATTTTTCTGAATTTTTAAAAATCTATGGTGTGTATTTATTTTAACAAACATTATATGACAACTTTTTATAAATTTTGTTTTATATTAGAATTGAAAAATTTTTCAAAAATTTCTTTGAGCATTTATATTGAAATTACGTAGTCTTTGAATGACTTTTCCATCGAGATCTAGAATCTCGAAAATAAACAAGAAATGTGGGTAAAGAACATTAAAAAATATTTTCACAAACATCTAACATAAAACAAAATTTATAAAATGTGTTCATACAATTTTTTAACACATATATACCAAGTAGTTTAGCAAAAACATAAATTTCATTTTTTGATTATTATTAATCCTTTCGATAAATTTATTTTGATAAAAAGTGCTATTTGTTATATACAGTCTGGTGCAAAAGTATACGGCCAAGGGTGCGTGAGTTTTAATTTTGCTTCGCCTCACTGTTAAATCGCAGGATTTATTAACTTTTTTAATTTTATATTATAGCATTTTTTGCGAGCTTTAAAATTATGATAAATTTATAAAAAAATATTTCCATTTCATAGAGTTATGATTTTTTAAATAAATGTACCCCTATTTTTGTTGGTGCAACAGTTTACGAACAAAACTTTAAATCTTATTTTTCCCCAAAAATTAACCATCTAATATTAAAGTAAATTCATTTTTCAGTATTAATAAATTCATTTTCGGTTAAGCGGATATTCTTCCCTATCAATATAATGAAGAATGGCAAAAGTATATAGAGATCTTGTGTTCCAAATTCAACGGAAAATGGGGGTGATTTGATTTAGGAAAATATTTCGGCACATCTGGCACATATAAAAAAATAAATTATAAAAATTATATTCTTTTGCCATTCTTCAACATATCGATAGGGAAGATTTGAGGATTTTTCTGATTTTTTTTCTTGGTTTTCCATAAAAAATTAAACTTCGTTTTCCCCTAAGTAAATATCAGCGCGGCTTTTGTGTTTGTTATCTATTATAAACTTTCCCGCCCAAATAGAAAGCTTTCCCCAGCCATCTTTATAATCTTTAATAGGAAATAAATAGACTATTAAAATACACAAAAATAAATAAGGCCAAAAAAATTTTTTTTGAGTAAACCCCAAAAAACTGGAGAAGATAAAATTTCCCTAAATATCCGCTATTAATATTATTAATTTGTTTAATATTTATTTAATAAATCATGATAACGAATTAGACAAAAAATTGACAATATTCAAAAATAAAATTTTAACATATTGTGTAAATATTTAAATTAATCCAAAATTTCTTCTGAATTATTTATATAGCTAATTAATTCTTCACCATCAGACTTTTCTAAGTTGACTACCTGCAAAATGTTTGAATTTACTTTAATTAGCCCAAAATTCAGTTCTATTTAATATCTCTTAAAATCTTCTTGGAATTTATCGGCCCTCTTAGAGTGAAGTTTTGGAAAATATTTTCTGTCTCAGGCTTCTCAAAAAATAACAATCTTACGTGAATATATTGTGTCAAATTAACAGGTATATCCAATTTAATCTTTTTTTCAATAACATGTTCTTTTGTTTCTAATACATACAGAAGATGTAGGGAGCTCGGAAAAGTTAAAATTAATTTTATCGATTTCCCATTCTCCAAGTCTTCATGTTCAGTATATCTATTAATTTCATTTTTTCCCTTTTTTATCCACCGTCCATTCTGTCAAATATTTTTAACTTAAATTAATTCAAAATGTACCGTATATGAATCTACGCATATTAGATTTATTGTAATATTCAATTGAAAGACTGTGTTGCCTACTAAAAATACAAAATTAAATAAATAAATTTATTTTCTGATCATTTGAACCAAATAATACACGTTTATCTCGCTCATTTACTCGAACATTTTCCTTTCCGTAATAATTACAAATGTTTTTCCGTAATAATTACAAATGTTTCGCTTCCGATCCGGAACCAAGAAATTAGATCCGGATCCGGTCAAAATTTCAGTTCCGGTTTCGGCCAAATTTGTGGTCCAGGCGAACACTAGTCGATATGCCAATAAAAATTGCCATCATGCCATTATCTACTAATTTTCTGCACCCATGTAAAAATGTTCCTATCCGGATTACTCTCATACTTGTTTTCTATACATATTTATTTAATCCTTTGCCCATTTCCGTCTTTAACTATTTAAATTTTTTATAAACTGCGGAAAGTAATTAAAAAGGAAATATAGGGGAAAAGACTCGACAGTAACAAGAAATACTTCTCATGATAAAGCTTAAAATTCAAAATCAAACATGTATCGTTCCATCAAACATGTATCGTATCCATACATGTATCGTTCCAAAGTAATTTGGAACGATATTTTAAAAAAAAAACAATTTTATTTTTGATTTTAAAAAAATGCCAAGAAAAAGCCTTATGAAGGAAATTAACGCTACTATATTCATTGAATATAGTAGCGTTATATTCAATCTTTCGACATGGTTCGGTACTACGGAAGTACTACTGAAAGGATCCGACCCACATTTTTCGACACTTTCAATCTCAAAAACATACCTCAACACGATTTATTGCCCAAGGAGGAAATATAGACGTATAATATTTATCATCACCTTCATTAATATTAATTGTGTAAAATTAATTGTACTTTTTTCCAACATATTTTTTTCCAGTCTACATTTAAAATTCATTTTCATTCTCTCCCAGTTATTCTCCCTCATTTTCATTTAAACAAAATTACTAAAAAACCTAATTTATATAAATTTTATTTTTGATTTAAAAAAAATGCCAAGAAAAGCAATAGCAGAAGATCTAAAGGAGAAAGTTTTCAATGATTATGGAAAGTTAACTATTAAAAAGGCCTCTGAAAAATACAAGATTTCAACTGGAAGCGTTTGGAATATTTATAACAAATTTGTACCCTCAGACAAAATATTGAAAAATTTAACTCCCAAATCCCCATTAATTATATTAAATCCACCATTGGTGTTATTAAATTCACCAATAGCTAGTAGAACCCGACAGAATGTAAGAAATAAAATTAACAACGCCCTTGCTTTTATTCCTATTACATTTGAGAACACTGGAGAGGCATTAATTGTTGAACCTAATTTAAGTCCTTCCTTTGAAGACTATGGGGAGGCATTAATTGTCGAACCAGTTGATGAAATCTTCTTAGATTGGGTTAGTATTAATCTAATGCCGAAAAAAAATTTTTTAGACAAAATTGTTTGATGGAATTGCTCAGGTAAAATTTTTATTAGTTTATTATGAACTGAAAATTGAAAAAAAAACCTGAAATTTGAACGAAAATTATAGAATGTAATAATTGATGAAAATCAAGATTCGCTAGGTTTAATTTATTTGAACTGAAAATTGAAAAAACCTGAAATTTGAACGAAAATTAAAAATAATTAATTTTATATAAAATTAAAACTTTTAAATAAATCGAACTCTAAGACATCAACAAATGTTGGAACAATAGAATCTCAACCGAATGACAAAGAGATTGAAATTCTTGTAATTATTATGAACTGAAAATTACAAAAAGCCTGAAATTTAAACACTAATTAACAATAATTAATTCATATAAAATTAAACCCTTTAAATAAATTATAGAATTCTATTGATATAATTGACAACCTTGGCGCCCATCAGAATGATGTGGTTGAACATGAGACTGATGTAATAGTTTTAATTTATTATGAACTGAAAATTGCAAAAAGCCTGAAATTTAAGCACTAATTAAAAATAATTAATTCATATAAAATTAAAACCTTTAAATAAAATTATAGAATCATATTGATGAACTTGACAAAAACCCAACAACATCAACAGGAATTCGTTGTCCTTGCCCACCAAGACACCTACTCCCAGATAGTACAGCTTCGTCAAAATTTTCCAAACCTAAAAATTTATACGTTAAGCAAGTATTCTCTCCAAGTCTAAGAAAAGTAAAATTTAAAAATCATTATATAGTATACATAT
The DNA here is from genome assembly GCA_036172955.1 of Meloidogyne arenaria. NCBI lineage: Eukaryota > Metazoa > Nematoda > Chromadorea > Rhabditida > Meloidogynidae > Meloidogyne > Meloidogyne arenaria. The sequence goes on from JARQAB010000025.1 coordinate 3,851,068, forward strand.
ATACTAAAAATTTTAGTTTGTTGGTGAAAAGAATTTTGCTACTTCCACTATTGCATTATTTAACCATACAAATAACAAAGAAACTCCAAATTCACTACTCTATTATACCGCCAATGACACCTTTTTTGAGAACAACGATTAAAATTCTGGTTCTTTTAGAGGTTAGAGATGAAAATTCTGGTTAGAGATTTAATGGTAATCTTCCGCTTTACTGGTCCCTAGAAAAAAAGTGGTTGATGTACTTTTTCGATATTTTTGAGGTCTGCCAGTAGGTAATCGAGTGTGCTGAGTCCGAATATGGGCTTAGAATTTGTTTATTTCGAACCCGGACACGAATTCGACCAAGTCGAATTCGGGGTAAGAATTCGAAACTATTAGGCTATCGCTATTCTGGCGCATCTCTTCACTTACAATTTTAGTCTTAATTTTCAATTTTCAATTCTCAAATTTCAATTCTGAATTTTCAATTATCAACTATTCAAGAACTTTCAACTTTTAGTCTTAATTTTCAATTATCAGCTATTCAAGAACTTACAATTTTAGTCTTAATTTTCAATTTTCAATTCACAATTTTCAATTCTCAATTTTCAATTATCAACTATTCAACAACTTTCAACTATTTAGTCTTTATTTTCAATTCTCAATTTTCAACTAAATATTAACTTTACAACTATAAACATTTCAATTTTGAATTTTAATTATGATTATAGTAATAAGTTTTCAATTTTATATTTTTAACTTTCAATTCTCATTTCAATTATAAACTATTCAAAACTTCATCTATTTAGTATCACACTATATCATACAATCTAGTCAGACTAACTCATTTATCTCATAAATATACTATCACACGCATTGAGGTACCTTTTTTTTAAACATTGCCGGACACTTATCTCAACCATTGATGGATCGTCCTTTCACAAACCATTGTGGTACCGTTTTTCAAATACATGACAGACTCTTTCTCTTGCTCAATAAAGACCCTTTTTCTTGCCTTTTTATGGAAAACCTTTTATTAGAAGGATGGCCCTTTTTCTTGCTATTTCTGTAACTCGTTACTTCCCCCGATTACCAGAGTCTTTTCATTTTTTTTAAATTTAAACACAACGCCAGAGGTCAACAAAACTGTTGCATAACTTTTTAGGATTTCTTTTTATTTATAGTACATAAATAAATATACTATCACACGCATTGAGGTACCTTTTTCTTAAACATTGCCGGACACTTATCTCAACCATTGATGGATCGTAGAAACAACATTATCTCAACCATTGACGATTCATAGAAACAACATTAAATTATTGTAAATTATTTTGATAAGTAATTTGGAATTTAAAATTTCGTCGTAGAAACAACATTATCTCGTAGAAACAACATTATCTCAACCATTGACGATTCATAGAAACAACATTAAATTATTGTAAATTATTTTGATAAGTAATTTGGAATTTAAAATTTTAAAATTTTTTAAAATAGAAAATCAAGATAGCGGTTGGAATTTTTTAGAGAATTTTTTATTTATTATCAATTAATTTATAGTATAAATTTATATCTACATTTATTTGTTAATTTGTGGTCTTACTTATCCAATTGCAAACAATGCTGACTTTTACGAAATAAATCTTATATTTTACTAAATATTAACTTATTTTTACAGGACATTAATTCTTTACTTTTTGACATATCAGTCTAGGAATATTTTTAATGATACGGTCTTTCACTTTTAAATTATACGATTTCAAAAAATATTTTATAAATTATTAATTAAGATTATACATACCGTATTTTTTGTATTAGAGCCCCATGGGGCTCTATTTTTCAACTATCCTCCAAAGTGGGGCTTTATTACAGCGTGGGGCTCTAATAGAGCGTGGGGCTCTATTTTTCAACATATTTTTGAAAATAGGTAATAGGATTTCAATCATAAGGTTAACTATATTTATCAAATCAAATAAGATTTAATCACAAAAACAAATTACAGCATTAGGATAATTTCAAAGTGGATAGATGCGCGTGCACATTAATTCGCGGTTAGGTCATTTGATTTGGATTTAAAGCCAATTTGAATTTTAATTTGTGGAAGGATCGAATCCTATCAAGCATTTGAAGGTTCGATTCTATATTGCTTCAGTCCGCATGGTTCACTCCTTTGTGTGTATATCTCGTTTAGTCACAATTGAAGGATATAGATGTGAGTAAGAAGTTATTTGGAGATTAATATGGATATCGGGGGCTTTGGGGAGTATCAATGATTTGGGGATTAATGGGATATCGGAGGATTTCTGAGATTAATCAACTGATAACTAGGCTAATCTACCCAATATCTATGCTTACCAGTATATAGAAGAATCTCCTAATATCTCTTATAACGTCCAAATCCCTTCATTAGAGAGAATCAAATATATGGAAGGACTTCGGAATTTTTTAGATATTAACCTAGATATCAATGGATTAAGAGTGATTTTGGGAATATCAATTTACGGATTGTATTTAATGTTATTGTTCATACAAAGGGATTTTCGAAGAGACATCATGAGATTAGGCGGAATATCTGGTAATTGTATGGATTAAGTCTGGTTCAATGGATATCGGCAGATTAAGGTGTTATTAATACACAAATACCTCTTAATCGCATATACATAATCTCTAACATTGGCACAGAACATTAAATAAAAGAAAAAAACAGTATAGTATTAAAAATTAACAATTTATTATAACATAGGTAAATTTTAAAAAGTGGGGCTCTATTTCAGCGTGGGGCTCTAATACAGCGTGGGGCTCTATTTTTCAACTATCTTTGAAAGTGGGGCTTTATTACAGCGTGGGGCTCTAATAGAGCGTGGGGCTCTAATAGAGCGTTAATTAAAATAGAAAATTTTAATTAAATTTTTAATTAATTTTAAATTTTGAAAACTTTCCTCTTTTCTATTCATTTTTTTTGTAAATTTTAGTAGATTTATCTTTAATACACAAAATTATTATATAAATATATAGAATTATAAATTGATTTTTATTATTTTACTATTAAATTTATATTAATTCTAGTATTTCTATTAAGTAAAAATATAGTATTGTTGTATGTATCTTTTAGTAATTATTTTGTTGCCGCATTAGCTTTTTCTTGACAACATGTTTTATCTATTAAAGTTAATAGTTAATATTTTAAAGTTAATAGTTAACATTTTTTTATTTTATTATTCTTTAGTTATTCGTAAATTTTAAATTATTAAATATAAAGTTGTCGATCCTGAGATGGATGCCATTTTAGACAAATTTTTGTTTTTTACTGTTGTTATTCTTAAAAGAATGTTAAAAATAAAGTTTATAAAATATTTTGTAATTATTAATAAAATTCATCATTTTTACTATGTATTCTTCATGACAATCTTTGACCGCGTAAAACTTCTAATCCAGATGAATTTGTACTAGATAAAAATTAATTATCCTTGCTGTTTTAGTAGAATATGTAAAATAATGGTGCGCGTGTATATATATCGTATATTATCAATAAAATGTCATTTAGCATTTTTTAATATAAATTTAAATTGAAGTTTAATTTATTAATTTAATATTTTATCTTTTCTAAATAAATCCAATATTTATATCAATTTAATATTATATTTTTAATTATTTAATATTTCTTAAAAAATGAATAGGCGATGTCTTTAAAGTTTTTTTTAGTGTAGCCCATTAAGATTTAAATTATTTATATAATTAATATTAGTAAAACTGTTTTGTATTAAATGCTAAGTAGAATCCGAAAAAGTTCGTACATATTTTAAATCCGATATTAATTCTTAAATTCTTGCCATTTTTTTTCTGTTTAACTTTTTATTATTCTTATATAATTAAATTTAATTATTAATAATTAATATAAAATTAAAATTTTTTAATAATTATCTTAATTTAATAATCGATAAAATTTAAAATATTATAAAGTTTGCATTAAATATTTGATATAGATATATGTATGTAAATTATGATGTTTATTGTAAATATTGCATCTTTATTTCTATTGACTAATTTAAATTATTAATTTTTAATATAATTTACCAATAAGGTAATTTAATAAATAAGAAAGTTTAACATATTTTTTATTAAATTAATGACTAAAAAACTTTATTTATTTGTTCAACTGTATAATTTAAATAATAATATTATCAATAAATTTAAAATTGACATAACGGATGAAAATTTATTTAATAAAAAATTGTGTATATGTAGATAAGTGGTATGAGGGAGCTACTCTAAAAAATAACCTTTTAAATTTATAAAAATAAATTTTTATTTTTTATAAATTTGTTTAGTCATTTTCTTAAAAAATATAAATCATTGTTTTAAATAAAATATTTATTAATCATTTATAAAATCATTTAATACATAGTTAACATATTATTATAAAAAAAGAATAATTCAAACAAAATTTTGATCAAAAAATTAGCAAATTTCTATATGTTAAAGTTTCATGAAATAATTTAAAATAGTTAACTTAATTTTGAATTTTATTAAATTTTTATTAATAATTTTAAAAATAAAAAATCATTGATGATAAATAATTGAGAGTGTATATGGATATTAAATCTTTATTAATTTACTGATAAAATTTATAATGATAAGAGAAATAGAAAAAAAAACATTAACATAAAAATTTGATTGGCAAATATGTATTAACAATTATTATTAAGTGAATTCTTAAAAATGTAATTAATTAAATGACAATTAGAATAATTGACATACTAATTGCTAAAGATTGTTGCACATTTGTGATAAATATAAAAATTTTTATTACAATTTAGATTATTCATAATCAAAAATATTTAAAGGAAATATCATTTAAATATTAATAATATTAATAATATAATATTAAAAACGATAAAAAATTCTTATTATGCGGATAGCTAAATAAAATTAAAACTTACGAATATATAAAAATAAATTTATCAACGTATACTTAAAAATTTAAATAGTAGATGAAATTAATTCTCGGATAGACAAAACAGAATGAAAACTAAAATTACATGAAAATGGCAATAATAAAAATAAAATATTATAAATTTTACAGAAAAAAGAAGCAGAAAAATAAAAAATAATTAACCTTTATTAGTGAGAATACAAAAGGATTTGTTTAATCAATAAATAAAAATGAATATAGTAGATATTTAAATAATAAATATTTAATTATGAAAAAATTGATAAATAAATATGATAAAATAAATATGATAAAAGTTTAAATTATAATTTCCCGTATTCCTAAAATTTAAAAAATTAAAATCTTATAATAATTATTTTTACACGTTATTTATTTAAAAATTTTCGAAAGTTTATAAAATTAAAAATCCTTATAATTTAATTATAAATGAATTAAAATAAATTATTTTTATAAATTTATATTTGAAATTTAATAGTTATAAAAGAAAATTTCTTTAGAAGATGCTAGATTAATATTTGCTGAATTATAAAACTATTTTTATAATATATTAAAATAACTATATTAAATTTTAAACTGTCTGCTCTACTGCTACGGATTTTTGTAGTGATAACTACAAATAAATAAATTTTTTAAATAAATAAATAGTACAATATTTAAATATTCAAGCAATTATTAATAAATTAAAAAATATGTATATGGAAAATAATTAATGGTTTTATAATAAGAAATAAAACTAGAATTAATTTCCATATAATTTTTTAATTTAAATAAACCTAAATGAAAAGATATTTTAATAATAACTCAAAAATATTGAAAGTTTTGTTTCATTTTACGAAAGATATTTTTGTTTACAATAAATTAAATATTCGTTATAAAATATCAAAATATAAATAAAGTATACAAAATACAAAAAATAATAAGCATAAAGTCATTAACCTAGTATATTAAGCACAAAAAGTGGAAAGAAAGCTTATATATTATAATAATTTAAAAAATGATATTTTTAATAAATAACATATTTCAATAAATTATATAAAGTAATTTATATAATAATTAGTAAATTAAAAATATTACTAAATATGAATAAAATTATTATTATTCTTTTCCGTATCATTTAAAAAAAACTACATATGCAATATACCATACGATAAAATAATTAATACAAAAGAAAACAAAATAATAATGTTAGTATATTTCAAAAATATTTTTAAAGTAAACAATATTGCATTAATCACTATTAATTAAATTTAAAAAATATTAAATAGTATCATTTTAAATAAAAGCTAATTATTCATAATATTCTTTGTAATAAAATTCAAAAAAATAATTTAAAAACTTGTTTAATACCAAAAATTAAAAATAACCCAAAAAATAATTATAAATATTAACTAAATTACATAGTTATTTAGTGGGTCATAATTATTAAAAAATAAACTAAATTAACCATAATGTTAAAGCTTGAGTATATAATTTAATAAAATCGATGATTATTATTATAAGATTAATAAATTTAATAAATTTATTTTCTGATGATAATGTATTTAAATTTATTAAATCTATTTTCAAATTACATTGTAAAATTTGAATGAATCTGAGGTTCGAGAGAGAGAAATATTTTTAGTTAATAAATCTTACAAAAATTACTTGATTAAAAACCCTAATTACAAATTAAAATAATTTAACCATCGAGCAAAAGTTATCGTGTATACTATATGTAAATTTCTAAAAATACGGTTATTTGGAAAGTCAGCATAATTTGTAGGATATGGCCGTACAACATTTTAGAAAAATTTTATGATATGTTATTATAAAATATTTTAATTACATTCGATAATATTTATTTTATGAAATTATATAAAAATAAAGTGTTCATTCGTTATTAATTAAAGTTAAAATAAAAAAACATAAAATATATAATATAATCCTTAGTATACATATGTTAAATATAAAATTTATTAAAAATAAATTAAACATAAATATAAAATCTTTCTAACATAGTAAATTTTTTATATCAAAAATTAATTTAAATAATAAAATGCCTAAAAGTTATATATTAAAATAAATAGTTAAACGATTATTCTTAAAGGAAATATTTATGAATGTGAAGAAGTTAAATACATTAAATAAATTAATTATCAGAAACATAACAGAAAATTTGTATAAAATTTTAACAAATTAAAGAAAGAACATCAAAATCAGAAATAATCAAAAAGAAGAGAGATCAAACGTGTATACTTAATAAAATAAAAACATCATAAAATAATTAAATCTATTAAAATAAATTTTACAGAAACAGTCACGCATCAAACGTTGGATATGTGATTGTGCGCAATACAAATGATTTATATTTATTAAATTTGTTTTATAGATAAATGACTTGCCTTAAATAAATTTTAAAAAATTTTTTAAAAGCAATTATTCATATTTATACATATTTGAAAATAAGAATCAGCTTTTTTAGATATCATTTTTTATTTTAAATTTAAAATTAAGCAAGGTTTTCTTTAATATAATTATAATTTAAAAAAATGAAAATATTTTTTCAAAGCCATACATAAATATCATTTGAAAAAAATTTTATTATTTTAATAACTAATGTTATTGGGACCTTTCCCGAAAATACTGCATGTAAAACTGGTACAATATTAATGAATTAAATTAACCAACAACATTGTTATTTACTAAACGAGCAATAAATTTACTAAACGTGCAATAAATAAAAATTAAAAATTTAATAATCTCTTTTCATGAATACTAGAAAAATACAGGTCGAAGGAGTATAAAAAGTGAATTAAAATTTAGATAATGTAATATTCAACAGGTTTTCTAGGAGATAATTCTAAAGAGAAGCTAGTAATTAATGTTTTAAGTAATGTAAGTTTTAAATTCATTCTGTGGAAAAATTCGTTGGATAAGAGATGAATTGGGACCTTTTTCAATAGAATAATGAATTAATAATAATAAAAGTAATAGAACCATTTTTTAAATAATATATCGTCTTGCATATTCGGAATTTATTAGATATATGTACAAAAATCTATTTTTTATTGAATATTTATTTATATTTAGCTGGTTGGCAGCAGATTAGTGTGCCGCAGGAGTTTTTTGATTTAAACGTACTACTGAACTATCAACTAGAAGATATGGGATAATAATACATGTTATTTTTTTCTATTTTTAATCTCATCTATTAATACTTTTATAAATTTTTAATTAACATTTGAATGAATCTTTAGATTAATTTATAAATTTAAAATAATTTCAAATTCTTATAGATATGTATGTAAATAAAACAATTATTTAAAAGTTTCAATTTAATGTTTAAAAAATATTTCAATATATTTTAGCTGAAATTTATATTGTTCCTTTTTTCAAGCTTTAAAAATGATGAATTTCAGGTTTCTAAGGTTTGAGGTGAACAAAAAAGTAAAATGATGAAGAATAGCAGACTTATAGTTTATGATTCATTATTAGATTTGTCAAATAAATTAATTTGACATATTAATTCCAATTTATTTACTTAAATTACGATTATTAAAATATGTATATATATATTTTTAAATTAATATAGTAAATTATTATTTAGAAATAATTAATTTTAAAACAAAATTTTTAATCTTATGCTGAAATTTAAGAATTTATTTAAAAATAAATAATGTTGGCCCATTTTAAAAAACATTTTTGTGCACAATAATTTATAAAGTTAACTCATTTTTTCAATTTTAATTATTTTTTACTTTATACAATAAGAATTTCTTTGTAAATTGAATGCTAGAATGTTAATTATATTTTAAAATTATTATTGTATATCCTATTTAATATTTTAATTGTTATCTTTCTAAAATTATGTTAAAAAGACCACACATGAACGAATACACAGATTTCAGAAAAACATTAATTATAAGTTTATTTCTAGACTTAAATTTGATTATCTAATTACTGATTTAAAATAAATAGTGGAAAAAATTAGGGGATAATTAACAATAACAAATTTTGTTGCCAAAAAATTGTTCTCACTGTTGATTTAATGTGAATGTCTATTAAATCACTGTATTTTTTGTCACCTTGAATTTAGTTTAAATAATTTAGTTTTTACTTTAAAACTTTCTATATTTTATGAATAATATCACCTACTTATTTTTATATAATTCTAAATTATCTATATTTAATATGACCGTGTTTACACCCGCTCCGCTGTCTCCATTTAATTCGTCTTTGTATATAACAATATTAATTCATTTTCATATATTTTTTATTTCTTCAACTATAATTTGTATTATAATTCAAATAAATTTAAATATATTTTCAATGTTTTTTATTGTTTTTATAAAATCTCTCTCTATTTTAGAGATTAATTTTATCCTTCCTAAAATCTTTAAAATCTTAGGGTATCCCAATATATTACAAAAATATATTATTTATTTATTTTCAATTACAAAATATATTATTATTTCACAATTTTGGGCAAGAGAGTGAACAATGTTTTTTACTGAATAAGGACAATAAAAGAATGAGAATGAATTGTCCCTCTCTTGCCCTTTATTTATATCATAATTTTATATGGGTGTGATCAAAAAATATTTATCAAAAAAATATATTTTAAAATATTATTCGTCTTCATGAAATGACAGTTTTAAAGGCAAATTTATTTTGCAATTTATTATTTTGCAAATAGCAACAATCCTTGATGATAATTTTTATTATAATAAATTTTAATAATTTTTAATTAATTACTGTTCTAAATATCTATGTATAATAGCAAAAAATATTAATTAATTTTTTTATTCTGAAATTTTAAGTTATTGAAGACACAAATTATAAGGTTATAGAAACTATTTAAAGTTTTTAAAATTTTAAAGTTTCCAATAGTCAGACATTATGAAAAATAACTTTTATATATTTAATTAATTATTTTTCCTTCCTTTATATTTTCTTGGTAATTTCTCTAAAGCCCCTTATTTTAACTCTCAAATTTATTTCCACAATAAAATATTTATTTTATTCTAAATTTCGAATGTTCATAATCAACTGAGGAAAATATTAAAAATCAGCTGTTTTTAAAGGGAAATTTGCGTGGGTAAAAAACATTAATCACAAATATATTTATTTTATTTATTCTCCGCCTCTAAAATTCTTTCTTTCCAAACATTTTCTTTCTGTTGGAAACAGACATTTTAATTTAATGATACTTTTGAAGCATTAATGAAATAGTAAAAATAATTATAAAAAATATAAGAATTTTAATAATCATTGATAAATATCTTAACATATTCATGAATATATTTATATATTTATGTATCATTTAAATCTAGAGCAACCAAATCTATGAACTTGTTAATTTTTTAAATGAATTTTATTTTATATAATTACCTGTTTCGATGTTAAATTCATTCTAATTGTTATTTTTAATGATTAAAATTTCTATTAAATAATATTATTTATTAATTATTTTTTATTTTGCTCAAATTAAAATTTTTATAAATCATATTTTAAACAATATATCATTCTAAAAATTTAAAATATATTAACTATCTAAAATATCTATAATATTTAGTAGTTATTCATAAATGCAAACGTGAATTTCAATTTCTTACTCCTTGAATGTGTCCTCAAACAATTACTATTTTTTCATTATGCAATAAAAATATATAATAAAATAGAAATATTGACATTTATTTAATTTTTTAACAATGACAGATTTTGTTGCCACGGTGCAATGTGTTGACAGGATTTTTTAGAATTTAAAAATTAAAATTTTATGATCATCAATAATGAAATATCTTTATTTAATGTTTTATTTTTTAATTGTAGTATTTAATTTATTATTTAAATATAATTTTAGATTTTATCTGTAAAAATTATAGGAAATGTTAGACCGCGTTACGTTTGTCATGAATTTATAAATTTGAAACTTTCTAAAATAGGCAATACCGTTCATAAAGATTTTTGTTTAGATTCAAATTAAACAATTTAGAGTATATATATTAATTTTTATTATCTATTAATATTTATCTAATTTATTTAATGTATCACAGTGAAACTCTTTATTTTTTAATTATTCTTAATAAAATTGTAAAATTTCTTTTTACAATTTAAACTATGTTATGATAAATAATAGTTCTTGGATGACGTTTTCTGAAAATTTAATGAAATTTCCAAATTTCGATTATTATAAATTAATTTTAGATTATATTTAATTAAATAAATGCATAAATAATTTTTTTAAATAACGATTAAATTTAAAATTAGATTTCTATTAAAATTACTATTTAAAAATATTAATTTGTAATATATTTATTTTATATGAGACTTACTAATTTAGAAAATATTTCTTAAAGAAATCTAAACTCATTTTTTGTTTATTATTTATTTATTGATAAATTTTTCATTAAATAAATTATTTAAATATTAATTAATTTTTATTTAAATTATTAAAATTTATTTTTTCTATTATCTGTACTAATGACATAGGTCACAAGGCAGTTTTTTTCTATGGAACTAAAGCCAATTGTTTAATTTATATATGTATATTTATTATTAAGTAATCCAACATTTTTATTTATTTATTTGAGGATTTAATAATTGCTTCAGTTAAACTTAATGTTTAAAAATTTATATAAATGTGTGACGGTGAATTATTCAATTAATTTTTATTTTTAAATTGTTATAAATCTATAATTTATGTTATTTATACTTACATAATTTATTTGCATAATTTTTAAAATTATTATCATTATCTGATGCTTGTAAACCGGCTGGAAAGAAAAATATTGGTTTCTAAAAAAGTCGTGTTATCTGAATTAAAAACATGAAATAATTAGACTTGTTATAAAATCTTTTCATAATATTTAAATCTAAAATTCTTTAAAGATATTTTTAAAAATATTATTTTATCAATTTTTAGTGTCCGAAAAGACTACATTTTTCATATTACCTTTTAAGCTAATTTGCAAAAATTTTATTTTAAATTATAATTTAATAAGGTTAATTAATTTAGTATTAATTGTAGTATTTAATTTATTTTATTTTATCAAACATTTACGATATTTTAACAATTAGTTGCCTATTAACTAGGCCTATCTCATTGTTGATTATTAGAATTGTTTCTGTTTTGATTTAAATAAAATAATAGTCATTTATTTAATTAAAAATAAAATGAATTACTCTGTAAATAAATAATTTTTAATTAAAATAATTGATAATAAACAATCGTTAAATTTTAAATATTTTAAATAAATAAATATTGTTTTAAAATTTATACATAATAAATCTCTAAATAATAAACATCTGGGCTCTTCACAGTTTCATTGATTTCGTAAGTCAACTTTATGTTCGTTTTTTTATTTTATTTTTAAATAATCATTTTTTTAATTGTATAAATATTCAATATTTCTAATTTTATTAAATATGTATAATTTATTATTATACTATTAAACTATAATTTATAATAAAACAATTATTTACATAATTATATTTTAAAATTTAAAGATACATTAAATATAATAATGTAACTTACAATGTTGTGATAATGATATTTTGGTAATCCCCTCTTTAAAAATAAATTTAAGATATTGATATTAAAATTTTACTCTAGGCCATTTAATTGAGATATCTTCATTTTAATTGAATTAAATTTAATTGATTTTATTTTGAATTTTAAAAATTTAACAAGTCTGATTGAAAATAATTTTTAAAATTTGCTTAATATTTATTATATTTGATTATTTAAAATTTTAAAAATTAAGCGAAATAAATTTATAAACTTTTAGATTATAATATTTGATTTTTTATTCTAGATTAAATTGTTTTTTAACTACTAAATTGTGTAATATTTTTGTTTGTTCTAAAATGTTTTTTTCAGCTAGTTTTTATTTTTTATAATATGTATTATTTTCAAATTGATGTTATTTTGGTATAATTAGATTATAATTATCTATTTTAAAAAAAATTTTTAAAATATTCTAAATTTAAAGATAAATTATTTTAAATTATTATAATCTTCAAATATTTTTAATTTATAATACATTTTATATATTTAATCTAATAATATTTAATAAAAATTGTTCCCGCAATCAATTTTAGATTTGCAACGTTTTCTTTGATTTAGCCCATAATTAAGAATAAATTCTATTATAAAATATTTTTCTTCATTTTTATTTCTCTAGTTTTGAATTTGTATTTTTATATTTATTTCACTTAAAATAAAATTTTTATTATTATATATTTTATATAAATAAAGTTATCAATCCACATAGGGCATTTTATAAAAAATATCTTTATACATTTAAATATCTTCTTTATTAATATATTTTTTATATTAAATTCCAATTAATTATTTTATTTTTAAATTTATTTACTTATTTAAAAAAAATATTTAATTTTTAAAACAAAAGTAACAACAATCTGTATTTATCTTTTGCAGAGAAATAGAATTTAAATTATTACCACTGACATCCGAATTTTTTAATCACAAATAAGTAATTTTATACTTGATAAATTTTAGTTCAATTAAATACAAAATCAAGATTTTTAAATTCTTTCTTTTATAATTTAAATAAAATATTACCTATACATATATTTAAATATATTTTATTTTTAAATAAGTTTTCTCTAACATTCAAAATCTTGATAATAATGGTTTCATTTTAGGAATAACAAAAATTTTTATAAAATTATGGTTTTCTAAATTTATAAAAAATTTTTAAATTAAATCTTTTATCTTTAAATTTTTAAGCGAATTTTTATAGACTTGTCTAATTAATTAGAATCTAATTTTTTATTAAATAAATTTATAATATAAAAATTTGATCATATGAAAATGACATTTAAATCTTATTTATTTTTATTTTGTAATATTTAAATAATTATTTTAATTGGATATAATATTCATATTAAATATTTTTATATACATAATATTTTTAGAAAATAAATTATAAATTTAATTATTATTTAATTTAAATTATAAATGCTAAAGGAATGTCTTTTAATAGACCCCCAGTTGATTTATTTAACGAAAATAATTAAAATATTTTTATTTATATTTAAAATAAGAAAGGGAGCATTTAATAATTTAAGGGTTAAATTTAAGGGAATAGAAAATGATTAGTTGTTGGCAGTTAATTTTAGGTCAGTTTAAATAGAAAAAGATTACATCAGAATTTTAAGGAAGAAAAGGTTAAATTTAGGAAAGAATTCAAAAGTGAGGATGATACATGGAAATAAAAGAGTAATTTAAAAATATCACAAGAATAACATTTTAAAAAATAGAAAATATGTTTCAATGATTAATTTAAAAATGATTAAATGTATTTTAAAATTTAAAATTAAAATACCAATTTCGGCTTTCGCTGACAAGGAATTAATTATTTAAAAACATTTATTCTTCTAAAGTAATATAGAATTTATTATTTATAAAATTGAGATTGATCAATTAAAATTAAAATATTTATAATAAAAAAATATCAATGCAAAGAAAGCAATAAATGAATGAAATGTTAAGTTAAATATCGTTGATATTTGCAAAAATGAAATAAAATATTACTAATATTGATAACATTAAATATATTTTATGATAGTTAAAAAGTAATTTTTTTATTTTATAAATTTGTTCAATTATGCAAAAATAAATATTAACTAAATAAGAATATTTAACACAAAAAATTTTAACAAATTTACTATATATATTTTATAAATTATTAAATTAATTAAAATAAGAAATTATTGCCAACATTTTTCTCGCTGAAACAACATTAAAAAATAATAAAGCATGATATAAATACATATTCTAAAACTTTTGTAAAATCGCTTTAATTATTAAAATTTATCTAAATAAAACTAAAATATACAAGTTATAAACAGATGTTCAAATGAATCCAATTGTACCGGTGTAATTATATCAAAAATATTTTATAAAATTTTTAAGAGAAATAAAAATTATCGGAAACCTGTTAGAGAAATAAATTATATTTATTATATGTACTTTATATTTATTATATTTATTATAAATTATATTTATTATAGATTTTTAAAATCAAACGAGAAAATTATGATTATGAATTATTAATTAGTTGTTAATTAAAATAAAATTATTATAATTAAAAATTAGGAAAATTATGAAAATAATTTTTAAAATTTATTTGATTGATATTAAATTAATTCAATCATTAAACCTAATATTTATATATTTTAAAAATAAATTACCTAATTTGTCTTTGAATAAATGTTTAAAATCTATTCTAAATTTCCAGAAGAAATATTTAAGCATCAAAAATACAACATTTTCGCAATTATTTAAATAAAATATAATTTTCCTTAATCAAAATTTAAAAATAGAATCTAAGTTTCTGGATATATAAATCTACAAAACTAAGCCTGATTAAAATAGTATTATTCTCAAAATTCCGAAGAGAATCTAAGTTTCTGGATATATAAATCTACAAAACTAAGCCTGATTAAAATATTATTATTCTCAAAATTCCGAAGAGAATCTAAGTTTCTGGATATATAAATCTACAAAACTAAGCCTGATTAAAATATTATTATTCTCAAAATTCCGAAGAGAATCTAAGTTTCTGGATATATAAATCTACAAAACTAAGCCTGATTAAAATATTATTATTCTCAAAATTCCGAAGAGAATCTAAGTTTCTGATATATAAATCTAGAAAAATAAGCCTGATTAAAATAGTTTTATTCTCAAAATTCCGAAGAGAATCTAAGTTTCTGGAGCCGGAGCCAAGATTTGTAGATTTATATATCCAGAAACTTAGATTCTCTTCGGAATTTTGAGAATAATACTATTTTAATCAGGCTTAGTTTTCTAGATTTATATTTCCAGAAACTTAGATTCTCTTCGGAATTTTGAGAATAATAATATTTTAATCAGGCTTAGTTTTGTAGATTTATATATCCAGAAACTTAGATTCTCTTCGGAATTTTGAGAATAATAATATTTTAATCAGGCTTAGTTTTGTAGATTTATATATCCAGAAACTTAGATTCTCTTCGGAATTTTGAGAATAATACTATTTTAATCAGGCTTAGTTTTCTAGATTTATATTTCCAGAAACTTAGATTCTCTTCGGAATTTTGAGAATAATAATATTTTAATCAGGCTTAGTTTTGTAGATTTATATATCCAGAAACTTAGATTCTCTTCGGAATTTTGAGAATAATATTTTGAGAATAATAAATCCAGAAACTTAGATTCTCTTCGGAATTTTGAGAATAAAACTATTTTAATCAGGCTTAGTTTTGTAGATTTATATATCCAGAAACTTAGATTCCCTTCGGAATTTTGAGAATAATACTATTTTTATCAGGCTTAGTTTTGTAGATTTATATATCCAGAAACTTAGATTCTCTTCGGAATTTTGAGAATAATACTATTTTAATCAGGCTTAGTTTTCTAGATTTATATTTCCAGAAACTTAGATTCTCTTCGGAATTTTGAGAATAATATTTTGAGAATAATAAATCCAGAAACTTAGATTCTCTTCGGAATTTTGAGAATAAAACTATTTTAATCAGGCTTATTTTTCTAGATTTATATATCAGAAACTTAGATTCTCTTCGGAATTTTGAGAATAATAATATTTTAATCAGGCTTAGTTTTGTAGATTTATATATCCAGAAACTTAGATTCTCTTCGGAATTTTGAGAATAATAATATTTTAATCAGGCTTAGTTTTGTAGATTTATATATCCAGAAACTTAGATTCTCTTCGGAATTTTGAGAATAATAATATTTTAATCAGGCTTAGTTTTGTAGATTTATATATCCAGAAACTTAGATTCTCTTCGGAATTTTGAGAATAATACTATTTTAATCAGGCTTAGTTTTGTAGATTTATATATCCAGAAACTTAGATTCTCTTCGGAATTTTGAGAATAATAATATTTTAATCAGGCTTAGTTTTGTAGATTTATATATCCAGAAACTTAGATTCTCTTCGGAATTTTGAGAATAATAATATTTTAATCAGGCTTAGTTTTGTAGATTTATATATCTAGAAACTTAGATTCTCTTCGGAATTTTGAGAATAATATTTTGAGAATAATAAATCCAGAAACTTAGATTCTCTTCGGAATTTTGAGAATAAAACTATTTTAATCAGGCTTAGTTTTCTAGATTTATATATCCAGAAACTTAGATTCTCTTCGGAATTTTGAGAATAATACTATTTTAATCAGGCTTAGTTTTCTAGATTTATATTTCCAGAAACTTAGATTCTCTTCGGAATTTTGAGAATAATAAGATTTTAATCAGGCTTAGTTTTGTAGATTTATATATCCAGAAACTTAGATTCTCTTCGGAATTTTGAGAATAAACTATTTTAATCAGGCTTAGTTTTGTAGATTTATATATCCAGAAACTTAGATTCTCTTCGGAATTTTGAGAATAAACTATTTTAATCAGGCTTAGTTTTGTAGATTTATATATCCAAAAACTTAGATTCTCTTCGGAATTTTGAGAATAATAATATTTTAATCAGGCTTAGTTTTGTAGATTTATATATCCAGAAACTTAGATTCTCTTCGGAATTTTGAGAATAATAATATTTTAATCAGGCTTAGTTTTGTAGATTTATATATCCAGAAACTTAGATTCTCTTCGGAATTTTGAGAATAATACTATTTTAATCAGGCTTAGTTTTCTAGATTTATATTTCCAGAAACTTATATTCTCTTCGGAATTTTGAGAATAATAAGATTTTAATCAGGCTTAGTTTTGTAGATTTATATATCCAGAAACTTAGATTCTCTTCGGAATTTTGAGAATAAACTATTTTAATCAGGCTTAGTTTTGTAGATTTATATATCCAGAAACTTAGATTCTCTTCGGAATTTTGAGAATAAACTATTTTAATCAGGCTTAGTTTTGTAGATTTATATATCCAGAAACTTAGATTCTCTTCGGAATTTTGAGAATAAACTATTTTAATCAGGCTTAGTTTTCTAGATTTATATATCCAGAAACTTAGATTCCCTTCGGAATTTTGAGAATAATACTATTTTTATCAGGCTTAGTTTTGTAGATTTATATATCCAGAAACTTAGATTCTCTTCGGAATTTTGAGAATAATACTATTTTAATCAGGCTTAGTTTTCTAGATTTATATTTCCAGAAACTTAGATTCTCTTCGGAATTTTGAGAATAATATTTTGAGAATAATAAATCCAGAAACTTAGATTCTCTTCGGAATTTTGAGAATAAAACTATTTTAATCAGGCTTATTTTTCTAGATTTATATATCAGAAACTTAGATTCTCTTCGGAATTTTGAGAATAATAATATTTTAATCAGGCTTAGTTTTGTAGATTTATATATCCAGAAACTTAGATTCTCTTCGGAATTTTGAGAATAATAATATTTTAATCAGGCTTAGTTTTGTAGATTTATATATCCAGAAACTTAGATTCTCTTCGGAATTTTGAGAATAATAATATTTTAATCAGGCTTAGTTTTGTAGATTTATATATCCAGAAACTTAGATTCTCTTCGGAATTTTGAGAATAATACTATTTTAATCAGGCTTAGTTTTGTAGATTTATATATCCAGAAACTTAGATTCTCTTCGGAATTTTGAGAATAATAATATTTTAATCAGGCTTAGTTTTGTAGATTTATATATCCAGAAACTTAGATTCTCTTCGGAATTTTGAGAATAATAATATTTTAATCAGGCTTAGTTTTGTAGATTTATATATCTAGAAACTTAGATTCTCTTCGGAATTTTGAGAATAATATTTTGAGAATAATAAATCCAGAAACTTAGATTCTCTTCGGAATTTTGAGAATAAAACTATTTTAATCAGGCTTAGTTTTCTAGATTTATATATCCAGAAACTTAGATTCTCTTCGGAATTTTGAGAATAATACTATTTTAATCAGGCTTAGTTTTGTAGATTTATATATCCAGAAACTTAGATTCTCTTCGGAATTTTGAGAATAATACTATTTTAATCAGGCTTAGTTTTGTAGATTTATATATCCAGAAACTTAGTTCCCTTCGGAATTTTGAGAATAATACTATTTTTATCAGGCTTAGTTTTGTAGATTTATATATCAAGAAACTTAGATTCTCTTCGGAATTTTGAGAATAATACTATTTTAATCAGGCTTAGTTTTGTAGATTTATATATCCAGAAACTTAGATTCTCTTCGGAATTTTGAGAATAATACTATTTTAATCAGGCTTAGTTTTGTAGATTTATATATCCAGAAACTTAGTTCCCTTCGGAATTTTGAGAATAATACTATTTTTATCAGGCTTAGTTTTGTAGATTTATATATCCAGAAACTTAGATTCTCTTCGGAATTTTGAGAATAATACTATTTTAATCAGGCTTAGTTTTGTAGATTTATATATCCAGAAACTTAGTTCCCTTCGGAATTTTGAGAATAATACTATTTTTATCAGGCTTAGTTTTGTAGATTTATATATCCAGAAACTTAGATTCTCTTCGGAATTTTGAGAATAATACTATTTTAATCAGGCTTAGTTTTCTAGATTTATATTTCCAGAAACTTAGATTCTCTTCGGAATTTTGAGAATAATAAGATTTTAATCAGGCTTAGTTTTGTAGATTTATATATCCAGAAACTTAGATTCTCTTCGGAATTTTGAGAATAAACTATTTTAATCAGGCTTAGTTTTGTAGATTTATATATCCAGAAACTTAGATTCTCTTCGGAATTTTGAGAATAAACTATTTTAATCAGGCTTAGTTTTGTAGATTTATATATCCAGAAACTTAGATTCTCTTCGGAATTTTGAGAATAATACTATTTTAATCAGGCTTAGTTTTGTAGATTTATATATCCAGAAACTTAGTTCCCTTCGGAATTTTGAGAATAATACTATTTTTATCAGGCTTAGTTTTGTAGATTTATATATCCAGAAACTTAGATTCTCTTCGGAATTTTGAGAATAATACTATTTTAATCAGGCTTAGTTTTCTAGATTTATATTTCCAGAAACTTAGATTCTCTTCGAATTTTGAGAATAATAAGATTTTAATCAGGCTTAGTTTTGTAGATTTATATATCCAGAAACTTAGATTCTCTTCGGAATTTTGAGAATAAACTATTTTAATCAGGCTTAGTTTTGTAGATTTATATATCCAGAAACTTAGATTCTCTTCGGAATTTTGAGAATAAACTATTTTAATCAGGCTTAGTTTTGTAGATTTATATATCCAGAAACTTAGATTCTCTTCGGAATTTTGAGAATAAACTATTTTAATCAGGCTTAGTTTTCTAGATTTATATATCCAGAAACTTAGATTCTCTTCGGAATTTTGAGAATAAACTATTTTAATCAGGCTTAGTTTTGTAGATTTATATATCCAGAAACTTAGATTCTCTTCGGAATTTTGAGAATAATACTATTTTAATCAGGCTTAGTTTTGTAGATTTATATATCCAGAAACTTAGATTCTCTTCGGAATTTTGAGAATAAACTATTTTAATCAGGCTTAGTTTTGTAGATTTATATATCCAGAAACTTAGATTCTCTTCGGAATTTTGAGAATAATACTATTTTAATCAGGCTTAGTTTTCTAGATTTATATTTCCAGAAACTTAGATTCTCTTCGAATTTTGAGAATAATAAGATTTTAATCAGGCTTAGTTTTGTAGATTTATATATCCAGAAACTTAGATTCTCTTCGGAATTTTGAGAATAAACTATTTTAATCAGGCTTAGTTTTGTAGATTTATATATCCAGAAACTTAGATTCTCTTCGGAATTTTGAGAATAAACTATTTTAATCAGGCTTAGTTTTGTAGATTTATATATCCAGAAACTTAGATTCTCTTCGGAATTTTGAGAATAAACTATTTTAATCAGGCTTAGTTTTCTAGATTTATATATCCAGAAACTTAGATTCTCTTCGGAATTTTGAGAATAAACTATTTTAATCAGGCTTAGTTTTGTAGATTTATATATCCAGAAACTTAGATTCTCTTCGGAATTTTGAGAATAATACTATTTTAATCAGGCTTAGTTTTGTAGATTTATATATCCAGAAACTTAGTTCCCTTCGGAATTTTGAGAATAATACTATTTTTATCAGGCTTAGTTTTGTAGATTTATATATCCAGAAACTTAGATTCTCTTCGGAATTTTGAGAATAATACTATTTTAATCAGGCTTAGTTTTCTAGATTTATATTTCCAGAAACTTAGATTCTCTTCGGAATTTTGAGAATAATAAGATTTTAATCAGGCTTAGTTTTGTAGATTTATATATCCAGAAACTTAGATTCTCTTCGAAATTTTGAGAATAATAGTATTTTAATCAGGCTTAGATTTGTAGATTTATATATCCAGAAACTTAGATTCTCTTCGGAATTTTGAGAATAATACTATTTTAATCAGGCTTAGTTTTGTAGATTTATATATCCAGAAACTTAGATTCCCTTCGGAATTTTGAGAATAATACTATTTTTATCAGGCTTAGTTTTGTAGATTTATATATCCAGAAACTTAGATTCTCTTCGGAATTTTGAGAATAATAATATTTTAATCAGGCTTAGTTTTGTAGATTTATATATCCAGAAACTTAGATTCTCTTCGGAATTTTGAGAATAATAATATTTTAATCAGGCTTAGTTTTGTAGATTTATATATCCAGAAACTTAGATTCTCTTCGGAATTTTGAGAATAATAATATTTTAATCAGGCTTAGTTTTGTAGATTTATATATCCAGAAACTTAGATTCCCTTCGGAATTTTGAGAATAATACTATTTTTATCAGGCTTAGTTTTGTAGATTTATATATCCAGAAACTTAGATTCTCTTCGGAATTTTGAGAATAATACTATTTTAATCAGGCTTAGTTTTCTAGATTTATATTTCCAGAAACTTAGATTCTCTTCGGAATTTTGAGAATAATAATATTTTAATCAGGCTTAGTTTTGTAGATTTATATATCCAGAAACTTAGATTCTCTTCGGAATTTTGAGAATAATAATATTTTAATCAGGCTTAGTTTTGTAGATTTATATATCCAGAAACTTAGATTCTCTTCGGAATTTTGAGAATAATATTTTGAGAATAATAAATCCAGAAACTTAGATTCTCTTCGGAATTTTGAGAATAAAACTATTTTAATCAGGCTTATTTTTCTAGATTTATATATCAGAAACTTAGATTCTCTTCGGAATTTTGAGAATAATAATATTTTAATCAGGCTTAGTTTTGTAGATTTATATATCCAGAAACTTAGATTCTCTTCGGAATTTTGAGAATAATAATATTTTAATCAGGCTTAGTTTTGTAGATTTATATATCCAGAAACTTAGATTCTCTTCGGAATTTTGAGAATAATAATATTTTAATCAGGCTTAGTTTTGTAGATTTATATATACAGAAACTTAGATTCTCTTCGGAATTTTGAGAATAATAATATTTTAATCAGGCTTAGTTTTGTAGATTTATATATCCAGAAACTTAGATTCTCTTCGGAATTTTGAGAATAATAATATTTTAATCAGGCTTAGTTTTGTAGATTTATATATCCAGAAACTTAGATTCTCTTCGGAATTTTGAGAATAATAATATTTTAATCAGGCTTAGTTTTGTAGATTTATATATCCAGAAACTTAGATTCTCTTCGGAATTTTGAGAATAATAATATTTTAATCAGGCTTAGTTTTGTAGATTTATATATCCAGAAACTTAGATTCTCTTCGGAATTTTGAGAATAATAATATTTTAATCAGGCTTAGTTTTGTAGATTTATATATCCAGAAACTTAGATTCTCTTCGGAATTTTGAGAATAATAATATTTTAATCAGGCTTAGTTTTGTAGATTTATATATCCAGAAACTTAGATTCCCTTCGGAATTTTGAGAATAATACTATTTTTATCAGGCTTAGTTTTGTAGATTTATATATCCAGAAACTTAGATTCTCTTCGGAATTTTGAGAATAATACTATTTTAATCAGGCTTAGTTTTCTAGATTTATATTTCCAGAAACTTAGATTCTCTTCGGAATTTTGAGAATAATAATATTTTAATCAGGCTTAGTTTTGTAGATTTATATATCCAGAAACTTAGATTCTCTTCGGAATTTTGAGAATAATAATATTTTAATCAGGCTTAGTTTTGTAGATTTATATATCCAGAAACTTAGATTCCCTTCGGAATTTTGAGAATAATACTATTTTTATCAGGCTTAGTTTTGTAGATTTATATATCCAGAAACTTAGATTCTCTTCGGAATTTTGAGAATAATACTATTTTAATCAGGCTTAGTTTTCTAGATTTATATTTCCAGAAACTTAGATTCTCTTCGGAATTTTGAGAATAATAATATTTTAATCAGGCTTAGTTTTGTAGATTTATATATCCAGAAACTTAGATTCTCTTCGGAATTTTGAGAATAATAATATTTTAATCAGGCTTAGTTTTGTAGATTTATATATCCAGAAACTTAGATTCTCTTCGGAATTTTGAGAATAATATTTTGAGAATAATAAATCCAGAAACTTAGATTCTCTTCGGAATTTTGAGAATAAAACTATTTTAATCAGGCTTATTTTTCTAGATTTATATATCCAGAAACTTAGATTCTCTTCGGAATTTTGAGAATAATACTATTTTAATCAGGCTTAGTTTTCTAGATTTATATATGCAGAAACTTAGATTCTCTTCGGAATTTTGAGAATAATACTATTTTAATCAGGCTTAGTTTTGTAGATTTATATATCCAGAAACTTAGATTCTCTTCGGAATTTTGAGAATAATAATATTTTAATCAGGCTTAGTTTTGTAGATTTATATATCCAGAAACTTAGATTCTCTTCGGAATTTTGAGAATAATAATATTTTAATCAGGCTTAGTTTTGTAGATTTATATATCCAGAAACTTAGATTCTCTTCGGAATTTTGAGAATAATAATATTTTAATCAGGCTTAGTTTTGTAGATTTATATATCCAGAAACTTAGATTCTCTTCGGAATTTTGAGAATAATAATATTTTAATCAGGCTTAGTTTTGTAGATTTATATATCCAGAAACTTAGATTCTCTTCGGAATTTTGAGAATAATAATATTTTAATCAGGCTTAGTTTTGTAGATTTATATATCCAGAAACTTATATTCTCTTCGGAATTTTGAGAATAATAATATTTTAATCAGGCTTAGATTTGTAGATTTATATATCCAGAAACTTAGATTCTCTTCGGAATTTTGAGAATAATACTATTTTAATCAGGCTTAGTTTTGTAGATTTATATATCCAGAAACTTAGATTCTCTTCGGAATTTTGAGAATAATAATATTTTATTCAGGCTTAGTTTTGTAGATTTATATATCCAGAAACTTAGATTCTCTTCGGAATTTTGAGAATAATAATATTTTAATCAGGCTTAGTTTTGTAGATTTATATATCCAGAAACTTAGATTCCCTTCGGAATTTTGAGAATAATACTATTTTTATCAGGCTTAGTTTTGTAGATTTATATATCCAGAAACTTAGATTCTCTTCGGAATTTTGAGAATAATACTATTTTAATCAGGCTTAGTTTTGTAGATTTATATATCCAGAAACTTAGATTCTCTTCGGAATTTTGAGAATAATAATATTTTAATCAGGCTTAGTTTTGTAGATTTATATATCCAGAAACTTAGATTCTCTTCGGAATTTTGAGAATAATAATATTTTAATCAGGCTTAGTTTTGTAGATTTATATATCCAGAAACTTAGATTCTCTTCGGAATTTTGAGAATAATACTATTTTAATCAGGCTTAGTTTTGTAGATTTATATATCCAGAAACTTAGATTCTCTTCGGAATTTTGAGAATAATAATATTTTAATCAGGCTTAGTTTTGTAGATTTATATATCCAGAAACTTAGATTCTCTTCGGAATTTTGAGAATAATAATATTTTAATCATGCTTAGTTTTGTAGATTTATATATCCAGAAACTTAGTTTCTCTTCGGAATTTTGAGAATAATAATATTTTAATCAGGCTTAGTTTTGTAGATTTATATATCCAGAAACTTAGATTCTCTTCGGAATTTTGAGAATAAACTATTTTAATCAGGCTTAGTTCTGTAGATTTATATATCCAGAAACTTAGATTCTCTTCGGAATTTTGAGAATAATAATATTTTAATCAGGCTTAGTTTTGTAGATTTATATATCCAGAAACTTAGTTTCTCTTCGGAATTTTGAGAATAATTCTATTTTAATCAGGCTTAGTTTTCTAGATTTATATATCCAGAAACTTAGATTCTCTTCGGAATTTTGAGAATAAACTATTTTAATCAGGCTTATTTTTGTAGATTTATATATCCAGAAACTTAGATTCTCTTCGGAATTTTGAGAATAATACTATTTTAATCAGGCTTAGTTTTGTAGAATTATATATCCAGAAACTTAGTTTCTCTTCGGATTTTTGAGAATAATACTATTTTAATCAGGCTTAGTTTTGTAGATTTATATATCCAGAAACTTAGTTTCTCTTCGGATTTTTGAGAATAATAATATTTTAATCAGGCTTAGTTTTGTAGATTTATATATCCAGAAACTTAGATTCTCTTCGAAATTTTGAGAATTATAGTATTTTAATCAGGCTTAGTTTTGTAGATTTATATATCCAGAAACTTAGATTCTCTTCGGAATTTTGAGAATAATACTATTTTAATCAGGCTTAGTTTTGTAGATTTATATATCCAGAAACTTAGATTCTCTTCGGAATTTTGAGAATAATACTATTTTAATCAGGCTTAGTTTTGTAGATTTATATATCCAGAAACTTAGTTTCTCTTCGGATTTTTGAGAATAATACTATTTTAATCAGGCTTAGTTTTGTAGATTTATATATCCAGAAACTTAGTTTCTCTTCGGATTTTTGAGAATAATACTATTTTAATCAGGCTTAGTTTTGTAGATTTATATATCCAGAAACTTAGTTTCTCTTCGGATTTTTGAGAATAATAATATTTTAATCAGGCTTAGTTTTGTAGATTTATATATCCAGAAACTTAGTTTCTCTTCGGATTTTTGAGAATAATACTATTTTAATCAGGCTTAGTTTTGTAGATTTATATATCCAGAAACTTAGATTCTCTTCGGAATTTTGAGAATAATACTATTTTAATCAGGCTTAGTTTTGTAGATTTATATATCCAGAAACTTAGATTCTCTTCGGAATTTTGAGAATAATACTATTTTAATCAGGCTTAGTTTTGTAGATTTATATATCCAGAAACTTAGTTTCTCTTCGGATTTTTGAGAATAATAATATTTTAATCAGGCTTAGTTTTGTAGATTTATATATCCAGAAACTTAGTTTCTCTTCGGATTTTTGAGAATAATACTATTTTAATCAGGCTTAGTTTTGTAGATTTATATATCAGAAACTTAGATTCTCTTCGGATTTTTGAGAATAATACTATTTTAATCAGGCTTAGTTTTGTAGATTTATATATCCAGAAACTTAGTTTCTCTTCGGATTTTTGAGAATAATACTATTTTAATCAGGCTTAGTTTTGTAGATTTATATATCCAGAAACTTAGTTTCTCTTCGGATTTTTGAGAATAAATTTTAATCAGGCTTAGTTTTGTAGATTTATATATCCAGAAACTTAGTTTCTCTTCGGATTTTTGAGAATAATAATATTTTAATCAGGCTTAGTTTTGTAGATTTATATATCCAGAAACTTAGTTTCTCTTCGGATTTTTGAGAATAATACTATTTTAATCAGGCTTAGTTTTGTAGATTTATATATCCAGAAACTTAGATTCTCTTCGGAATTTTGAGAATAATACTATTTTAATCAGGCTTAGTTTTGTAGATTTATATATCCAGAAACTTAGATTCTCTTCGGAATTTTGAGAATAATACTATTTTAATCAGGCTTAGTTTTGTAGATTTATATATCCAGAAACTTAGTTTCTCTTCGGATTTTTGAGAATAATACTATTTTAATCAGGCTTAGTTTTGTAGATTTATATATCCAGAAACTTAGTTTCTCTTCGGATTTTTGAGAATAATACTATTTTAATCAGGCTTAGTTTTGTAGATTTATATATCCAGAAACTTAGATTCTTTTCGGAACTTTGAGAATAATACTATTTTAATCAGGCTTAGTTTTGTAGATTTATATATCCAGAAACTTAGATTCTCTTCGGAATTTTGAGAATAATACTATTTTAATCAGGCTTAGTTTTGTAGATTTTTATATCCAGAAACTTAGTTTCTCTTCGGATTTTTGAGAATAATAATATTTTATTGACGCTCAACAATTATATTGACGCTCAACCGGCCAATAAGCAAGGTACGCTCAATCGGCCACGCTCAACTGGCCACGCTCAAACGGCCACGCTCAACAGGCCCGTTCCGCCCCCCCCCCCAACCCCCCCCCCCCCCCCACCCCTATTTGAGTCTCAGATTAATTTTCCTTTTTAACTGTCTCCTCAAATATCTTAAGTTTTTAACTTTCCTTTTACTACATAATAATATTCGAGGGAAGAAAATGATTGACATTAAAAAAGAAGGGAAATAAATGATTGACAGCAAAAAAGAAAAAATAATCTGAGACTCAAATAGGGGTGGGGGCGGGATATTAATAAAGTACCGGAAATAATCATTATTGTTTTAATTAAGGCCGTCTGAAGAATTAAAATTTTCTCTTGTAGAAGAAGTCTAAGAAGCTAAATACACAAATTCGAGATTAATTTTAAATTAAAAAATCCTTATTCAGACGGAATAAATTTAAAAAAAAGAGAAAGTATTGGAATATATTCTGAAAGAATTTTTAAAAGAAGTGTTTTGAAAATAATTGTGGTTTTTTGCTTATACTCTACAGAAGATAACCTTAAATTTTTATTCAAGAGCTGCACTAAAATTATTTGAGTTAAGAGCAGCAAAAAATGGTTCCCTAACGTTTCGTCACTGAACCTTTCGTCACAGAACCTTTCGTCAAAACCTTTCGTCACTGAACCTTTTGTCACCAAGACTTTATTTTTAAAAATCAAATAAGAAGTTGTCAAAAATGACAAATTGATCATAATCGGTAATTTAGTTATATTTACTGTGTTGCTAAATGATAGGAGACAGTACGTATGTACCCAATTGGGTCATTAGCTCGCTGAGCAAATTCAGCAAATATTTGTTGCAAATTTTGATCTTGAATGACATAAACCGACTTCCGCTTAAGTCCCTTTCCTCGGATACCGTTTGCCGGTGCATTATTATAGTCAGCAATTATTCGTTCCCATCTTGCAAATTCTTTGATCATTCGCTTTACAAATTTACTTAACAACGGATTTTGTTCAAGTAAGGAGCCCCATGCATTGTGCCATCCCTCCAACGAATTGTTGGTTCTGGATAGACCAATATCAAAATCACACATGACACGTTCTGGAGCCCAGTCTTGAATGCGATTTTGAATTGCTCGGAAAACGTTAATATATCCTTGAACGTGTTTCGTGGGTAGACAAGCAAAGATGCAAGGTACGTACTGTCTCCTATCGGTAAAATTTCGGTATACGACACAGACGCCGATTAAGTCGAATGATATGTCATTCGAAAGAGCTCGTCGAGTTGAGTCGAATGGTGAAAAAATTTTCGTGCGGACTCATAAATGGGCCGAGATATAAGCCCCCGAAAATCGAAAAACCAAAGGGGGGACCAAGCACTTTTTTGGGGTGAAAAATTCGAAAATGCAAATTATACCTCGTTCGAAAGAGCTCGTCGAGCTGAGTCGAATGACACCAAAATCAACGAAATCTGACTTGATTGGACAAAGTTATGATCTTTTATTTTAGCTCCTTACCTATGGCATCTGTGGAGATTTTTGCTGCTACAGAGGCCCCAAATACGTCCAGAGCAAGGGAGATAGGAATAGGTTTATGTTACGAGCCCAGACCCAGTGCCCGTAGACTCCCCGCGAGGCGCGTAACGCAAAACCCCGCGCGAAGCGCGGGGTTTTGCACAAGCGCCTCGCCGACGACCCATAGGTTTAGGTTCTTTTATTTTTTGTGTTATAACTTTGTCTAATCTTGTTCAATCACGGTGATTTTGGTGTCATTCGACTCAGCTCGTCGAGCTCTTTCGAATGAGGTATTATTTGCATTTTCGAATTTTTCACCCCAAAAAAGTGCTTGGTCCCCCCCCCCCTTTGGTTTTTGACCATTTCGAGCCCTATATCTCGGCCCATTTATGAGTCCGCACGAAAATTTTTTCACCATTCGACTCAGCTCGACGAGCTCTTTCGAATGACATATCATTCGACCTAATCGGCGTCTGTGTCGTATACCGAAATTTTTCCCTCCTATCATTTAGCAACACAGTAAATATAACTAAATTACCGATTATGATCAATTTGTCATTTTTGACAACTTCTTATTTGATTTTTAAAAATAAAGTCTTGGTGACGAAAGGTTCAGTGACGAAAGGTTTGGTGACGGAAGGTTTAGTGACGAAAGGTTTTGACGAAAGGTTCGGTGACGAAAAGTTTAGTGACGAAACGTTCGGCCACCGCAAAAAATAGAAAAATGTATTTGTTAATTATCTTTAAATTAAGAAATTATTTCTGTGTGGTCTTTACTTGTACTTGCGTGTGTAATTAAAAAATATAAAATATTATATTTTGTATTTGAAATAATAAGAATTACAGACTTTATATAAACAAAAGTACAAATGTATATAAAAACTATATATTAATTTGACTGTTCGAATTCATTTTATTAATTTTGATAAAAATTTTAAAATGACAGTTACAAAACAAGCAGGGTTAATAGCTAATATTATTATATTTTGTTTTAGTATATTAACTACAATAATTTTATTAATTTGCATTCGTCCTTTGTATAAATTTTCATGTGAAAGGACTGCACTCTACATCTTATTTAGCAAGGTAGTTTTAAACTTTTTCGAGTTTAGGTTAGATAAGGATTCGACCCTCGTCTTCGGGGAACGGGGGAAGGTCCCCCTACCCCCAGAGCTACTGTTCCCTGACCTCTCAGTTCAAACCCCAGCAGTCCCCGTCTCCATTTACACTATTTATTTTGCTATTATGAAAATTTCACTTATAACGGATTTTCTATCGGAGACGTTTATGGACGTAAGAGGTGTCATTAGACTCGGCTCGACGATTTGAGTTGGATGTGTGGAAGAAGTCGGTCAGTTACCTAGGGACCGAGATATAGGGGCTTAATATGGGTAATTTTCAAGAAAACGATAATGAGCGAGCTGGCATAGCCAAATACAGGGCTCAAATCGTAACCTAACAGATTTAAAATTCAGTCCGCTTTATCAGGGTGTCTCGCTGAGATACAAAATATTTTACCAATCCTATTCCCTGGTTTTTCCCAATTTCTTGGAAACAACATAACCGTAAACTGCAAAATTTATTTTCAATTTTTTTACTTTCTTTGATGTAGGATTTTCGTGATTATCCTTTTTCCTATTTTAGATTTTTGATTCCGAAGATTTTGAAAAATATTTTCAATTTAGATATTTGTGAATTTTTTTTTCAATTTTCGGTTTTTTAAGATTTTTTTATTTTGAAAAAACTGTGAGGTTTAGAGTGATTTCACAGACTAAGAAGATTATTTTGAGATGATATAGAAGGATTTTCGATGATTAAGTTGCATAACGGTGATTATAATGATTAATAGGGACCAACCCCTAATTCGAGACCCTCCGTGCCGGACAATCTTCACTTCTTTAATAAAAAACATGATTCGCCATCCATTCGCCACATAAATGATTAAGTTTTATTAAAATTAGTATTCAAACTGTACTTTACTTTAGATTTTAAATGTATTTTAGATTTTAAAAAATTCACCGAGGAATTCCCCAGGTGAAGCTAGCAGAGGGCCCCCGTCCTCGTTCCCCGAAAAGAAATTTCACACAACACCCGTTCCTCGAAATATTAGCCTCCGCCCCGAAAGCTCCCACCCTAGGTTAGATACAATCTTGGTCGTCAGCAAAATCAAAAATAAAAGTTGTCATATGTGATAAGATAAGATGAAAACTTTGGAGTAACTTTCGAGATTAAAACTTCCGAATAACACATAGGTATTTTATAACAGGGTTGCCGCCCGAAACCCGAAACCCGGCCTTTTTTTGTACCCGAAACCCGATACCCGAAATGAAAATTTTCCAACCCGAAACCCGTACCCGATATTTTTTCCAACCCGAAACCCGTGACCCGAAATTGGTTAAAACCCGAAATTTCTACCCGAAAATTTAGCCCTACCCGATTTTCTTAAAAAAATTATAGAAAGAGAAAGAAGGAAAAGAAAATGAAATATTTATAATTTCTTCATTTTTTATGTTGATCGGTGGTTGAATGGCTAAGGCAACTGACTCGATATTTTTATATGTGTGGGTTCTATTCCAGGGATGGAAATGAGTCTAAAAAAGTTTTTCTTTTCAAAAATAAATGTTTTTGAACTTTGATTTTCAGTTTAAATTTATTTTTTTTAATATTTAAGCTTGAAAAAGCATTAAAAATTTTAATTTAGACATGAATTTTCCAAAATTTTCGCCTGCGGCGCATAAAATTAAGAGTTTTGGCTTAATGACCAACTAAACTTCAATAAATTTTTTGCCCGCGGTTCTGCCAATTGAATTTTTTCTCCTAAGACCTTACAAAATTCTAAAATTTTCGCCTCCGGCGGTGAAAAAGATAGAAATCTGGCTTAAGGATCATCAAAATTCTCAAAATTTTCGCCTGCGACGCAAAAAATGGAAGAAATCTAACTTCTTGGTCTTCCAAAATTCTCAAAATTTTCGCCTGCGGCGCTGAAAATTGGAGGCTTTAATGGAGATAAAGCGGAGGGATATTAGTATATACTGGGATTTTATCTAGTATATAGTGGGATTTTATCCCTCTTAATCCCCAAATCCCACAATGTCTTTTTAATCTCTTCAAATTTGCCTCTCTCTATATCACCCAAAATCCTATTATGCAATAAAACTTGTCTCCCTGCAATTTAGTGCACCATTAACCGAGAACCCCAAAATAACCCGAATTTTTCGCCAAACCCGAAACCCGATACCCGAAATGAAAATTTTATAACCCGAAACCCGTACCCGATATTTTTGCCAACCCGAAACCCGTGACCCGAAATGAAAACGCTCCAACCCGATACCCGAAACCCGTACCCGAAGATTTTTTGTACCCGCGGCAACCCTGTTTTATAAGTAATTGTAAATTTTATATAGTATTTGATATTTGTAGTCTTGCTTCAACATCTTATACCAATTTGTCAATATCTATCTTTATTCTATAAAATATCTTCCATCAACACTCTTTAGTGATTCACTACGATATACTGGTCCAATTCTTGAAATAACACTAAATGGGTCTTATTTTCATATGGCTGCTTTGGCATTGAATCGTTTTCATGCGGTTTTCTATGTTTTTAGCTATCAGCGTTTGTGGGATAAAAAGTAATTGAAACAATTGATCCTTAACTTTTAATTTACTCTAAAGCTTGAACTTTTTTCAAGTATAGTTTCCAAAGCGTAAACCTAATTATTTAACAAAAGCTAAAAATGATTTGAGAAATAAAGATTTTCAAAATATATGATGCTTTGTTTTCTATTTTATTGGAATTGGTCCAGAATAGTGTTGGTCAAACGCGATTTTTCGGTATCGGTATCGGTATTTCGGTAAAAATACCGCGGTATTACCGAAAAATACCGCCGTAATACCGAAAAATACCGCCGTAATACGGTACAGTGACCAACACTAGTCCAGAATAAGTATCGAAGTTTTTTCTCTCAATTAAAAAAATTTATATTTTTAAATTAAACTTTTACTATCCTTATAGAAATGTTAAATATGCTATCTCGACATTATTTTTGATTACTTGTGTTTATGTTGCAGCAAAATTAATCTTACCGAGTATTGGATTAACAACCGGAATTTTTGCGTTCGTTTAAAATATGCTAGAGATCGGTCAGGACAAATTTTCCGTTAGAAGACGGAACTCTTTTTAAAGTTGCCATGTAGAAAGTTACTACTAGGGTTGTTCCCCGTCCACGGAGTCCGTGGACGGGGAAAACGCTCAAATTCCACGACTTTCGGTCCGTGGCACGGACCGAAAGTCGTGGAATTTGAGCGTTTTTTTCAAATTCTCCGTCCCCCTTCCTGTGTCGCTTACTCCTCTAAAGGTTATTTACGCCGGCTGATTTAGTCCTGAAGATTATTTTGATTATACTTATCTCTAGTATAAGCACTAAATTTCTGTTTGACTAATTTTCTTAAATTTAGTTTGATTACAACTGGAATATTTATTTCAGGAGATTTGTCTCTTATATTTTCATTTTGTTTGTCTACAATTATTTATTTGGCAATTATAATGAAGTTTTATTATAATTATAGTAAGTTTTGTATTATTTGTGCAATAACTGTTATGTACTAGGCTCTCAGTTACTTGCTGTCCAAACACACTCATCAGTGTGTGGATGAGCCTCCTAAATGCGAACTCATATCTGTGTGTGCTAGGAGTTCCAAAAAATGCGAGAATCCACCAGTCCCTCTAGCAAAGTCGGTAGAGTACGACGAGAGTGAATACTCGGGTGTAAAAATTATGGTTACACGAGGTCGAGGCCTCGTCAAGGCTGTATCAAATGATCAAATAGTTTCAAAGTAGTTAATATTTCATAAAATAATTTGATTTCCCAGCCCTTTACTTATCAAACTTAAAATCCAACGCATCTAGCTTGATCTAAGCTTTAAAATTATATGACCAAGTTATAAGTTTTCTCATCAAATTAGGGTCAATTACTAGGTCGGTATATGATGAAACATATTATTTTAAATGATTTAGCGAATATTCGATAAAATTTGTTAAATTCAATTAGATTTAGATGTTATAAAAATTCTTTAAAAACCTCGGTTATTCTCGAACCTCGATCTCGGACCTTAGCCCAAATTTGACCCTCGATCTAGCTTTTTCAGCCTCGATAATCACCGGACTCAGTTTTTCCGTAAAACTTCGACCTCGTGCAAATCTAGTAAAAACCGGAGCTAAAAGCATCTCCCAGGGCTAAACTCTATTTATATGTATTATAATAATGGAAAAATTTTACAAATAGAAACTCGAGGAAATGCGACGGCTGAGGTTGATAATGCAAACGTGGTTAAAGATCGTATATTAATTTTGGTCATATGTTTGATCAGTACCTTACCTTGTCCTTTATTTATTGTGTTATATAAGCTTTATTACGGATATTATTTTTACTGGTTTACTTCAACGGACGACAATTCGTTAATTTATATAATTGTTTTTGCTGCTTTCAATTCAAATTATCCATTAATTCAATGTTTTGAAGAGATTTGTTTACTTGTCATGTCAAAAGATTTTCGAAAATTAGTTAGAGACCAATTCTTTAAAAGTATACAAACTAATGCAGTTTCTACAAATGTTAATTTTTCACAACAGCAAAGAATGTACCCTTAAATTTACACTAACAATCTTGTAAATTGAATTTTTTAAACAACACAATGTTAATTAAAATTAGACCGGACTGGAAGTGTCGTATGTGAATCTAGATCGATATCTATGTATAAATTCTGTATTTTCTGTTCGTCATCTTTTGATTGTCTGTAACCAATTAAAACACATTTATTGATATATGAAATTGCAGCACCTTTTTTGAGTATAATGCAAAATGCCAGAAACACATACCAGTTATTTTTTAGTTATTTTTAAACCATCATAGTGTTATTGAATCTCTTAAATTGGTAAAATCAATTCAAAAGTAATATATTTCGGAAAATCTCTAAGAAAATTTTTAATTTTATTTGTCCACTGTCTGGTTAGTTCTATTTTGAAAAAAAAGGTTCGAAAATCGAAAATAATTTTAAAAATTAGAAAATAATTTCCAAATGAAAAAAGAAGAAATCTAGCTAATTGGTCTTAAAAATCCTCAAAATTTTTGCATGCGACGTTGAAAATGGAAAAAATCAGGCTCATGATGTTCCAAAATTTTCAAAATTTCTGACTGCGGCGTTGAAAAGAAAGTAAGATGAGTTTATTGTGGTGTTGAAATTAAAAATAATCTTCATTTGTTTTCGAACTTTTGGCCTTTAAAAGGTTTTGCCTTCAGTTGTTGGCCTTACATTTTATTAAAATTTTCGTCGGCAGCACTGAAACTTATCTTAACAATTCCCGATTGCCAAAATCGGGAATTTATTTTTCATGTCGTTTAGGTCACTAGTGGATAAAATGAATAAATTAAAAAATTATTTAAAATATAATATTTTTACATTAATCTGAATTCAACAATTTACCAAATTGATTATAAAAATTTCATAAGTAAATCTGAATTTTTTTATGTACCTCGATTTTTCTGAGATTACACACCCTTGTTTTTTACTTATTAAATGTAAAATAATAATCAAAATAATATTAAATTTTTACCCCGATAATCGCATATTGAGTTTTTAAGTTTATGCAGAAAACTCAGCCTATCAAACTAGCGACATATTTAAATTATTTTTTAAAATTCGTTGCTAGAAATTTTATAGATTATTTTAAATTATATTTGATAAATATATAATAAATCACTCTTGATTTATCCTAATAAACATAATGGCTTTTGCTTTGTGCTTTTGAAACTGAAAATATGGATAAAAATGTAAGTGTATATTTGCTCAAATTTAAAGCTGAGTTTAGAGTCATTCAACTGAGCTCGATGAGCATTATTAAATGATCACATTGGAAAAATAAAAAATATGTTCTAAGAATGATTACTAACAATTAAATTACTACTCGCAATTAAAGCCGTACTCTAAAATATCACCTCACAATTAACAAAATCATAAAATAAATTTATTTATTAATAACATATTTAATAAAATAATAACATATTATTTTTTACTAGCGGCATAATTAAATTATTTGATAAATTTTATAAGCTTTGTATTTTTTTAATTTACAAATGGAAAACTTAAATAGTGAAAGCATTTTAAAATAAAGTTGTGTTATAAGCGGAGTTATTACCAAATATTTAATTATTTATACACAAATTTAGACTAATTGTAAAAACTTTAATTATAAAATTTCTTTTGAATCACGTCGATAATAGACCTTTGCTGCTTTGTACTATTTTAATAAATCTTAATCTATGTAAAATAAAAATTATAAAATATTAATGTTTAATAAAGCTATAAATTAAAAGTATAAACCTATCAGCGATTTGAGACAGCAAGGTGCTCCAGGGCAGCATGATCCTCCACAACAACCAACATCGCAACAAGGCGGGGTATTGGCACAACAGCCTTGTGAATATGCACAAGATAGAAAGGTTAAAAAGAATATTAATATTACAATATAATTGTTCATTATAATTATTTAAACTTTACTTTTAATATGTTAATTAGTGAAAATATTAACTTAATTTTAATCTATAAATTAAATTTCAGTCTTAAAATTAAATGTCGAAAACATCATTATATCTATTGAGAGGCAGCAGAACGTGGAGGATTGAAATAATCTATCACTGTTAAACATAAAATTTAAAGTCACGTTTGAACCGAAAATAATTTATATAAATAATAAGTTATTAATTTATTATTAATAAGTTTGATTGTCTGTAACCAATTAACCAATTTGTGTAACCAATTAACCAATCTGTAACCAATTTGATTGTCCTGTAACCAATTAAAACACATTTATCGATATATGAAATTGCAGCACCTTTTTTGAGTATAATGCAAAATGCCAGAAACACATACCAGTTATTTTTTAGTTATTTTTAAACCATCATATTGTTATTGAATCTCTTAAATTGGTAAAATCAATTCGAAAGTAATATATTTCGGAAAATCTCTTTAAGAAAATTTTTAATTTTATTTGTCCACTGTCTGGTTAGTTCTATTTCGAAAAAAAAGGTTCGAAAATCGAAAATAATTTTAAAAATTAGAAAATAATTTCCAAATGAAAAAAGAAGAAATCTAGCTAATTGGTCTTAAAAATTCTCAAAATTTTTACATGCGACGTTGAAAATGGAAAAAATCAGGCTCATGATGTTCCAAAATTTTCAAAATTTCTGACTGCGGCGTTGAAAAGAAAGTAAGATGAGTTTATTGTGGTGTTGAAATTAAAAATAATCTTCATTTGTTTTCGAACTTTTGGCCTTTAAAAGGTTTTGCCTTCAGTTGTTGGCCTTACATTTTATTAAAATTTTCGTCGGCAGCACTGAAACTTATCTTAACAATTCCCGATTGCCAAAATCGAGAATTTATTTTTCATGTCGTTTAGGTCACTAGTGGATAAAATGAATAAATTAAAAAATTATTTAAAATATAATATTTTTACATTAGTCTGAATTCAACAATTTACCAAATTGATTATAAAAATTTCATAAGTAAATCTGAATTTTTTTATGTACCTCGATTTTTCTGAGATTACACACCCTTGTTTTTTTACTTATTAAATTTAAAATAATAATAAAAATAATATTAAATTTTTACCCCGATAATCGCATATTGAGTTTTTAAGTTTATGCAGAAAACTCAGCCTATCAAACTAGCGACATATCTAAATTATTTTTTAAAATTCGTTGCTAGAAATTTTATAGATTATTTTAAATTATATTTGATAAATATATAATAAATCACTCTTGATTTATCCTAATAAACATAATGGCTTTTGCTTTGTGCTTTTGAAACTGAAAATATGGATAAAAATGTAAGTGTATATTTGCTCAAATTTAAAGCTGAGTTTAGAGTCATTCAACTGAGCTCGATTAGCATTATTAAATGATCATATTGGAAAAATAAAAAATATGTTCTAAGAATGATTACTAACAATTAAATTACTACTCGCAATTAAAGCCGTACTCTAAAATATCACCTCACAATTAACAAAATCATAAAATAAATTTATTTATTAATAACATATTTAATAAAATAATAACATATTATTTTTTACTAGTGGCATAATTAAATTATTTGATAAATTTTATAAGCTTTGTATTTTTTTAATTTACAAATGGAAAACTTAAATAGTGAAAGCATTTTAAAATAAAGTTGTGTTATAAGCGGAATTATTACCAAATATTTAATTATTTATACACAAATTTAGACTAATTGTAAAAACTTTAATTATAAAATTTCTTTTGAATCACGTTGATAATAGACCTTTGCTGCTTTGTACTATTTTAATAAATCTTAATTTATGTAAAATAAAAATTATAAAATATTAATGTTTAATAAAGCTATAAATTAAAAGTATAAACCTATCAGCGATTTGAGACAGCAAGGTGCTCCAGGGCAGCATGATCCTCCACAACAACCAACATCGCAACAAGGCGGGGTATTGGCACAACAGCCTTGTGAATATGCACAAGATAGAAAGGTTAAAAAGAATATTAATATTACAATATAATTGTTCATTATAATTATTTAAACTTTACTTTTAATATGTTAATTAGTGAAAATATTAACTTAATTTTAATCTATAAATTAAATTTCAGTCTTAAAATTAAATGTCGAAAACATCATTATATCTATTGAGAGGCAGCAGAACGTGGAGGATTAAAATAATCTATCACTGTTAAACATAAAATTTAAAGTCACGTTTGAACCGAAAATAATTTATATAAATAATAAGTTATTAACTTATTATTAATAAGTTAATAATAAGTTATTAATTAACATGTTAATTAATAAGTAGGATGGGATTTATATGGATTTCCATATTCCTGGCCTAGTTGGGTCGTGAAACGCACGAAAAACGTTGTTTTAGGAGTTATCAATCCATATTTTCCATATTTTTTCATAATTTGGCGTTCCGCCCATATTTTCCATATTTTATCCATATTTCGTCATTTGGTAAAAATTTTTCGAAAAAATTTTTTAATCAACTATTATTAAAATTATTAAGCCGGGAAACACTTTAAATGTACCTTTAATTGAAAAAAACTTTAAAAAACACTTTGAATGAACAAAATCAAATTTTTTATTTGGGAAAATTCATTTTTCCGTTAAAATTTTCATCCTTCGGTCCATATTTGAGCCCTATTTTGGCTTTTAGTCCATATTTCAGTCCATATTTTGAGATTTTTAGTCCATATTATATGTCCATATTTTTCAATTGATAGTCCATATAAATCCCATCCCTATTAATAAGTTACTACTTCCAAGTTAATTATAATTTAAATTTAAGGAAATGTATGAAATTATAGCGTTTATATTTTTAGGTTATTATTCTTAGTTAGAGTA
This sequence comes from Meloidogyne arenaria, assembly GCA_036172955.1. Classification (NCBI taxonomy): domain Eukaryota; kingdom Metazoa; phylum Nematoda; class Chromadorea; order Rhabditida; family Meloidogynidae; genus Meloidogyne; species Meloidogyne arenaria. Next base: position 3,890,219 of record JARQAB010000025.1, read on the forward strand.
ACAAAGAAATATAAGATACTCTATAAATAGGAATTTAATTATTGAAATATTATAAAAATAAATACTAATTGAATAAAATAAATAATAAAAATAGATACCGGATTGGGATTATAATGAATGATTGCTTGAATACTGTCCATAATTTATAGGCAAAACTCGACCAAATTATTTATTTGACATTATTTCATTTTATGTTAATAATTTTCAATTTAATGGTTAACAACAAGATTATTATTTTGAAAAATATGTTTTTATAATTATTTCAAATTTTTCTTAGCAAAAAATATTATTTATAATATCTCTCGACTTAATATTTGTTTAGAGCAACAAATTTATTATCAATTTATACAAAATAAAATAAAAATTATTCTTACTTCTGATGAATTTTATGAACTAAAAGACACGTAGCTTGTGACACAACTTTATTTTAGAAGGCCATTTTAATTTATTTTTCTCTAAAAAATTTGCGAAAAATAAATTTTTTATTATAAATATTTAAATTATTTGTTATTTAGTATATATTTTAAGATTGAGCAATTTTTACAAAAAATAACGAGGAAATTAATATTCGTGTATACTTTGTAGTTATTCTATAAATTCATATTTTGAGCAATTTTATAAAACTAAAATTTTTTCTACTTATGTAAAAAATTTTCTAATTTTATATTTTTATAAAATTTATCCTCGCTAAATTCTTAAACGCATTAAAACCTTCAATTCTATTGTTGAGTCCACCCCAAAAGACCTAAACCAAGAAGATCTCACCCAAAAGATTGACCAAGAAGACCTACCTATTGACTTAAGAGATAAGTACACGGATTGTATTTTATAACAAATTGTGCCGTATTTTGAGTGCGTGTGCCATAACTCTTGATGGCAAAGATCGGTTCTACTTTACTTTATGAGTCCAATCGAACTCTATGAGTCCAATCAAAAAACAATTTGCAAAGTAGGGGCGCACTGGGTCTGGGACCATCATTACGCTATCTCTCACAATTTCTGAAAGTCTAAATCTTTTCTCTGAAATTTTTAAAAATTGGCTATAACTTTCAGAAATTTCGCGAGATAGGGTAAGGAATGGTCCCAGACCCAGTGGGCGTAGGTCCGAACATGAAGAACTATTTTGGAAGGTGGTTTTCTGGGTGGGTTTTTAATGGTAGGTTTAGGTTTTAGATGTGAAAATTAGAGGAAAAAATATTTTTTTGAAATTTTTAGTGGATTTTACTGTCTAGAATTTATTGAGAAAATTAAAGGGAAAATTATGTTTTTTTCAAAATATTTAGTGGGTTATTGCTGGGTGGTCCTCAAAGTTCTTCAGTCTGCACAAGTGCCCAATTTTAAACTAAATCAAAATCGTGCAGGATATTTTTTTAATTTTACAGAACTATTCTATCAGTTAAAATCATTTCGGCTGCTTTTTTGTTCAAGTTTTTTCATTTTTTGAAAAAGTATTTATTTTTTAAAGCATGGAATATTTTTTTATTAGGTGGGTTTTGCTGGGTGGGTTTGGGGTAAAAAAATTTTTTGAAAAATTCAGATAATTATTCGGAAAAATTCAAAACTTCAAAATTATTTAACAAAAAATTTTACATTTAACATGCTTTTATTTAACATTTTGATAAATTCTATTTTCTATTCAATATTGCAATATTATTCGGAGAAATCTTGTTACTATTATCTACTTTATTTATTCCAAATAGTTTTTTAATCTCCAAAAATTCAGATTGATAAGCCTTCATGTAGTCGCTACTAAAAATATTTAGATTTATTTTTGTTAGTAACTTGGTTCAAATTCATTGTGTCTCTTATCTAAAGAGTCATTAACGTAAGGTTTTCGTTAGTTTACAGTACTGAAATCGGTTTTGTGACAGAAATGAGTATGCATTACGAGAATATATTCAAATTTTAATATAAGATATAGATCACAGGCTTTTCTATCTTTATACTTTTCTATCCTTATAGCTTTTCTATCCTCTATCTATAAAACTATTTACTCATCTTATTGAATATCATTTGAATTTATTAAAGTAAAAGAACTGAAAGTTTAGCCCAGGTCCGCAACGATACAGCGAGGGTGCTCTTCGAACTGAGCAGCAAGATTGCCGCCTATTTCACCTTCTCTACTTAATCTCACGCCTATCATCCATTTTAAACGTTAGACTTATGGATCTCCCTCCCTTATATTATCTATTATATAAGGTTGTTCACTATCAGTTACTAACTCTTACACACGTTGTTGGTTATGAACGGTTCTAGACCCCCGGACATTGTTTTCGATTAATTAGCCGAAAACACTATTTTCGGTCTCAGTTCAGCTAACCGACCTAATCAACCCTATTAACTTCAAAATACCTATTTATACAAACAATAGGAACAATTGCGGCAATTCCAAAATTGCCGTATATAGTCATTGATGATATTAAATACCACTGAGTTGAAGCTGTAACTCCTATATAATTAGCAGAAATACAAGCAATCGTTCCTACAATATATCCACCAACATTGATAGCAACGATCAGGGTTAGGGAACGATAAAACTTTTTCATTTTTTGGCTTGTTAAATCTGAAAATTGTTTAATTTCTGGGGCAATGTTTTGAAACAAAGTTGTGCCATGGGACCGATATTTAAATGAGCCTCAGCTCAAAAATAAAATACCATGTACCTTATACATATATGTGTATAACCTTAGTTCACATTAATAATTAAAGTAAATTAAACTCAATGTTAGAACAGAACCATTACCGAATGTTCGTGAACTGTTGCGAGTCTAAGGATTTAGAGGGCTTATCCATGCCCGTTCCAAACGTTATGGACAAAAGTAATTAAAGGTTTCTTAAGCTAGTCGACTTTATCAAAAGTTCGAACAACCCCCTAACATACGAGTATACTTAAAGTATCTACCTGCTTTATATTTTACTAATATCGCCACACAAAAATAAGTAAACAGGGTAGCTAAAAGGCTGCACATTATAATTGCGCTAGGTAATGGGTCCACTGTTTGCAGCGTCGAAGAAATATCTATGAGTAAACCAGTAACCAATCCTGTAGATACACTCTTAGTAGCAGCCATAATAAATCTTGCCATGATAAACAGAGAGATCGAAAAAAAGATGAGGATGTGAATAGAAACGTAAATTTTGTGGTTTGCATTTAAGTAACTAAAATTTAGTTTTAAATTTAGGTAAACTTTGAAAGCTACGTTACGATAATCTATTACTTTTACTCTTCAACTTCTAAAAAACAATGATTATTAAAATATTTCATTAATGCCCGACAAGACCTACTTTTCGGGAGTAGGCACCGAATTCAGGATTTGTAGCTAGAACCGGCCCAGATAGGCACTGGATTAATCAGGTCCAATTTTAATTCGGGGTTCTCAAGAACCCCTGATTTGGGGCCCAAACTCATGAAGGATCAGATCCGCGACCGGGCACTTCTGTTAGGTTGCTTCAATTTTTGCTTAAGTTTGAACTCGACCATACTAGGCAACTTTTTCTTTTAAATTAATATTTTTGAGCTTTCTAAATATATTTTCCAAGTTTTGTGGCTGAATAAAAGATTAAGCGATATTTTATTCATAAGGCTACCATAGTTACCTATCAATTTAAAACTAAAAAATGAAACGAACAAAATAGGAAAGGCAACAGCCAAAAATCTATCCACACTAATTGCCTGCATAAAAATCACAGAAACTATAACACCCGTAAGTGGCAATACATTCCAATAAAAATCAACATCTAATGGGAGGAAATTAGTTCCATTTATTGAAGAAATGAAGAAAAATATATTATCAAATTTAGCTATAAATTCAGCCAAACAATTTATAACTAATAAGGTGCTTGTTTTGCTCTTTAATGTTGAATATTTGGATCTAAAAGGATATTTTCATTTACAAACGAACAGAAGATTACTATAGCCTTAGGGTGTTACATGACCTTATAGTTATATCCAGTCGTGTATTAGGGCGCAGCGCCATAACAGCCATATTTTCCAGCCATAACTCACTGGAAAATTTCGAGCCCGATCAAATTTGGTATCTATCTCTTTATTGGAAAGGCTTAGGAAATTTCGAAGCAGGTCATAGCTTTAAACCGTTAGACTGTCTTAAATTTTAGCGAGCCATACAGTATTATTCTTCAGCTTCAGTAACAATTCTTATTCCTATATATTATTATAAGATACGATTATTATAAGATATGACCTTTCAAGCATAAAAGGTATCTAGAAGGGATGTTAAGTGTAGGGGAAAAGAAGTCATTCCTGGTATCTTGTAGTTTAATGTAAATATTTTACCTATACTTTATAGTTATATAACATATACTGGCATTTAGTGGAATGCTAACAATTGAACTTATACAAAGCAGAAGTGCTGGTATAAACAATGGATATATAATTGTTGAGTTTGTAGTTCCACCAGACGCCAAATAACCTATCTATAAATGATTTTTTATAATGTTAGTTCATAAAAAATCAAAAAAAGTTTGAATGTGAATTAGGGAGGCATTCAAGCCTAAATATTAATTACTAGGGTACTATTATTTATTACCCCATGTATCTTTATCAAAAAGCATTTCAAAAATGTCTGGCTTTTATTGTCGTTTTTACAATTACAGTAAAATCTCTATTAAATGCCACTCTCCAGATGAATGCCACTCTAATAGAATGCCATCTTGGAAGGTGATTGAAAAATAGAATGCCATGGAATTCTAATACAGATTTATGTTATGTTGTATTTTTTATAGCTCCTTAAATCTGGAATTTGTGTATATTGACAGGACCACTAATATTTTTCTGTGATACCAATTCTAATTCAATTAATCATATATGGTCTCTTATTACCAAATTTCCTATTCTTTCGCTTTATAAATAATTGACAAATGTACGAGCTTCCAAAATTATGTTGGAACTACGAAAAAAAACAAGGAAAGGTACTATTGCGAACCGTCTTCTATGGACAAGTTGACTAAATAAAACAAGTAAAGCTTACAGAATTTGTAGAGATATTCATTTGCTGAAACAAAAACTTGTCAAGATTGCCTTAATAAAATGATATTTGGTTATTTAAAATTATTTAAAAAAGTTTTTTTATTTATAAATAAACTGTTTGATATTAAAAATGTACAGGTGAATTTATACATTTAAAATTAATTTTAAAAGTTGGGAAACACCCACGTATAAAAATTATTTTAAATTATCCAACTTTATATCACGCAACATAAATTTGTTTTAAATGAACTAAATTTTTAGAGTTCGTGTTTAATATAAATAATTTAAGGTAAATATACAAAAAAATTTTCTTAAATTAATTAAATAGTAAAGACAGGTTACTTTAAAATTAAAAACGAACTAGATTTGAAGCACGAACATAAGGATATAAAAAAGGAAGAGAAAAAATGGCATTTAAAATTATTAGAAAACTAAATACCTATTTATTGTAAAAAATTAATACTGTATTGTATAGAATCTAACCTTACAGTTTACTATAAAAACTTAATAGATATATATTTTTGTATTCACTGGCATGAAAAATTTTGATGGTTAAATTACAGTATTTCCTCTAAAATAGACCCCCCTTAAAATAAGTCCCTCTAGTGGTCTGTCGAAAAAAAAGCCCCGGGCCTTATTTCAGAGGAAATGCGGTATTTGGATTTTTTAATTGAAATTTAAAATAATATAATTTTTAATTATGCTGTCCTAAATAATGACAAATATTTGTTTATAAAGAGAATATATACCGTATTTTCTCTAAATAACCCCTCACCCTCCTCCCTCTAAAATGCCGTATTTCCTCTAATAGAATGCCCTCTTCCATTAGAATGCCCCCTCTAATAGAATCCTCTCTTCAGAAAGATGTGTGGCTGAATGGATAGTGTGTTGAGGTTGTAGATTTGAGGACTTTTCTCAGTATTAGTTTCGAACCGAACTTAATGAATGACTGAGTAATTGTTTTTCTTTGGAAAATAAATTATGACTTATTTTTTAACAAAAAATTTTATCATATTTTAAACAAATGAATTCTATGTGCTATGACTTAGAATTCAATTGCTATGCCTGCGGCGCTGATAAAAAATGATTTTAGCTTAAGGATCTTCTAAAATATTTAAAATTTATTGTGCCAGTGGCTCAAAGAAATAAATACACCCCAAAAAATAAATCCTAATCCACCCCAAACCCCGCTTAACCCATTATTTGGACAGACTACTTATTATTCAATTAATTTTTTATACATAATAAATAATTATAGAGCCACTTAAAATTTTATTAAAATTTAATTCAATTCTCTTATTTAAATTTAAATAAATTTGTATAAAATTAAAGGTTGTTTTAAGTTTATTTTAGTAAAAATTTAAATTTTTTCTTTAAATTTTTTTGAATCTATAATTGGGTATATTTAGTTACAGATTTTGGGGTAGCTGCGTATATTTTTGTATATTCTTGTAAGTAAAGTCTTTATATAATGACACACTTAACCTTTAAAGAGAAGCATTATGCCTTTCCATTTAATTTTTATAATTAAAATTTTTATTCTTTTTTAATTTAAAAATTTATTTATGATTTTATGTTTATAAGTTATGTATTTACAATATTAATATTAAGATTCAATAGCATTTACTTCAATTTCAAATGATCCGCGATAACTTTAGAGTGACATACACACGTTTATAAGATTTTAAATAGATGTAGTTCCACCGCGGGGATGTTGTTCCCTCAACGGGAGAAGTTGTTACGTCAGCGGGGGAAATTTTTCCAACAACGGGGGATGTTGTTCCACAAACGGGAAATGTAGTTCCATCAACGGGGGATGCTGTTCCCTCAACAGAAATTGTTCCTTCAGCGGGGGGAAATTGTTCCATCAACAGAGGAAGTTGTTCCGTCAGCGGAGAATTTGTTCCGTCATCGGGGGATAGCATTCCATCAACGGCAAACAACAACATGCGGTGTGGCTAAACCGAAATGTACCCTCATTTTTATCGGACCGGCACGACCGGGTCTTTGGGTAACTCTTTCAAAAGAGCTCATGGAGCTGAGTTGAACGACACCAAAATCTACGAAATCTGATTTGATTGAACCGAGATACAACTTCTGAAAACCATAAGGTCGATATTTTCGGCTAATGAATGTTTGTAAAAACAATAGCTAATTCGAATTAGCTCTACGAGCTGAGTCGCTGACTGAGTCGAAACAGCCAAAAACGTTTGCTTGGTTCATTTTTGTATCGTAACTCTGTCCAAACTTGTTCGACTTCGATGATTTGGTGTCATTTGACTCAGCTCGTCGAGCTCTCTCAATTGAGTTTTTAAATCATATTTTACTGAGTTTTCATCATAAAAATGAGCTTACTCCCCGCTATGTTTTTGACCATTTCGAGCCCTATATCATGGTCTACAAGCATTTCCGGCGGCTCTTGTTAAGGGCATCGTCTCCTCATCAAAGTCTAATCAATTCCTCAAACTAAAATTGTAAACAACTTTCTCAATTCCTCTATTCAAAGGCGTTTTATAATTTCACATTACTTTATACATCCTTGCCTAGCTACTAATCAATTATAAATGATATGAAATATACAAAAATCCATTATGATAGTCAATAAATTTGCTTGGCATTCAATAATATATACATGTAAGCAATGCTTGGCCATAAAGACCTGCCTGTAAAGACGCTTTCTATCCTATGAGAGTGGAGAGAGAGTGTAAAATCCCCTCTCCCTTTCCTTATGCCATTCTATTTTACTTAGAAAATTTAAATGTTTTTACCTTTTTTTATTTAAAAATTTATTTATAATTTTATTTTTATTTGTGTATTTAAACTATTAAAACTTTATAGCAAGTTACTAGAGTATCGTAATCACGCTAATCTTCACAAATTTATTTCTATAAAATTGAAATGAATATTTTGTATTGGATACTATTCCAATACTTAATGTTGGAAATACTTCATTTACCGGGTAATAAGTAATATTTTTTTAATGATAAGTATTTTCAAGACGTAAATGCTGGTTGTTGCCCAAGTCGACACCGAGATAATGCATCTGATCCTGAAGGCATGCTTTTAGAAAAATTATTTAACATAATAAAATTTATTCAGTGGAACTGCAAAACGATGATGATAATCTAGTATATTGTGCTCATCAAAATGAATATAACGGAACGATGATATTTAGAAATCCACAACGGATTGAAATTAAATATCAACCTGTTGAACAAAATCAAATCGGACGCGGCGGAACTGCAGTTGTAAGTTCAAAACATTTTCAATAAAAATTGTTCAAATTGGAGTATTGGCAATGGAAATAACGTTAGACTAGTTTAATATATATCTCTTAATATAAAAATCTATCATCTTTATTTAAACAACAAATGAGTTTAAGGTCCATCATGCATTTTGGCCTGCAGGGGGGAGATGCATAGCATTGAAAAATGCTGGTTTTAACACTGGAGCAAGAGAAGTTGCAATTTTAGAGTATTTTGACAGATTAGAAGATTATCAAAGAAACCATATAATTAAGATGATTGCTTAGTGAGTTAATTTTATTTGTACATTTGACTGAATTAATTAGATTAAATTGGTTCTCTTGGGTATATAATAGGGTTTCACCGGAAGTTCCGGTTCCGGAAAGTTCCGCTGTTTTTTTTGGTTCCGGTTCCGGGAACCGGAACTCAAATTGGATCCGGTTCCGGTCAAAATTTCGGTTCCAGTGAAACCCTAGTATATAACTGCGTTCCGCTTTTGCCTAGTATTGAATTATACATTTTAAATTTTGAAACAATATTTAAGTGGAAAGCATGAAGATAGAATGTATATTGCGATGGAACGAGGAGATGTAATGATAGGAAATTATGTCAATGATGATCGTTCAAATCTTTATAATATTCTTAAAGGTGCTGCTCGTGCGCTTGAACAATTTCATCATCGTAAGAAAATATTATATAACGTACTTGTTAAAATTTTTAAACTACTTCCAATTTGGCAATTTCAGGGTCAGTCTATTCAAATTCAAATAGATCGATATGACCAAAATTTTTTGTTAAATACCTTTTTATCAGGGCTGTGTGCTAAAAATTGAAATTTTTGCGTGGCGCCCCAAACGCAAATTTTTCAAATTTTAAAAACACGCCAAACTCAAAACGCCAAAAATCGGCCAAAAATGACGCCAAACCTATACTAAAGCGACCCTAATATCCTCCTTAACGGTACACCTCAATTGAGTCCGCACGATTGAGTCCTCACGATTGAGTCCGCACGATTGAGTCCCCACGATTGAGTCCGCACGATTGAGTCCCCTTGTACTATATACCTCAATTGAGTCCCCTGGATTTAATTATATTAAAAAGGAGTAACAGGGATATCTGGGGATTTGGAGGGATTAAAGTTAATATCAGGGGACTTGTATGTGACATCGAGGGATCAAGTTGGATATCGGTGAATATCAAGGGATATAAGTAGATTTAAGCGTGGATTAATGGGGATATCGGTGGATTAAGGTAGATATCAATAAATTTGGGTAGATTAAGATTGATATTGTGGATTTGGGGATTAGAAAGGATATCGAGAGATTTTTTGAATGACAGCTCATTCGAAAGAGCTGAGTAGAATGACACTAAAATCAACATGGTCTCGCCGAGATATGGGGCTCGAAATGGTCAAATCCATGGGGGATTTTAGGGGTAAAAATTCAAATAAACATATAATAGCTCATTCGAAAGGGCTCGACGAGCTGAGTCGGATGACACCAAAATCAGCTCGATTGGATGATTTTGAACAGAATTATGATCTACTGAATCTTTGCTGGTCAACTGAACTTTTTGTGCTGCTACGGAGGGTATGTGGGTTACGGAGTGCAGCTGAAAGATCTCACGAACAATCTGCCCGGCATCTATACTTTGAAAATTAGAAATTTTGGAATAATCCTGCATGCAGGATATGGAATTTTTAAAATTAAATCCAGGGGACTCAATTGATATATACAAGGGGGACTCAATCGTGCAGACTCAATCGTGGGGACTCAATTGTGCCGGGACTCAATCGTGGGGACTCAATCGTGCGGACTCAATCGTGGGGACTCAATCGTGCGGACTCAGTTGAACTGCTCCGCCTCCTTAATCCGTTCAAGAAACTTTAATCTCACTAATTCTTCCCATTTTCATTTTCCTCATTTTGGTGAGAAAAACTAGAATAAAAACCATACCAAAACCATATGTACCGTATGGTGGGGCTCTACTTAGGGAAACACTGTATTAATAATTTAACAAAATTAAAGATGCCATTCATCTGGACATTAAACAAAGTAATTTTGTTGTCTCTCTTGAACAAAATCATGGAAATGAGATTGCTATTAAATTGATAGATTTTGGCACTTCTGTGCTTTTAGATAATGCAGGAAGTGCAAGCTTGAATATCTTGGCGCAAATGCACAAGGCACCTGAGATTCGTAATGATAACCGCAATCGTCAAGGAAACGTATATTTTATAATTTAAAGTTTTAATTTATTAAGGAAATTTCCATTTTTTTAAACAGAACTTTTACTCATCCAAAATTTTTATAGTATCAGAAATAAGGTTTTGTATTCATTACCGATGAGATACTAACCTGGGCATCTCGTCGGGACATAGGCATTTCACACTGTTCTATAAATTTGTTTTCAGTATTTTATTAGTCTGAATAATTTAATCTACTGTCAATATAAGTTTAGATATCACTCAAAGTTGATGTTTGGGCTTTTGGTATTATGAGCTGTCAGCAATTACATGGACGTGTAGGTGGTGATATTAGACATCAATTCCCTGCGCCGCGTTTCATAGGAGCGATTAATTATGCGGGGTTGGATAACTTTTTGAATAACACCTGTCGAAATCCAAATAACAATAGCAATATGGACCGTATTATAAAGGCAAGTATATGTAAATCTAGTATTCTACTTGATATTCTTAACAAATCCTATTTTTTAAACTATTTTCGTCATCCCTTTTTACATTTTTCAAGATAATTATACATAAAATAATTTTTATTAAATTAATCTGGTTGAATTTTATTACTCTTAATTATTTTGGGGGCCTAACCAGTTAAATAAATGGCAAATTAAAAAAATATTTTTAAAGGGCTGTCTACAACTTGACCCAGATTACCGTCCAACTATGAATGTCATTGTTCGATTTTTTGATGGGAATTGTCATGGTTTTAGATATGAACGAGAATTGGGCTTAGAAATTGATGATGAAGAAATATGGTGTGATTAGGAATAAGATAGTAAGGAAGACTAAATCGAGATTAAGTATATGATTGGAAATTTGACTTTTTGAGATTGAACGCCTATTTTATGACTTTTTCGGGTATTCTGTGTACTTTGCTTTACTTTTTAATTTTTTCCAGGTAAGGTGATATAAGTGTTTTTGGTAGAATAAGACATTTAACGACAGATTTTACTTTAAAAATCCACATAAATTCCCTCAGTCTGGATCGGGAATTCTGTAAAAGTTTCTTAAATTAAAATTTCAGCACCGCAGTCGATAATTTTTTATTCTTTCTAAATTTTGTCAGAAGTAAAGGAAAAAGAAGCAACTTTGTCACAAGTAAGGTTGCTCTTTTACTTTTTGTCACAAGTAAAGGAGCAAAAGAGAGTTTTAAATTGAGAAGTATTTAACATATGTAGAAAACAAGTAAAGACGCATTTTAACTTAAAACTCTTCAAAGTCCTTCAGTCTCCCCTATTTTTAAAGCAATTCAAAATCTTTCCAGATATTTTTAAAAATTTTTACAGAACTATCCTATCATTTAAAGTCATTTCGGGTGCTTTTTTGTTCAATTTCTTCATTTTAGTAAAGAAAAGTTTTTATTTTTTAAAGCATGGAATATTTTATTTATTCAAAACATCAAAATTATTTAACAAAAAAATTTTTTTCCGTTATTTTTTTGTTTTTTGTTAAATATTTTTGTTACATTATATATATATTTTTATTTAACATAGTACTTTTATTTAAAATTTTGATAAATTTTATTTTCTATTCAACTTGTGTTTTCTATTCAACTTGTCTATCAACTCGATTAAATTGTCTATTCGGTGATACGACTTTTGCGGCCTGTACACTTGCGGCCCAGACATTTGCGGCCCCGACACTTGCGGCTCGCCCCCATTTTGACACTTGCGGTCCCGACACTTGCGGCTAAGAAATTTTCGGCGCAGACATTTGCGGCTATCAACTAGAGTCGTGTCGTAATTGAAATTTTTTTCGTAATCGTAATTCGTAATCGTAACTCCTCGAATAAAAATCAAAATTTAGAGTTGGCAGGATATTTAGTATTTTTATCACATTTGTTAGAGATATCTTATTAAAAAAAACTCCTCGAATAAAAATCAAAATTTAGAGTTGGCACGATATTTAGTGTTTTTATCACATTTGTTAGAAATATCTTATTAAAATAAACTCCTCGAATAAAAATCAATATTTAGAGTTGGCAGAATATTTAGTGTTTTTATCACATTTTTTATCACTAATTCATTATTTTATAAATATAATATAATTTTTTTTTATAATTATTTTATATTATTTATAATATATAATTTTCTCACTTTTTTCTACGCTATTATTAGTCAAATAATAACTGATTATTTTATAAATGAATTAGTTGATTATAAAAGAATATAATAGGTTTGATCATCATATATTAGAGAAAGTGAGAAAACGCTATTATTAGTCAAATAATAACTGATTATTTTATAAATGAATTAGTTGAGTATAAAAGAATATAATAGGTTTGATCATCATATATTAGAGAAGGTGAGAAAACGCTATTATTAGTCAAATAATAACTGATTATTTTATAAATGAATTAGTTGATTATAAAAGAATATAATAGGTTTGATCATCATATATTAGAGAAAGTGAGAAAACGCTATTATTAGTCAAATAATAACTGATTATTTTATAAATGAATTAGTTGATTATAAAAGAATATAATAGGTTTGATCATCATATATTAGAGAAAGTGAGAAAACGCTATTATTAGTCAAATAATAACTGATTATTTTATAAATGAATTAGTTGATTATAAAAGAATATAATAGGTTTGATCATCATATATTAGAGAAAGTGAGAAAACGCTATTATTAGTCAAATAATAACTGATTATTTTATAAATGAATTAGTTGATTATAAAAGAATATAATAGGTTTGATCATCATATATTAGAGAAAGTGAGAAAACGCTATTATTAGTCAAATAATAACTGATTATTTTATAAATGAATTAGTTGATTATAAAAGAATATAATAGGTTTGATCATCATATATTAGAGAAAGTGAGAAAACGCTATTATTAGTCAAATAATAACTGATTATTTTATAAATGAATTAGTTGATTATAAAAGAATATAATAGGTTTGATCATCATATATTAGAGAAAGTGAGAAAACGCTATTATTAGTCAAATAATAACTGATTATTTTATAAATGAATTAGTTGATTATAAAAGAATATAATAGGTTTGATCATCATATATTAGAGAAGGTGAGAAAACGCTATTATTAGTCAAATAATAACTGATTATTTTATAAATGAATTAGTTGATTATAAAAGAATATAATAGGTTTGATCATCATATATTAGAGAAGGTGAGAAAACGCTATTATTAGTCAAATAATAACTGATTATTTTATAAATGAATTAGTTGATTATAAAAGAATATAATAGGTTTGATCATCATATATTAGAGAAGGTGAGAAAACGCTATTATTAGTCAAATAATAACTGATTATTTTATAAATGAATTAGTTGATTATAAAAGAATATAATAGGTTTGATCATCATATATTAGAGAAAGTGAGAAAACGCTATTATTAGTCAAATAATAACTGATTATTTTATAAATGAATTAGTTGATTATAAAAGAATATAATAGGTTTGATCATCATATATTAGAGAAGGTGAGAAAACGCTATTATTAGTCAAATAATAACTGATTATTTTATAAATGAATTAATTGATTATAAAAGAATATAATAGGTTTGATCATCATATATTAGAGAAGGTGAGAAAACGCTATTATTAGTCAAATAATAACTGATTATTTTATAAATGAATTAGTTGATTATAAAAGAATATAATAGGTTTGATCATCATATATTAGAGAAGGTGAGAAAACGCTATTATTAGTCAAATAATAACTGATTATTTTATAAATGAATTAGTTGATTATAAAAGAATATAATAGGTTTGATCATCATATATTAGAGAAGGTGAGAAAACGCTATTATTAGTCAAATAATAACTGATTATTTTATAAATGAATTAGTTGATTATAAAAGAATATAATAGGTTTGATCATCATATATTAGAGAAGGTGAGAAAACGCTATTATTAGTCAAATAATAACTGATTATTTTATAAATGAATTAGTTGATTATAAAAGAATATAATAGGTTTGATCATCATATATTAGAGAAAGTGAGAAAACGCTATTATTAGTCAAATAATAACTGATTATTTTATAAATGAATTAGTTGATTATAAAAGAATATAATAGGTTTGATCATCATATATTAGAGAAAGTGAGAAAACGCTATTATTAGTCAAATAATAACTGATTATTTTATAAATGAATTAGTTGATTATAAAAGAATATAATAGGTTTGATCATCATATATTAGAGAAAGTGAGAAAACGCTATTATTAGTCAAATAATAACTGATTATTTTATAAATGAATTAGTTGATTATAAAAGAATATAATAGGTTTGATCATCATATATTAGAGAAAGTGAGAAAACGCTATTATTAGTCAAATAATAACTGATTATTTTATAAATGAATTAGTTGATTATAAAAGAATATAATAGGTTTGATCATCATATATTAGAGAAAGTGAGAAAACGCTATTATTAGTCAAATAATAACTGATTATTTTATAAATGAATTAGTTGATTATAAAAGAATATAATAGGTTTGATCATCATATATTAGAGAAGGTGAGAAAACGCTATTATTAGTCAAATAATAACTGATTATTTTATAAATGAATTAGTTTATTATAAAAGAATATAATAGGTTTGATTATCATATATTAGAGAAGGTGAGAAAACGCTATTATTAGTCAAATAATAACTGATTATTTTATAAATGAATTAGTTGATTATAAAAGAATATAATAGGTTTGATCATCATATATTAGAGAAAGTGAGAAAACGCTATTATTAGTCAAATAATAACTGATTATTTTATAAATGAATTAGTTGATTATAAAAGAATATAATAGGTTTGATCATCATATATTAGAGAAGGTGAGAAAACGCTATTATTAGTCAAATAATAACTGATTATTTTATAAATGAATTAGTTGATTATAAAAGAATATAATAGGTTTGATTATCATATATTAGAGAAAGTGAGAAAACGCTATTATTAGTCAAATAATAACTGATTATTTTATAAATGAATTAGTTGATTATAAAAGAATATAATAGGTTTGATCATCATATATTAGAGAAGGTGAGAAAACGCTATTATTAGTCAAATTATAACTGATTATTTTATAAATGAATTAGTTGATTATAAAAGAATATAATAGGTTTGATCATCATATATTAGAGAAAGTGAGAAAACGCTATTATTAGTCAAATAATAACTGATTATTTTATAAATGAATTAGTTGATTATAATAATAATAATAATAATTTATTCACTAAAATGGGCGTAACAAGTACGTCTCTTAAATTTAGTACAATAAAAAAGAAGGTCGAAGCATAAAAAACAATGTCAATTAATAATTAATATGAAAATTTAAATGGGTATGAAAAAACATGATGGAGGAAATTCATATATGTAAATACTATAAGTTAAACTATAAAAATGGGATGGATTCAAGTAATTGTTGTTTTTTAGTCAGAGGTGAATTTGTGGAAGAATCCTCCATATAATTAGAATTTCCTCCAGTAGAATATTGACGTTTGCTTGTCATGGTAAGAAATGACAAAAAAAAATAATATTACCCAAAGTCAAAATTTAGAAATGCCTTAAAATGAGAAAAAAAATTGTAAAATTAAAATTAAAAAATAAATTACATAAAACATAAAACGGGGGAAAGAAAAATGTTCTACTTTGTAAGCAAAATTAAAAAGGACGGAAGAGTCTCAAAAACCATTAAAATTAATTGCACTAAAAGTGGCCAATAAAGTCCTTAAGTAGATCTTGATTTTGTATTAAATGAGTCCTTAGGTTTATCCAGAATGATTTGGGATTTGGAGAATTAATAATCTGTATAGGGAGAACATTCCATAAGTTTATAGTTCTATTTATAATCCAATGCTCAGTCTTTGATATCTTTTTAGGAACTCGTAATTGTAGATTATGTTTATTTCTTATGGGACGCGTGGAAAACTCAACAAAACAAGTTGGATCAAGATGTGTAAAATTTTTTGTTAATCTGAAGATTGTTGAAAGGTCAAATAAAATACGCCTAAGGACCAGAGATTCTAGATTAAGAAATTTTAGTCTATTTTCATAATTCATTTTAGGGATTTTGCATTTTGCTAAAACAATCCTTGTAAACCACTTTTGAATTTGTTCTATTTTTAGAATAAGTTTTTTTGTTTTAGGACTCCATATAATGGAGGCGTATTCCAGGATAGGCCTAACGTATGATTTAAAGGCTAAAGAAAAAATCTTAGGATTAGATGATTTAATATTATTAATGACAAGAATAGAACGATGGTATGCCTTTTTAATAATTTTAGTTATATGAGCTTCAAAAGAAAGTTTATCTGTAAAAGTTATTCCTAAATCTGTAACGGAAGATGCAGTCTGTAAAATAGTGCCAAAAAGGGTATAACCTTTCCTAGGATTATTTTTGCCTATATGAAATGTACATGTTTTATTCAAAGAAATATCCAACGCCCAATCAGTGCTCCATTCTTCAATTTTAATAAGTGCCTCTTGGAGACAGGCATTATCGTTACTTGATGAAAATTCACAAAATATTTTTAGGTCGTCAGCAAAAAGCATGGGTTTGGTAGGGGAAGGTATTTGAGAAATAAGATCATTTATATAAATTAAAAATAATATTGGGCCTATTATCGTTCCTTGCGGTATCCCCGACATAATAGGAATAGGGTCAGAATAATTGTTATTAATCTTAACAAAAGCTGTTCGGTTAGAGAGAAAATTTGAAATCCAGTTAAGGAGTTTTCCCTTAATGCCTATATTAGAAAGCTTGTAGATGAGGTATCGCATGGGAACACTATCGAACGCTTTTTTGAAGTCTATAAATATGCAGTCGATACATTTATTGTTCAAAATAGCTTTATACCATGCGTGGAAAGAAGATAAGAGCTGGGTGACAGTCGAGCGCCTTTTTAAAAAGCCAAACTGTTGGTCGCTAATAATTTTATTTGCCTCTAGATGTGCTAAAATATGGGGTAAAATTAATCTCTCAAAGACTCTACATATGCATGATGTAATAGCGATTGGACGATAATTTGAAACATCTGATTCGGAACCCTTTTTAAAAATTGGGGTAATAAAATATATTTTCCAAGGTTCTGGTAAAATGTTAGCGTCTAATGAATCCCTAAATATGTCTGCCAGAAATGGTGCAATAGAATCTGTACAATTTTTTAAAAGTTTATAGCTAATTCCGTCTGCTGATACACCTTGTTTTGGAGGAAGAGACTTTAATATATTAACAATATCTATAAGCGTAAAATCTATATCATCAAGTTGAGATGAATAATTTGACGAAGGTAAAATAGGATGGTTTTGAATTGGTACATTTGAGAATGATGGAGCAAAAGCTTTGGCAAATAAGTCACATTTAGCTTTATCCTCAAAAGTATATAATCCATTATGCTCTAAATAAGGAATTGGAGAGTGACCTTTTGTAAATCTTTTCATAAATTTGTGAATTCCTTGAGAGCTTGAGACTAGTTTTTTAATTCTAGTTGAGTTATATCTATTAATAATGTGTTTAACAGTTTTACAATATTCTAAATATTGAGATGGGTGTATCTTATTATTTTTAAGATCCTTGAATATTTTATTTTTAGAAGCAAGTAGACGTTTAATGTATTTAGGATAGATTGT
Source organism: Meloidogyne arenaria (assembly GCA_036172955.1). Classification (NCBI taxonomy): domain Eukaryota; kingdom Metazoa; phylum Nematoda; class Chromadorea; order Rhabditida; family Meloidogynidae; genus Meloidogyne; species Meloidogyne arenaria. The sequence goes on from JARQAB010000025.1 coordinate 3,908,287, forward strand.
TACGTTTGGCTTAATAGTGAGTGATCGTATAGGAATATAGAGGTTACTTAACTCTTTAATAAAATGTATAAAGAAACTATATTTATCTGATACAAAGAATATATCATAGAGGTTATTGAATTCCTTAGCAATGTGCGCATTTAGAAGGTTAATATTTTTATAATCTCTAAAGGTTTTTACTGAGGGTTTAGGCCGTTGTATGTTTAGCGAAAATTTTGTCGAAAAATGATCCGAAGTAGAGAGCCCTGTAGATGAAGAGTGAGATGTAATACAACTAGAATTGTTAGTCAACAAAAGATCTAAAATAGAACCCTTATAGTGTGTTGGATCTAGAATAAGATTTGAATAATTAAAATTTAATGTAAATTCTAAAAATTCTTTGCCGATACTATTATTAGCTGTAAGATTACTCCAGTTTATATAAGATTTATTGAAGTTAAAGTCCCCGACAATGACTACATTACCTTCAGAAATTTTTTGAAGAACTTTGATAAGGGACTGTGTAGACTTATTAGAAATGGAAGGTGGTCTATAAACTAAAACTAACCTAATATAATATTTAAAACGAGTGGTAGAGACGTCAATAATTAATGTGTCAATGCCAGAAATTTTTTTACATTTGATGTGCCTGAATGATATTCCGTTTTTAATAAGCATAGCTACACCCCCGCCTCTACTTTTATAAGATTGATTTCTATTTTCTATAATAATTTTAAAGAGAGAAGCTGATTTTAGATATAGAAGAGGATTCTCGCTAGAATTTATCCATGTTTCAGTTAGGAATAATATATCAGGGTTTTGTTGGGAAATTTCAAGGTCCAATTCGTGAATTTTATTTTTAATTGATTGGCAGTTATAGTATAAACAGGATAAAGAACTTTTTTGGTTTGTTTTAGTGCTGGTTATGTTTTTTGTTTTTTTGAGACTCTTTGGGGTTTGTGTGGATTGATAATTAAGTGCGTTCAGAAGTAAATTCTGTGACGTATTTATTGGTTTTTTGATAAAGTTTTTTTTAAAAATATGTCTTCTGAACGCAATATAATTTGGCATTATTTTATAAATGAATTAGTTGATTATAAAAGAATATAATAGGTTTGATCATCATATATTAGAGAAGGTGAGAAAACGCTATTATTAGTCAAATAATAACTGATTATTTTATAAATGAATTAGTTGATTATAAAAGAATATAATAGGTTTGAACATCATATATTAGAGAAGGTGAGAAAACGCTATTATTAGTCAAATAATAACTGATTATTTTATAAATGAATTAGTTGATTATAAAAGAATATAATAGGTTTGATCATCATATATTAGAGAAAGTGAGAAAACGCTATTATTAGTCAAATAATAACTGATTATTTTATAAATGAATTAGTTGATTATAAAAGAATATAATAGGTTTGATCATCATATATTAGAGAAGGTGAGAAAACGCTATTATTAGTCAAATACTAACTGATTATTTTATAAATGAATTAGTTGATTATAAAAGAATATAATAGGTTTGATCATCATATATTAGAGAAGGTGAGAAAACGCTATTATTAGTCAAATAATAACTGATTATTTTATAAATGAATTAGTTGATTATAAAAGAATATAATAGGTTTGATCATCATATATTAGAGAAGGTGAGAAAACGCTATTATTAGTCAAATAATAACTGATTATTTTATAAATGAATTAGTTGATTATAAAAGAATATAATAGGTTTGATCATCATATATTAGAGAAGGTGAGAAAACGCTATTATTAGTCAAATACTAACTGATTATTTTATAAATGAATTAGTTGATTATAAAAGAATATAATAGGTTTGATCATCATATATTAGAGAAGGTGAGAAAACGCTATTATTAGTCAAATACTAACTGATTATTTTATAAATGAATTAGTTGATTATAAAAGAATATAATAGGTTTGATCATCATATATTAGAGAAGGTGAGAAAACGCTATTATTAGTCAAATAATAACTGATTATTTTATAAATGAATTAGTTGATTATAAAAGAATATAATAGGTTTGATCATCATATATTAGAGAAAGTGAGAAAACGCTATTATTAGTCAAATAATAACTGATTATTTTATAAATGAATTAGTTGATTATAAAAGAATATAATAGGTTTGATCATCATATATTAGAGAAAGTGAGAAAACGCTATTATTAGTCAAATAATAACTGATTATTTTATAAATGAATTAGTTGATTATAAAAGAATATAATAGGTTTGATCATCATATATTAGAGAAGGTGAGAAAACGCTATTATTAGTCAAATAATAACTGATTATTTTATAAATGAATTAGTTGATTATAAAAGAATATAATAGGTTTGATCATCATATATTAGAGAAAGTGAGAAAACGCTATTATTAGTCAAATAATAACTGATTATTTTATAAATGAATTAGTTGATTATAAAAGAATATAATAGGTTTGATCATCATATATTAGAGAAAGTGAGAAAACGCTATTATTAGTCAAATAATAACTGATTATTTTATAAATGAATTAGTTGATTATAAAAGAATATAATAGGTTTGATCATCATATATTAGAGAAGGTGAGAAAACGCTATTATTAGTCAAATAATAACTGATTATTTTATAAATGAATTAGTTGATTATAAAAGAATATAATAGGTTTGATCATCATATATTAGAGAAAGTGAGAAAACGCTATTATTAGTCAAATAATAACTGATTATTTTATAAATGAATTAGTTGATTATAAAAGAATATAATAGGTTTGATCATCATATATTAGAGAAAGTGAGAAAACGCTATTATTAGTCAAATAATAACTGATTATTTTATAAATGAATTAGTTGATTATAAAAGAATATAATAGGTTTGATCATCATATATTAGAGAAGGTGAGAAAACGCTATTATTAGTCAAATAATAACTGATTATTTTATAAATGAATTAGTTGATTATAAAAGAATATAATAGGTTTGATCATCATATATTAGAGAAGGTGTGAAAACGCTATTATTAGTCAAATAATAACTGATTATTTTATAAATGAATTAGTTGATTATAAAAGAATATAATAGGTTTGATCATCATATATTAGAGAAGGTGAGAAAACGCTATTATTAGTCAAATACTAACTGATTATTTTATAAATGAATTAGTTGATTATAAAAGAATATAATAGGTTTGATCATCATATATTAGAGAAGGTGAGAAAACGCTATTATTAGTCAAATACTAACTGATTATTTTATAAATGAATTAGTTGATTATAAAAGAATATAATAGGTTTGATCATCATATATTAGAGAAGGTGAGAAAACGCTATTATTAGTCAAATAATAACTGATTATTTTATAAATGAATTAGTTGATTATAAAAGAATATAATAGGTTTGATCATCATATATTAGAGAAAGTGAGAAAACGCTATTATTAGTCAAATAATAACTGATTATTTTATAAATGAATTAGTTGATTATAAAAGAATATAATAGGTTTGATCATCATATATTAGAGAAAGTGAGAAAACGCTATTATTAGTCAAATAATAACTGATTATTTTATAAATGAATTAGTTGATTATAAAAGAATATAATAGGTTTGATCATCATATATTAGAGAAGGTGAGAAAACGCTATTATTAGTCAAATAATAACTGATTATTTTATAAATGAATTAGTTGATTATAAAAGAATATAATAGGTTTGATCATCATATATTAGAGAAGGTGAGAAAACGCTATTATTAGTCAAATACTAACTGATTATTTTATAAATGAATTAGTTGATTATAAAAGAATATAATAGGTTTGATCATCATATATTAGAGAAGGTGAGAAAACGCTATTATTAGTCAAATACTAACTGATTATTTTATAAATGAATTAGTTGATTATAAAAGAATATAATAGGTTTGATCATCATATATTAGAGAAGGTGAGAAAACGCTATTATTAGTCAAATAATAACTGATTATTTTATAAATGAATTAGTTGATTATAAAAGAATATAATAGGTTTGATCATCATATATTAGAGAAAGTGAGAAAACGCTATTATTAGTCAAATAATAACTGATTATTTTATAAATGAATTAGTTGATTATAAAAGAATATAATAGGTTTGATCATCATATATTAGAGAAAGTGAGAAAACGCTATTATTAGTCAAATAATAACTGATTATTTTATAAATGAATTAGTTGATTATAAAAGAATATAATAGGTTTGATCATCATATATTAGAGAAGGTGAGAAAACGCTATTATTAGTCAAATAATAACTGATTATTTTATAAATGAATTAGTTGATTATAAAAGAATATAATAGGTTTGATCATCATATATTAGAGAAAGTGAGAAAACGCTATTATTAGTCAAATAATAACTGATTATTTTATAAATGAATTAGTTGATTATAAAAGAATATAATAGGTTTGATCATCATATATTAGAGAAAGTGAGAAAACGCTATTATTAGTCAAATAATAACTGATTATTTTATAAATGAATTAGTTGATTATAAAAGAATATAATAGGTTTGATCATCATATATTAGAGAAGGTGAGAAAACGCTATTATTAGTCAAATAATAACTGATTATTTTATAAATGAATTAGTTGATTATAAAAGAATATAATAGGTTTGATCATCATATATTAGAGAAAGTGAGAAAACGCTATTATTAGTCAAATAATAACTGATTATTTTATAAATGAATTAGTTGATTATAAAAGAATATAATAGGTTTGATCATCATATATTAGAGAAAGTGAGAAAACGCTATTATTAGTCAAATAATAACTGATTATTTTATAAATGAATTAGTTGATTATAAAAGAATATAATAGGTTTGATCATCATATATTAGAGAAGGTGAGAAAACGCTATTATTAGTCAAATAATAACTGATTATTTTATAAATGAATTAGTTGATTATAAAAGAATATAATAGGTTTGATCATCATATATTAGAGAAGGTGTGAAAACGCTATTATTAGTCAAATAATAACTGATTATTTTATAAATGAATTAGTTGATTATAAAAGAATATAATAGGTTTGATCATCATATATTAGAGAAGGTGAGAAAACGCTATTATTAGTCAAATACTAACTGATTATTTTATAAATGAATTAGTTGATTATAAAAGAATATAATAGGTTTGATCATCATATATTAGAGAAGGTGAGAAAACGCTATTATTAGTCAAATACTAACTGATTATTTTATAAATGAATTAGTTGATTATAAAAGAATATAATAGGTTTGATCATCATATATTAGAGAAGGTGAGAAAACGCTATTATTAGTCAAATAATAACTGATTATTTTATAAATGAATTAGTTGATTATAAAAGAATATAATAGGTTTGATCATCATATATTAGAGAAAGTGAGAAAACGCTATTATTAGTCAAATAATAACTGATTATTTTATAAATGAATTAGTTGATTATAAAAGAATATAATAGGTTTGATCATCATATATTAGAGAAAGTGAGAAAACGCTATTATTAGTCAAATAATAACTGATTATTTTATAAATGAATTAGTTGATTATAAAAGAATATAATAGGTTTGATCATCATATATTAGAGAAGGTGAGAAAACGCTATTATTAGTCAAATAATAACTGATTATTTTATAAATGAATTAGTTGATTATAAAAGAATATAATAGGTTTGATCATCATATATTAGAGAAAGTGAGAAAACGCTATTATTAGTCAAATAATAACTGATTATTTTATAAATGAATTAGTTGATTATAAAAGAATATAATAGGTTTGATCATCATATATTAGAGAAAGTGAGAAAACGCTATTATTAGTCAAATAATAACTGATTATTTTATAAATGAATTAGTTGATTATAAAAGAATATAATAGGTTTGATCATCATATATTAGAGAAAGTGAGAAAACGCTATTATTAGTCAAATAATAACTGATTATTTTATAAATGAATTAGTTGATTATAAAAGAATATAATAGGTTTGATCATCATATATTAGAGAAAGTGAGAAAACGCTATTATTAGTCAAATAATAACTGATTATTTTATAAATGAATTAGTTGATTATAAAAGAATATAATAGGTTTGATCATCATATATTAGAGAAAGTGAGAAACCGCTATTATTAGTCAAATAATAACTGATTATTTTATAAATGAATTAGTTGATTATAAAAGAATATAATAGGTTTGATCATCATATATTAGAGAAAGTGAGAAAACGCTATTATTAGTCAAATAATAACTGATTATTTTATAAATGAATTAGTTGATTATAAAAGAATATAATAGGTTTGATCATCATATATTAGAGAAAGTGAGAAAACGCTATTATTAGTCAAATAATAACTGATTATTTTATAAATGAATTAGTTGATTATAAAAGAATATAATAGGTTTGATCATCATATATTAGAGAAAGTGAGAAAACGCTATTATTAGTCAAATAATAACTGATTATTTTATAAATGAATTAGTTGATTATAAAAGAATATAATAGGTTTGATCATCATATATTAGAGAAAGTGAGAAAACGCTATTATTAGTCAAATAATAACTGATTATTTTATAAATGAATTAGTTGATTATAAAAGAATATAATAGGTTTGATCATCATATATTAGAGAAAGTGAGAAAACGCTATTATTAGTCAAATAATAACTGATTATTTTATAAATGAATTAGTTGATTATAAAAGAATATAATAGGTTTGATCATCATATATTAGAGAAAGTGAGAAAACGCTATTATTAGTCAAATAATAACTGATTATTTTATAAATGAATTAGTTGATTATAAAAGAATATAATAGGTTTGATCATCATATATTAGAGAAAGTGAGAAAACGCTATTATTAGTCAAATAATAACTGATTATTTTATAAATGAATTAGTTGATTATAAAAGAATATAATAGGTTTGATCATCATATATTAGAGAAAGTGAGAAAACGCTATTATTAGTCAAATAATAACTGATTATTTTATAAATGAATTAGTTGATTATAAAAGAATATAATAGGTTTGATCATCATATATTAGAGAAAGTGAGAAAACGCTATTATTAGTCAAATAATAACTGATTATTTTATAATTGAATTAGTTGATTATAAAAGAATATAATAGGTTTGATCATCATATATTAGAGAAAGTGAGAAAACGCTATTATTAGTCAAATAATAACTGATTATTTTATAAATGAATTAGTTGATTATAAAAGAATATAATAGGTTTGATCATCATATATTAGAGAAAGTGAGAAAACGCTATTATTAGTCAAATAATAACTGATTATTTTATAAATGAATTAGTTGATTATAAAAGAATATAATAGGTTTGATCATCATATATTAGAGAAGGTGAGAAAACGCTATTATTAGTCAAATAATAACTGATTATTTTATAAATGAATTAGTTGATTATAAAAGAATATAATAGGTTTGATCATCATATATTAGAGAAGGTGAGAAAACGCTATTATTAGTCAAATAATAACTGATTATTTTATAAATGAATTAGTTGATTATAAAAGAATATAATAGGTTTGATCATCATATATTAGAGAAAGTGAGAAAACGCTATTATTAGTCAAATAATAACTGATTATTTTATAAATGAATTAGTTGATTATAAAAGAATATAATAGGTTTGATCATCATATATTAGAGAAAGTGAGAAAACACTATTATTAGTCAAATAATAACTGATTATTTTATAAATGAATTAGTTGATTATAAAAGAATATAATAGGTTTGATCATCATATATTAGAGAAAGTGAGAAAACGCTATTATTAGTCAAATAATAACTGATTATTTTATAAATGAATTAGTTGATTATAAAAGAATATAATAGGTTTGATCATCATATATTAGAGAAAGTGAGTAAACGCTATTATTAGTCAAATAATAACTGATTATTTTATAAATGAATTAGTTGATTATAAAAGAATATAATAGGTTTGATCATCATATATTAGAGAAAGTGAGAAAACACTATTATTAGTCAAATAATAACTGATTATTTTATAAATGAATTAGTTGATTATAAAAGAATATAATAGGTTTGATCATCATATATTAGAGAAGGTGAGAAAACGCTATTATTAGTCAAATAATAACTGATTATTTTATAAATGAATTAGTTGATTATAAAAGAATATAATAGGTTTGATCATCATATATTAGAGAAGGTGAGAAAACGCTATTATTAGTCAAATAATAACTGATTATTTTATAAATGAATTAGTTGATTATAAAAGAATATAATAGGTTTGATCATCATATATTAGAGAAAGTGAGAAAACGCTATTATTAGTCAAATAATAACTGATTATTTTATAAATGAATTAGTTGATTATAAAAGAATATAATAGGTTTGATCATCATATATTAGAGAAAGTGAGAAAACGCTATTATTAGTCAAATAATAACTGATTATTTTATAAATGAATTAGTTGATTATAAAAGAATATAATAGGTTTGATCATCATATATTAGAGAAAGTGAGAAAACACTATTATTAGTCAAATAATAACTGATTATTTTATAAATGAATTAGTTGATTATAAAAGAATATAATAGTTTTGATCATCATATATTAGAGAAGGTGAGAAAACGCTATTATTAGTCAAATAATAACTGATTATTTTATAAATGAATTAGTTGATTATAAAAGAATATAATAGGTTTGATCATCATATATTAGAGAAAGTGAGAAAACGCTATTATTAGTCAAATAATAACTGATTATTTTATAAATGAATTAGTTGATTATAAAAGAATATAATAGGTTTGATCATCATATATTAGAGAAAGTGAGAAAACGCTATTATTAGTCAAATAATAACTGATTATTTTATAAATGAATTAGTTGATTATAAAAGAATATAATAGGTTTGATCATCATATATTAGAGAAAGTGAGAAAACGCTATTATTAGTCAAATAATAACTGATTATTTTATAAATGAATTAGTTGATTATAAAAGAATATAATAGGTTTGATCATCATATATTAGAGAAGGTGAGAAAACGCTATTATTAGTCAAATAATAACTGATTATTTTATAAATGAATTAGTTGATTATAAAAGAATATAATAGGTTTGATCATCATATATTAGAGAAAGTGAGAAAACGCTATTATTAGTCAAATAATAACTGATTATTTTATAAATGAATTAGTTGATTATAAAAGAATATAATAGGTTTGATCATCATATATTAGAGAAGGTGAGAAAACGCTATTATTAGTCAAATAATAACTGATTATTTTATAAATGAATTAGTTGATTATAAAAGAATATAATAGGTTTGATCATCATATATTAGAGAAAGTGAGAAAACGCTATTATTAGTCAAATAATAACTGATTATTTTATAAATGAATTAGTTGATTATAAAAGAATATAATAGGTTTGATCATCATATATTAGAGAAGGTGAGAAAACGCTATTATTAGTCAAATAATAACTGATTATTTTATAAATGAATTAGTTGATTATAAAAGAATATAATAGGTTTGATCATCATATATTAGAGAAAGTGAGAAAACGCTATTATTAGTCAAATAATAACTGATTATTTTACAAATGAATTAGTTGATTATAAAAGAATATAATAGGTTTGATCATCATATATTAGAGAAGGTGAGAAAACGCTATTATTAGTCAAATAATAACTGATTATTTTATAAATGAATTAGTTGATTATAAAAGAATATAATAGGTTTGATCATCATATATTAGAGAAAGTGAGAAAACGCTATTATTAGTCAAATAATAACTGATTATTTTATAAATGAATTAGTTGATTATAAAAGAATATAATAGGTTTGATCATCATATATTAGAGAAGGTGAGAAAACGCTATTATTAGTCAAATAATAACTGATTATTTTATAAATGAATTAGTTGATTATAAAAGAATATAATAGGTTTGATCATCATATATTAGAGAAGGTGAGAAAACGCTATTATTAGTCAAATAATAACTGATTATTTTATAAATGAATTAGTTGATTATAAAAGAATATAATAGGTTTGATCATCATATATTAGAGAAAGTGAGAAAACGCTATTATTAGTCAAATAATAACTGATTATTTTATAAATGAATTAGTTGATTATAAAAGAATATAATAGGTTTGATCATCATATATTAGAGAAAGTGAGAAAACGCTATTATTAGTCAAATAATAACTGATTATTTTATAAATGAATTAGTTGATTATAAAAGAATATAATAGGTTTGATCATCATATATTAGAGAAAGTGAGAAAACGCTATTATTAGTCAAATAATAACTGATTATTTTATAAATGAATTAGTTGATTATAAAAGAATATAATAGGTTTGATCATCATATATTAGAGAAAGTGAGAAAACGCTATTATTAGTCAAATAATAACTGATTATTTTATAAATGAATTAGTTGATTATAAAAGAATATAATAGGTTTGATCATCATATATTAGAGAAAGTGAGAAAACGCTATTATTAGTCAAATAATAACTGATTATTTTATAAATGAATTAGTTGATTATAAAAGAATATAATAGGTTTGATCATCATATATTAGAGAAAGTGAGAAAACGCTATTATTAGTCAAATAATAACTGATTATTTTATAAATGAATTAGTTGATTATAAAAGAATATAATAGGTTTGATCATCATATATTAGAGAAAGTGAGAAAACGCTATTATTAGTCAAATAATAACTGATTATTTTATAAATGAATTAGTTGATTATAAAAGAATATAATAGGTTTGATCATCATATATTAGAGAAAGTGAGAAAACGCTATTATTAGTCAAATAATAACTGATTATTTTATAAATGAATTAGTTGATTATAAAAGAATATAATAGGTTTGATCATCATATATTAGAGAAAGTGAGAAAACGCTATTATTAGTCAAATAATAACTGATTATTTTATAAATGAATTAGTTGATTATAAAAGAATATAATAGGTTTGATCATCATATATTAGAGAAAGTGAGAAAACGCTATTATTAGTCAAATAATAACTGATTATTTTATAAATGAATTAGTTGATTATAAAAGAATATAATAGGTTTGATCATCATATATTAGAGAAAGTGAGAAAACGCTATTATTAGTCAAATAATAACTGATTATTTTATAAATGAATTAGTTGATTATAAAAGAATATAATAGGTTTGATCATCATATATTAGAGAAGGTGAGAAAACGCTATTATTAGTCAAATAATAACTGATTATTTTATAAATGAATTAGTTGATTATAAAAGAATATAATAGGTTTGATCATCATATATTAGAGAAGGTGAGAAAACGCTATTATTAGTCAAATAATAACTGATTATTTTATAAATGAATTAGTTGATTATAAAAGAATATAATAGGTTTGATCATCATATATTAGAGAAAGTGAGAAAACGCTATTATTAGTCAAATAATAACTGATTATTTTATAAATGAATTAGTTGATTATAAAAGAATATAATAGGTTTGATCATCATATATTAGAGAAGGTGAAAAAACGCTATTATTAGTCAAATAATAACTGATTATTTTATAAATGAATTAGTTGATTATAAAAGAATATAATAGGTTTGATCATCATATATTAGAGAAGGTGACTACTAACGTGAGTAAGGTGACTACGGTGACTACTAAGTAAGGTGACTACTAGTAAGGTGACTACTAACTAAGTAAGGTGACTACTAACTACTACTAAGGTGACTACTAAGGTGACTACTAAGGTGACTACTAACGTGACTACTAACGCTATTATTAGTCAAATAATAACTGATTATTTTATAAATGAATTAGTTGATTATAAAAGAATATAATAGGTTTGATCATCATATATTAGAGAAAGTGAGAAAACGCTATTATTAGTCAAATAATAACTGATTATTTTATAAATGAATTAGTTGATTATAAAAGAATATAATAGGTTTGATCATCATATATTAGAGAAAGTGAGAAAACGCTATTATTAGTCAAATAATAACTGATTATTTTATAAATGAATTAGTTGATTATAAAAGAATATAATAGGTTTGATCATCATATATTAGAGAAGGTGAGAAAACGCTATTATTAGTCAAATAATAACTGATTATTTTATAAATGAATTAGTTGATTATAAAAGAATATAATAGGTTTGATCATCATATATTAGAGAAAGTGAGAAAACGCTATTATTAGTCAAATAATAACTGATTATTTGATAAATGAATTAGTTGATTATAAAAGAATATAATAGGTTTGATCATCATATATTAGAGAAGGTGAGAAAACGCTATTATTAGTCAAATAATAACTGATTATTTTATAAATGAATTAGTTGATTATAAAAGAATATAATAGGTTTGATCATCATATATTAGAGAAAGTGAGAAAACGCTATTATTAGTCAAATAATAACTGATTATTTTATAAATGAATTAGTTGATTATAAAAGAATATAATAGGTTTGATCATCATATATTAGAGAAGGTGAGAAAACGCTATTATTAGTCAAATAATAACTGATTATTTTATAAATGAATTAGTTGATTATAAAAGAATATAATAGGTTTGATCATCATATATTAGAGAAAGTGAGAAAACGCTATTATTAGTCAAATAATAACTGATTATTTTATAAATGAATTAGTTGATTATAAAAGAATATAATAGGTTTGATCATCATATATTAGAGAAAGTGAGAAAACGCTATTATTAGTCAAATAATAACTGATTATTTTATAAATGAATTAGTTGATTATAAAAGAATATAATAGGTTTGATCATCATATATTAGAGAAGGTGAAAAAACGCTATTATTAGTCAAATAATAACTGATTATTTTATAAATGAATTAGTTGATTATAAAAGAATATAATAGGTTTGATCATCATATATTAGAGAAGGTGACTACTAACGTGAGTAAGGTGACTACGGTGACTACTAAGTAAGGTGACTACTAGTAAGGTGACTACTAACTAAGTAAGGTGACTACTAACTACTAAGGTGACTACTAAGGTGACTACTAAGGTGACTACTAACGTGACTACTAACGCTATTATTAGTCAAATAATAACTGATTATTTTATAAATGAATTAGTTGATTATAAAAGAATATAATAGGTTTGATCATCATATATTAGAGAAAGTGAGAAAACGCTATTATTAGTCAAATAATAACTGATTATTTTATAAATGAATTAGTTGATTATAAAAGAATATAATAGGTTTGATCATCATATATTAGAGAAAGTGAGAAAACGCTATTATTAGTCAAATAATAACTGATTATTTTATAAATGAATTAGTTGATTATAAAAGAATATAATAGGTTTGATCATCATATATTAGAGAAGGTGAGAAAACGCTATTATTAGTCAAATAATAACTGATTATTTTATAAATGAATTAGTTGATTATAAAAGAATATAATAGGTTTGATCATCATATATTAGAGAAAGTGAGAAAACGCTATTATTAGTCAAATAATAACTGATTATTTTATAAATGAATTAGTTGATTATAAAAGAATATAATAGGTTTGATCATCATATATTAGAGAAGGTGAGAAAACGCTATTATTAGTCAAATAATAACTGATTATTTTATAAATGAATTAGTTGATTATAAAAGAATATAATAGGTTTGATCATCATATATTAGAGAAAGTGAGAAAACGCTATTATTAGTCAAATAATAACTGATTATTTGATAAATGAATTAGTTGATTATAAAAGAATATAATAGGTTTGATCATCATATATTAGAGAAGGTGAGAAAACGCTATTATTAGTCAAATAATAACTGATTATTTTATAAATGAATTAGTTGATTATAAAAGAATATAATAGGTTTGATCATCATATATCAGAGAAAGTGAGAAAACGCTATTATTAGTCAAATAATAACTGATTATTTTATAAATGAATTAGTTGATTATAAAAGAATATAATAGGTTTGATCATCATATATTAGAGAAGGTGAGAAAACGCTATTATTAGTCAAATAATAACTGATTATTTTATAAATGAATTAGTTGATTATAAAAGAATATAATAGGTTTGATCATCATATATTAGAGAAGGTGAGAAAACGCTATTATTAGTCAAATAATAACTGATTATTTTATAAATGAATTAGTTGATTATAAAAGAATATATTGATCATCATATATTATTTGATATATGTTGATCATCATATATTGGTTTGATCATCATATATTAGAGAAGGTTTGATCATCATATATTAGAGAAGGTGAGAAAACGCTATTATTAGTCAAATAATAACTGATTATTTTATAAATGAATTAGTTGATTATAAAAGAATATAATAGGTTTGATCATCATATATTAGAGAAAGTGAGAAAACGCTATTATTAGTCAAATAATAACTGATTATTTTATAAATGAATTAGTTGATTATAAAAGAATATAATAGGTTTGATCATCATATATTAGAGAAGGTGAGAAAACGCTATTATTAGTCAAATAATAACTGATTATTTTATAAATGAATTAGTTGATTATAAAAGAATATAATAGGTTTGATCATCATATATTAGAGAAGGTGAGAAAACGCTATTATTAGTCAAATAATAACTGATTATTTTATAAATGAATTAGTTGATTATAAAAGAATATAATAGGTTTGATCATCATATATTAGAGAAAGTGAGAAAACGCTATTATTAGTCAAATAATAACTGATTATTTTATAAATGAATTAGTTGATTATAAAAGAATATAATAGGTTTGATCATCATATATTAGAGAAGGTGAGAAAACGCTATTATTAGTCAAATAATAACTGATTATTTTATAAATGAATTAGTTGATTATAAAAGAATATAATAGGTTTGATCATCATATATTAGAGAAGGTGAGAAAACGCTATTATTAGTCAAATAATAACTGATTATTTTATAAATGAATTAGTTGATTATAAAAGAATATAATAGGTTTGATCATCATATATTAGAGAAAGTGAGAAAACGCTATTATTAGTCAAATAATAACTGATTATTTTATAAATGAATTAGTTGATTATAAAAGAATATAATAGGTTTGATCATCATATATTAGAGAAGGTGAGAAAACGCTATTATTAGTCAAATAATAACTGATTATTTTATAAATGAATTAGTTGATTATAAAAGAATATAATAGGTTTGATCATCATATATTAGAGAAGGTGAGAAAACGCTATTATTAGTCAAATAATAACTGATTATTTTATAAATGAATTAGTTGATTATAAAAGAATATAATAGGTTTGATCATCATATATTAGAGAAAGTGAGAAAACGCTATTATTAGTCAAATAATAACTGATTATTTTATAAATGAATTAGTTGATTATAAAAGAATATAATAGGTTTGATCATCATATATTAGAGAAGGTGAGAAAACGCTATTATTAGTCAAATAATAACTGATTATTTTATAAATGAATTAGTTGATTATAAAAGAATATAATAGGTTTGATCATCATATATTAGAGAAGGTGAGAAAACGCTATTATTAGTCAAATAATAACTGATTATTTTATAAATGAATTAGTTGATTATAAAAGAATATAATAGTTTTGATCATCATATATTAGAGAAGGTGAGAAAACGCTATTATTAGTCAAATAATAACTGATTATTTTATAAATGAATTAGTTGATTATAAAAGAATATAATAGGTTTGATCATCATATATTAGAGAAGGTGAGAAAACGCTATTATTAGTCAAATAATAACTGATTATTTTATAAATGAATTAGTTGATTATAAAAGAATATAATAGGTTTGATCATCATATATTAGAGAAGGTGAGAAAACGCTATTATTAGTCAAATAATAAATGATTATTTTATAAATGAATTAGTTGATTATAAAAGAATATAATAGGTTTGATCATCATATATTAGAGAAAGTGAGAAAACGCTATTATTAGTCAAATAATAACTGATTATTTTATAAATGAATTAGTTGATTATAAAAGAATATAATAGGTTTGATCATCATATATTAGAGAAAGTGAGAAAACGCTATTATTAGTCAAATAATAACTGATTATTTTATAAATGAATTAGTTGATTATAAAAGAATATAATAGGTTTGATCATCATATATTAGAGAAGGTGAGAAAACGCTATTATTAGTCAAATAATAACTGATTATTTTATAAATGAATTAGTTGATTATAAAAGAATATAATAGGTTTGATCATCATATATTAGAGAAAGTGAGAAAACGCTATTATTAGTCAAATAATAACTGATTATTTTATAAATGAATTAGTTGATTATAAAAGAATATAATAGGTTTGATCATCATATATTAGAGAAAGTGAGAAAACGCTATTATTAGTCAAATAATAACTGATTATTTTATAAATGAATTAGTTGATTATAAAAGAATATAATAGGTTTGATCATCATATATTAGAGAAGGTGAGAAAACGCTATTATTAGTCAAATAATAACTGATTATTTTATAAATGAATTAGTTGATTATAAAAGAATATAATAGGTTTGATCATCATATATTAGAGAAAGTGAGAAAACGCTATTATTAGTCAAATAATAACTGATTATTTTATAAATGAATTAGTTGATTATAAAAGAATATAATAGGTTTGATCATCATATATTAGAGAAAGTGAGAAAACGCTATTATTAGTCAAATAATAACTGATTATTTTATAAATGAATTAGTTGATTATAAAAGAATATAATAGGTTTGATCATCATATATTAGAGAAGGTGAGAAAACGCTATTATTAGTCAAATAATAACTGATTATTTTATAAATGAATTAGTTATTATAAAAGAATATAATAGGTTTGATCATCATATATTAGAGAAAGTGAGAAAACGCTATTATTAGTCAAATAATAACTGATTATTTTATAAATGAATTAGTTGATTATAAAAGAATATAATAGGTTTGATCATCATATATTAGAGAAAGTGAGAAAACGCTATTATTAGTCAAATAATAACTGATTATTTTATAAATGAATTAGTTGATTATAAAAGAATATAATAGGTTTGATCATCATATATTAGAGAAAGTGAGAAAACGCTATTATTAGTCAAATAATAACTGATTATTTTATAAATGAATTAGTTGATTATAAAAGAATATAATAGGTTTGATCATCATATATTAGAGAAGGTGAGAAAACGCTATTATTAGTCAAATAATAACTGATTATTTTATAAATGAATTAGTTGATTATAAAAGAATATAATAGGTTTGATCATCATATATTAGAGAAAGTGAGAAAACGCTATTATTAGTCAAATAATAACTGATTATTTTATAAATGAATTAGTTGATTATAAAAGAATATAATAGGTTTGATCATCATATATTAGAGAAAGTGAGAAAACGCTATTATTAGTCAAATAATAACTGATTATTTTATAAATGAATTAGTTGATTATAAAAGAATATAATAGGTTTGATCATCATATATTAGAGAAGGTGAGAAAACGCTATTATTAGTCAAATAATAACTGATTATTTTATAAATGAATTAGTTGATTATAAAAGAATATAATAGGTTTGATCATCATATATTAGAGAAGGTGAGAAAACGCTATTATTAGTCAAATAATAACTGATTATTTTATAAATGAATTAGTTGATTATAAAAGAATATAATAGGTTTGATCATCATATATTAGAGAAAGTGAGAAAACGCTATTATTAGTCAAATAATAACTGATTATTTTATAAATGAATTAGTTGATTATAAAAGAATATAATAGGTTTGATCATCATATATTAGAGAAAGTGAGAAAACGCTATTATTAGTCAAATAATAACTGATTATTTTATAAATGAATTAGTTGATTATAAAAGAATATAATAGGTTTGATCATCATATATTAGAGAAGGTGAGAAAACGCTATTATTAGTCAAATAATAACTGATTATTTTATAAATGAATTAGTTGATTATAAAAGAATATAATAGGTTTGATCATCATATATTAGAGAAGGTGAGAAAACGCTATTATTAGTCAAATAATAACTGATTATTTTATAAATGAATTAGTTGATTATAAAAGAATATAATAGGTTTGATCATCATATATTAGAGAAAGTGAGAAAACGCTATTATTAGTCAAATAATAACTGATTATTTTATAAATGAATTAGTTGATTATAAAAGAATATAATAGGTTTGATCATCATATATTAGAGAAAGTGAGAAAACGCTATTATTAGTCAAATAATAACTGATTATTTTATAAATGAATTAGTTGATTATAAAAGAATATAATAGGTTTGATCATCATATATTAGAGAAAGTGAGAAAACGCTATTATTAGTCAAATAATAACTGATTATTTTATAAATGAATTAGTTGATTATAAAAGAATATAATAGGTTTGATCATCATATATTAGAGAAGGTGAGAAAACGCTATTATTAGTCAAATAATAACTGATTATTTTATAAATGAATTAGTTGATTATAAAAGAATATAATAGGTTTGATCATCATATATTAGAGAAAGTGAGAAAACGCTATTATTAGTCAAATAATAACTGATTATTTTATAAATGAATTAGTTGATTATAAAAGAATATAATAGGTTTGATCATCATATATTAGAGAAAGTGAGAAAACGCTATTATTAGTCAAATAATAACTGATTATTTTATAAATGAATTAGTTGATTATAAAAGAATATAATAGGTTTGATCATCATATATTAGAGAAGGTGAGAAAACGCTATTATTAGTCAAATAATAACTGATTATTTTATAAATGAATTAGTTGATTATAAAAGAATATAATATGTTTGATCATCATATATTAGAGAAGGTGAGAAAACGCTATTATTAGTCAAATAATAACTGATTATTTTATAAATGAATTAGTTGATTATAAAAGAATATAATAGGTTTGATCATCATATATTAGAGAAAGTGAGAAAACGCTATTATTAGTCAAATAATAACTGATTATTTTATAAATGAATTAGTTGATTATAAAAGAATATAATAGGTTTGATCATCATATATTAGAGAAAGTGAGAAAACGCTATTATTAGTCAAATAATAACTGATTATTTTATAAATGAATTAGTTGATTATAAAAGAATATAATAGGTTTGATCATCATATATTAGAGAAAGTGAGAAAACGCTATTATTAGTCAAATAATAACTGATTATTTTATAAATGAATTAGTTGATTATAAAAGAATATAATAGGTTTGATCATCATATATTAGAGAAGGTGAGAAAACGCTATTATTAGTCAAATAATAACTGATTATTTTATAAATGAATTAGTTGATTATAAAAGAATATAATAGGTTTGATCATCATATATTAGAGAAAGTGAGAAAACGCTATTATTAGTCAAATAATAACTGATTATTTTATAAATGAATTAGTTGATTATAAAAGAATATAATAGGTTTGATCATCATATATTAGAGAAAGTGAGAAAACGCTATTATTAGTCAAATAATAACTGATTATTTTATAAATGAATTAGTTGATTATAAAAGAATATAATAGGTTTGATCATCATATATTAGAGAAGGTGAGAAAACGCTATTATTAGTCAAATAATAACTGATTATTTTATAAATGAATTAGTTGATTATAAAAGAATATAATAGGTTTGATCATCATATATTAGAGAAGGTGAGAAAACGCTATTATTAGTCAAATAATAACTGATTATTTTATGAATGAATTAGTTGATTATAAAAGAATATAATAGGTTTGATCATCATATATTAGAGAAAGTGAGAAAACGCTATTATTAGTCAAATAATAACTGATTATTTTATAAATGAATTAGTTGATTATAAAAGAATATAATAGGTTTGATCATCATATATTAGAGAAAGTGAGAAAACGCTATTATTAGTCAAATAATAACTGATTATTTTATAAATGAATTAGTTGATTATAAAAGAATATAATAGGTTTGATCATCATATATTAGAGAAAGTGAGAAAACGCTATTATTAGTCAAATAATAACTGATTATTTTATAAATGAATTAGTTGATTATAAAAGAATATAATAGGTTTGATCATCATATATTAGAGAAAGTGAGAAAACGCTATTATTAGTCAAATAATAACTGATTATTTTATAAATGAATTAGTTGATTATAAAAGAATATAATAGGTTTGATCATCATATATTAGAGAAAGTGAGAAAACGCTATTATTAGTCAAATAATAACTGATTATTTTATAAATGAATTAGTTGATTATAAAAGAATATAATAGGTTTGATCATCATATATTAGAGAAGGTGAGAAAACGCTATTATTAGTCAAATAATAACTGATTATTTTATAAATGAATTAGTTGATTATAAAAGAATATAATAGGTTTGATCATCATATATTAGAGAAAGTGAGAAAACGCTATTATTAGTCAAATAATAACTGATTATTTTATAAATGAATTAGTTGATTATAAAAGAATATAATAGGTTTGATCATCATATATTAGAGAAAGTGAGAAAACGCTATTATTAGTCAAATAATAACTGATTATTTTATAAATGAATTAGTTGATTATAAAAGAATATAATAGGTTTGATCATCATATATTAGAGAAAGTGAGAAAACGCTATTATTAGTCAAATAATAACTGATTATTTTATAAATGAATTAGTTGATTATAAAAGAATATAATAGGTTTGATCATCATATATTAGAGAAAGTGAGAAAACGCTATTATTAGTCAAATAATAACTGATTATTTTATAAATGAATTAGTTGATTATAAAAGAATATAATAGGTTTGATCATCATATATTAGAGAAAGTGAGAAAACGCTATTATTAGTCAAATAATAACTGATTATTTTATAAATGAATTAGTTGATTATAAAAGAATATAATAGGTTTGATCATCATATATTAGAGAAAGTGAGAAAACGCTATTATTAGTCAAATAATAACTGATTATTTTATAAATGAATTAGTTGATTATAAAAGAATATAATAGGTTTGATCATCATATATTAGAGAAAGTGAGAAAACGCTATTATTAGTCAAATAATAACTGATTATTTTATAAATGAATTAGTTGATTATAAAAGAATATAATAGGTTTGATCATCATATATTAGAGAAGGTGAGAAAACGCTATTATTAGTCAAATAATAACTGATTATTTTATAAATGAATTAGTTGATTATAAAAGAATATAATAGGTTTGATCATCATATATTAGAGAAGGTGAGAAAACGCTATTATTAGTCAAATAATAACTGATTATTTTATGAATGAATTAGTTGATTATAAAAGAATATAATAGGTTTGATCATCATATATTAGAGAAAGTGAGAAAACGCTATTATTAGTCAAATAATAACTGATTATTTTATAAATGAATTAGTTGATTATAAAAGAATATAATAGGTTTGATCATCATATATTAGAGAAAGTGAGAAAACGCTATTATTAGTCAAATAATAACTGATTATTTTATAAATGAATTAGTTGATTATAAAAGAATATAATAGGTTTGATCATCATATATTAGAGAAAGTGAGAAAACGCTATTATTAGTCAAATAATAACTGATTATTTTATAAATGAATTAGTTGATTATAAAAGAATATAATAGGTTTGATCATCATATATTAGAGAAAGTGAGAAAACGCTATTATTAGTCAAATAATAACTGATTATTTTATAAATGAATTAGTTGATTATAAAAGAATATAATAGGTTTGATCATCATATATTAGAGAAAGTGAGAAAACGCTATTATTAGTCAAATAATAACTGATTATTTTATAAATGAATTAGTTGATTATAAAAGAATATAATAGGTTTGATCATCATATATTAGAGAAGGTGAGAAAACGCTATTATTAGTCAAATAATAACTGATTATTTTATAAATGAATTAGTTGATTATAAAAGAATATAATAGGTTTGATCATCATATATTAGAGAAAGTGAGAAAACGCTATTATTAGTCAAATAATAACTGATTATTTTATAAATGAATTAGTTGATTATAAAAGAATATAATAGGTTTGA
Organism: Meloidogyne arenaria; assembly: GCA_036172955.1. Classification (NCBI taxonomy): domain Eukaryota; kingdom Metazoa; phylum Nematoda; class Chromadorea; order Rhabditida; family Meloidogynidae; genus Meloidogyne; species Meloidogyne arenaria. The sequence goes on from JARQAB010000025.1 coordinate 3,930,321, forward strand.
TCATCATATATTAGAGAAAGTGAGAAAACGCTATTATTAGTCAAATAATAACTGATTATTTTATAAATGAATTAGTTGATTATAAAAGAATATAATAGGTTTGATCATCATATATTAGAGAAAGTGAGAAAACGCTATTATTAGTCAAATAATAACTGATTATTTTATAAATGAATTAGTTGATTATAAAAGAATATAATAGGTTTGATCATCATATATTAGAGAAAGTGAGAAAACGCTATTATTAGTCAAATAATAACTGATTATTTTATAAATGAATTAGTTGATTATAAAAGAATATAATAGGTTTGATCATCATATATTAGAGAAAGTGAGAAAACGCTATTATTAGTCAAATAATAACTGATTATTTTATAAATGAATTAGTTGATTATAAAAGAATATAATAGGTTTGATCATCATATATTAGAGAAAGTGAGAAAACGCTATTATTAGTCAAATAATAACTGATTATTTTATAAATGAATTAGTTGATTATAAAAGAATATAATAGGTTTGATCATCATATATTAGAGAAAGTGAGAAAACGCTATTATTAGTCAAATAATAACTGATTATTTTATAAATGAATTAGTTGATTATAAAAGAATATAATAGGTTTGATCATCATATATTAGAGAAAGTGAGAAAACGCTATTATTAGTCAAATAATAACTGATTATTTTATAAATGAATTAGTTGATTATAAAAGAATATAATAGGTTTGATCATCATATATTAGAGAAGGTGAGAAAACGCTATTATTAGTCAAATAATAACTGATTATTTTATGAATGAATTAGTTGATTATAAAAGAATATAATAGGTTTGATCATCATATATTAGAGAAAGTGAGAAAACGCTATTATTAGTCAAATAATAACTGATTATTTTATAAATGAATTAGTTGATTATAAAAGAATATAATAGGTTTGATCATCATATATTAGAGAAAGTGAGAAAACGCTATTATTAGTCAAATAATAACTGATTATTTTATAAATGAATTAGTTGATTATAAAAGAATATAATAGGTTTGATCATCATATATTAGAGAAAGTGAGAAAACGCTATTATTAGTCAAATAATAACTGATTATTTTATAAATGAATTAGTTGATTATAAAAGAATATAATAGGTTTGATCATCATATATTAGAGAAGGTGAGAAAACGCTATTATTAGTCAAATAATAACTGATTATTTTATAAATGAATTAGTTGATTATAAAAGAATATAATAGGTTTGATCATCATATATTAGAGAAAGTGAGAAAACGCTATTATTAGTCAAATAATAACTGATTATTTTATAAATGAATTAGTTGAGTATAAAAGAATATAATAAGTTTGATCATCATATATTAGAGAAGGTGAGAAAACGCTATTATTAGTCAAATAATAACTGATTATTTTATAAATGAATTAGTTGATTATAAAAGAATATAATAGGTTTGATCATCATATATTAGAGAAAGTGAGAAAACGCTATTATTAGTCAAATAATAACTGATTATTTTATAAATGAATTAGTTGATTATAAAAGAATATAATAGGTTTGATCATCATATATTAGAGAAGGTGAGAAAACGCTATTATTAGTCAAATAATAACTGATTATTTTATAAATGAATTAGTTGATTATAAAAGAATATAATAGGTTTGATCATCATATATTAGAGAAAGTGAGAAAACGCTATTATTAGTCAAATAATAACTGATTATTTTATAAATGAATTAGTTGATTATAAAAGAATATAATAGGTTTGATCATCATATATTAGAGAAGGTGAGAAAACGCTATTATTAGTCAAATAATAACTGATTATTTTATAAATGAATTAGTTGATTATAAAAGAATATAATAGGTTTGATCATCATATATTAGAGAAGGTGAGAAAACGCTATTATTAGTCAAATAATAACTGATTATTTTATAAATGAATTAGTTGATTATAAAAGAATATAATAGGTTTGATCATCATATATTAGAGAAAGTGAGAAAACGCTATTATTAGTCAAATAATAACTGATTATTTTATAAATGAATTAGTTGATTATAAAAGAATATAATAGGTTTGATCATCATATATTAGAGAAGGTGAGAAAACGCTATTATTAGTCAAATAATAACTGATTATTTTATAAATGAATTAGTTGATTATAAAAGAATATAATAGGTTTGATCATCATATATTAGAGAAAGTGAGAAAACGCTATTATTAGTCAAATAATAACTGATTATTTTATAAATGAATTAGTTGATTATAAAAGAATATAATAGGTTTGATCATCATATATTAGAGAAAGTGAGAAAACGCTATTATTAGTCAAATAATAACTGATTATTTTATAAATGAATTAGTTGATTATAAAAGAATATAATAGGTTTGATCATCATATATTAGAGAAGGTGAGAAAACGCTATTATTAGTCAAATAATAACTGATTATTTTATAAATGAATTAGTTGATTATAAAAGAATATAATAGGTTTGATCATCATATATTAGAGAAGGTGAGAAAACGCTATTATTAGTCAAATAATAACTGATTATTTTATAAATGAATTAGTTGATTATAAAAGAATATAATAGGTTTGATCATCATATATTAGAGAAAGTGAGAAAACGCTATTATTAGTCAAATAATAACTGATTATTTTATAAATGAATTAGTTGAGTATAAAAGAATATAATAGGTTTGATCATCATATATTAGAGAAGGTGAGAAAACGCTATTATTAGTCAAATAATAACTGATTATTTTATAAATGAATTAGTTGATTATAAAAGAATATAATAGGTTTGATCATCATATATTAGAGAAAGTGAGAAAACGCTATTATTAGTCAAATAATAACTGATTATTTTATAAATGAATTAGTTGATTATAAAAGAATATAATAGGTTTGATCATCATATATTAGAGAAAGTGAGAAAACGCTATTATTAGTCAAATAATAACTGATTATTTTATAAATGAATTAGTTGATTATAAAAGAATATAATAGGTTTGATCATCATATATTAGAGAAGGTGAGAAAACGCTATTATTAGTCAAATAATAACTGATTATTTTATAAATGAATTAGTTGATTATAAAAGAATATAATAGGTTTGATCATCATATATTAGAGAAGGTGAGAAAACGCTATTATTAGTCAAATAATAACTGATTATTTTATAAATGAATTAGTTGATTATAAAAGAATATAATAGGTTTGATCATCATATATTAGAGAAAGTGAGAAAACGCTATTATTAGTCAAATAATAACTGATTATTTTATAAATGAATTAGTTGAGTATAAAAGAATATAATAGGTTTGATCATCATATATTAGAGAAGGTGAGAAAACGCTATTATTAGTCAAATAATAACTGATTATTTTATAAATGAATTAGTTGATTATAAAAGAATATAATAGGTTTGATCATCATATATTAGAGAAAGTGAGAAAACGCTATTATTAGTCAAATAATAACTGATTATTTTATAAATGAATTAGTTGATTATAAAAGAATATAATAGGTTTGATCATCATATATTAGAGAAAGTGAGAAAACGCTATTATTAGTCAAATAATAACTGATTATTTTATAAATGAATTAGTTGATTATAAAAGAATATAATAGGTTTGATCATCATATATTAGAGAAAGTGAGAAAACGCTATTATTAGTCAAATAATAACTGATTATTTTATAAATGAATTAGTTGATTATAAAAGAATATAATAGGTTTGATCATCATATATTAGAGAAGGTGAGAAAACGCTATTATTAGTCAAATAATAACTGATTATTTTATAAATGAATTAGTTGATTATAAAAGAATATAATAGGTTTGATCATCATATATTAGAGAAAGTGAGAAAACGCTATTATTAGTCAAATAATAACTGATTATTTTATAAATGAATTAGTTGAGTATAAAAGAATATAATAGGTTTGATCATCATATATTAGAGAAGGTGAGAAAACGCTATTATTAGTCAAATAATAACTGATTATTTTATAAATGAATTAGTTGATTATAAAAGAATATAATAGGTTTGATCATCATATATTAGAGAAAGTGAGAAAACGCTATTATTAGTCAAATAATAACTGATTATTTTATAAATGAATTAGTTGATTATAAAAGAATATAATAGGTTTGATCATCATATATTAGAGAAAGTGAGAAAACGCTATTATTAGTCAAATAATAACTGATTATTTTATAAATGAATTAGTTGATTATAAAAGAATATAATAGGTTTGATCATCATATATTAGAGAAGGTGAGAAAACGCTATTATTAGTCAAATAATAACTGATTATTTTATAAATGAATTAGTTGATTATAAAAGAATATAATAGGTTTGATCATCATATATTAGAGAAAGTGAGAAAACGCTATTATTAGTCAAATAATAACTGATTATTTTATAAATGAATTAGTTGAGTATAAAAGAATATAATAGGTTTGATCATCATATATTAAAGATGGTGAGAAAACGCTATTATTAGTCAAATAATAACTGATTATTTTATAAATGAATTAGTTGATTATAAAAGAATATAATAGGTTTGATCATCATATATTAGAGAAAGTGAGAAAACGCTATTATTAGTCAAATAATAACTGATTATTTTATAAATGAATTAGTTGATTATAAAAGAATATAATAGGTTTGATCATCATATATTAGAGAAAGTGAGAAAACGCTATTATTAGTCAAATAATAACTGATTATTTTATAAATGAATTAGTTGATTATAAAAGAATATAATAGGTTTGATCATCATATATTAGAGAAGGTGAGAAAACGCTATTATTAGTCAAATAATAACTGATTATTTTATAAATGAATTAGTTGATTATAAAAGAATATAATAGGTTTGATCATCATATATTAGAGAAGGTGAGAAAACGCTATTATTAGTCAAATAATAACTGATTATTTTATAAATGAATTAGTTGATTATAAAAGAATATAATAGGTTTGATCATCATATATTAGAGAAAGTGAGAAAACGCTATTATTAGTCAAATAATAACTGATTATTTTATAAATGAATTAGTTGAGTATAAAAGAATATAATAGGTTTGATCATCATATATTAGAGAAGGTGAGAAAACGCTATTATTAGTCAAATAATAACTGATTATTTTATAAATGAATTAGTTGATTATAAAAGAATATAATAGGTTTGATCATCATATATTAGAGAAAGTGAGAAAACGCTATTATTAGTCAAATAATAACTGATTATTTTATAAATGAATTAGTTGATTATAAAAGAATATAATAGGTTTGATCATCATATATTAGAGAAAGTGAGAAAACGCTATTATTAGTCAAATAATAACTGATTATTTTATAAATGAATTAGTTGATTATAAAAGAATATAATAGGTTTGATCATCATATATTAGAGAAGGTGAGAAAACGCTATTATTAGTCAAATAATAACTGATTATTTTATAAATGAATTAGTTGAGTATAAAAGAATATAATAGGTTTGATCATCATATATTAGAGAAGGTGAGAAAACGCTATTATTAGTCAAATAATAACTGATTATTTTATAAATGAATTAGTTGATTATAAAAGAATATAATAGGTTTGATCATCATATATTAGAGAAAGTGAGAAAACGCTATTATTAGTCAAATAATAACTGATTATTTTATAAATGAATTAGTTGATTATAAAAGAATATAATAGGTTTGATCATCATATATTAGAGAAAGTGAGAAAACGCTATTATTAGTCAAATAATAACTGATTATTTTATAAATGAATTAGTTGAGTATAAAAGAATATAATAGGTTTGATCATCATATATTAAAGATGGTGAGAAAACGCTATTATTAGTCAAATAATAACTGATTATTTTATAAATGAATTAGTTGATTATAAAAGAATATAATAGGTTTGATCATCATATATTAGAGAAAGTGAGAAAACGCTATTATTAGTCAAATAATAACTGATTATTTTATAAATGAATTAGTTGATTATAAAAGAATATAATAGGTTTGATCATCATATATTAGAGAAAGTGAGAAAACGCTATTATTAGTCAAATAATAACTGATTATTTTATAAATGAATTAGTTGAGTATAAAAGAATATAATAGGTTTGATCATCATATATTAAAGATGGTGAGAAAACGCTATTATTAGTCAAATAATAACTGATTATTTTATAAATGAATTAGTTGATTATAAAAGAATATAATAGGTTTGATCATCATATATTAGAGAAAGTGAGAAAACGCTATTATTAGTCAAATAATAACTGATTATTTTATAAATGAATTAGTTGAGTATAAAAGAATATAATAGGTTTGATCATCATATATTAGAGAAGGTGAGAAAACGCTATTATTAGTCAAATAATAACTGATTATTTTATAAATGAATTAGTTGATTATAAAAGAATATAATAGGTTTGATCATCATATATTAGAGAAAGTGAGAAAACGCTATTATTAGTCAAATAATAACTGATTATTTATAAATGAATTAGTTGATTATAAAAGAATATAATAGGTTTGATCATCATATATTAGAGAAAGTGACAAAACGCTATTATTAGTCAAATAATAACTGATTATTTTATAAATGAATTAGTTGATTATAAAAGAATATAATAGGTTTGATCATCATATATTAGAGAAGGTGAGAAAACGCTATTATTAGTCAAATAATAACTGATTATTTTATAAATGAATTAGTTGATTATAAAAGAATATAATAGGTTTGATCATCATATATTAGAGAAAGTGAGAAAACGCTATTATTAGTCAAATAATAACTGATTATTTTATAAATGAATTAGTTGATTATAAAAGAATATAATAGGTTTGATCATCATATATTAGAGAAAGTGAGAAAACGCTATTATTAGTCAAATAATAACTGATTATTTTATAAATGAATTAGTTGATTATAAAAGAATATAATAGGTTTGATCATCATATATTAGAGAAGGTGAGAAAACGCTATTATTAGTCACATTTGTTAGAAATATCTTATTAAAATAAACTCCTCGAATAAAAATCAATATTTAGAGTTGGCAGAATATTTAGTGTTTTTATCACATTTGTTAGAAATATCTTATTAAAATAAACTCCTCGAATAAAAATCAAAATTTAGAGTTGGCAGGATATTTAGTGTTTTTATCACATTTGTTAGAAATATCTTATTAAAATAAACTCCTCGAATAAAAATCAAAATTTAGAGTTGGCAGGATATTTAGTGTTTTTATCACATTTGTTAGAAATATCTTATTAAAATAAACTCCTCGAATAAAAATCAAAATTTAGAGTTGGCAGGATATTTAGTGTTTTTATCACATTTGTTAGAAATATCTTATTAAAATAAACTCCTCGAATAAAAATCAAAATTTAGAGTTGGCAGGATATTTAGTGTTTTTATCACATTTGTTAGAAATATCTTATTAAAATAAACTCCTCGAATAAAAATCAAAATTTAGAGTTGGCAGGATATTTAGTGTTTTTATCACATTTGTTAGAAATATCTTATTAAAATAAACTCCTCGAATAAAAATCAATATTTAGAGTTGGCAGAATATTTAGTGTTTTTATCACATTTGTTAGAAATATCTTATTAAAATAAACTCCTCGAATAAAAATCAAAATTTAGAGTTGGCAGGATATTTAGTGTTTTTATCACATTTGTTAGAAATATCTTATTAAAATAAACTCCTCGAATAAAAATCAATATTTAGAGTTGGCAGAATATTTAGTGTTTTTATCACATTTGTTAGAAATATCTTATTAAAATAAACTCCTCGAATAAAAATCAAAATTTAGAGTTGGCAGGATATTTAGTGTTTTTATCACATTTGTTAGAAATATCTTATTAAAATAAACTCCTCGAATAAAAATCAAAATTTAGAGTTGGCAGGATATTTAGTATTTTTATCACATTTGTTAGAAATATCTTATTAAAATAAACTCCTCGAATAAAAATCAAAATTTAGAGTTGGCAGGATATTTAGTGTTTTTATCACATTTGTTAGAAATATCTTATTAAAATAAACTCCTCGAATAAAAATCAAAATTTAGAGTTGGCAGGATATTTAGTATTTTTATCACATTTGTTAGAAATATCTTATTAAAATAAACTCCTCGAATAAAAATCAAAATTTAGAGTTGGCAGGATATTTAGTGTTTTTATCACATTTGTTAGAAATATCTTATTAAAATAAACTCCTCGAATAAAAATCAATATTTAGAGTTGGCAGAATATTTAGTGTTTTTATCACATTTGTTAGAAATATCTTATTAAAATAAACTCCTCGAATAAAAATCAAAATTTAGAGTTGGCAGGATATTTAGTGTTTTTATCACATTTGTTAGAAATATCTTATTAAAATAAACTCCTCGAATAAAAATCAAAATTTAGAGTTGGCAGGATATTTAGTGTTTTTATCACATTTGTTAGAAATATCTTATTAAAATAAACTCCTCGAATAAAAATCAAAATTTAGAGTTGGCAGGATATTTAGTGTTTTTATCACATTTGTTAGAAATATCTTATTAAAATAAACTCCTCAATAAAAATCAAAATTTAGAGTTGGCAGGATATTTAGTGTTTTTATCACATTTGTTAGAAATATCTTATTAAAATAAACTCCTCGAATAAAAATCAAAATTTAGAGTTGGCAGGATATTTAGTGTTTTTATCACATTTGTTAGAAATATCTTATTAAAATAAACTCCTCGAATAAAAATCAAAATTTAGAGTTGGCAGGATATTTAGTGTTTTTATCACATTTGTTAGAAATATCTTATTAAAATAAACTCCTCAATAAAAATCAAAATTTAGAGTTGGCAGGATATTTAGTGTTTTTATCACATTTGTTAGAAATATCTTATTAAAATAAACTCCTCGAATAAAAATCAAAATTTAGAGTTGGCAGGATATTTAGTGTTTTTATCACATTTGTTAGAAATATCTTATTAAAATAAACTCCTCAATAAAAATCAAAATTTAGAGTTGGCAGGATATTTAGTGTTTTTATCACATTTGTTAGAAATATCTTATTAAAATAAACTCCTCGAATAAAAATCAAAATTTAGAGTTGGCAGGATATTTAGTGTTTTTATCACATTTGTTAAAAATATCTTATTAAAATAAACTCCTCGAATAAAAATCAAAATTTAGAGTTGGCAGATATTTAGTGTTTTTATCACATTTGTTAGAAATATCTTATTAAAATAAACTCCTCGAATAAAAATCAAAATTTAGAGTTGGCAGGATATTTAGTGTTTTTATCACATTTGTTAGAAATATCTTATTAAAATAAACTCCTCGAATAAAAATCAAAATTTAGAGTTGGCAGGATATTTAGTGTTTTTATCACATTTGTTAGAAATATCTTATTAAAATAAACTCCTCGAATAAAAATCAAAATTTAGAGTTGGCAGGATATTTAGTGTTTTTATCACATTTGTTAGAAATATCTTATTAAAATAAACTCCTCAATAAAAATCAAAATTTAGAGTTGGCAGGATATTTAGTGTTTTTATCACATTTGTTAGAAATATCTTATTAAAATAAACTCCTCGAATAAAAATCAAAATTTAGAGTTGGCAGGATATTTAGTGTTTTTATCACATTTGTTAGAAATATCTTATTAAAATAAACTCCTCAATAAAAATCAAAATTTAGAGTTGGCAGGATATTTAGTGTTTTTATCACATTTGTTAGAAATATCTTATTAAAATAAACTCCTCGAATAAAAATCAAAATTTAGAGTTGGCAGGATATTTAGTGTTTTTATCACATTTGTTAGAAATATCTTATTAAAATAAACTCCTCGAATAAAAATCAAAATTTAGAGTTGGCAGGATATTTAGTGTTTTTATCACATTTGTTAGAAATATCTTATTAAAATAAACTCCTCAATAAAAATCAAAATTTAGAGTTGGCAGGATATTTAGTGTTTTTATCACATTTGTTAGAAATATCTTATTAAAATAAACTCCTCGAATAAAAATCAAAATTTAGAGTTGGCAGGATATTTAGTGTTTTTATCACATTTGTTAGAAATATCTTATTAAAATAAACTCCTCGAATAAAAATCAAAATTTAGAGTTGGCAGGATATTTAGTGTTTTTATCACATTTGTTAGAAATATCTTATTAAAATAAACTCCTCGAATAAAAATCAAAATTTAGAGTTGGCAGGATATTTAGTGTTTTTATCACATTTGTTAGAAATATCTTATTAAAATAAACTCCTCAATAAAAATCAAAATTTAGAGTTGGCAGGATATTTAGTGTTTTTATCACATTTGTTAGAAATATCTTATTAAAATAAACTCCTCGAATAAAAATCAATATTTAGAGTTGGCAGAATATTTAGTGTTTTTATCACATTTGTTAGAAATATCTTATTAAAATAAACTCCTCGAATAAAAATCAAAATTTAGAGTTGGCAGGATATTTAGTGTTTTTATCACATTTGTTAGAAATATCTTATTAAAATAAACTCCTCAATAAAAATCAAAATTTAGAGTTGGCAGGATATTTAGTGTTTTTATCACATTTGTTAGAAATATCTTATTAAAATAAACTCCTCGAATAAAAATCAATATTTAGAGTTGGCAGAATATTTAGTGTTTTTATCACATTTGTTAGAAATATCTTATTAAAATAAACTCCTCGAATAAAAATCAATATTTAGAGTTGGCAGAATATTTAGTGTTTTTATCACATTTGTTAGAAATATCTTATTAAAATAAACTCCTCGAATAAAAATCAATATTTAGAGTTGGCAGAATATTTAGTGTTTTTATCACATTTGTTAGAAATATCTTATTAAAATAAACTCCTCGAATAAAAATCAAAATTTAGAGTTGGCAGGATATTTAGTGTTTTTATCACATTTGTTAGAAATATCTTATTAAAATAAACTCCTCAATAAAAATCAAAATTTAGAGTTGGCAGGATATTTAGTGTTTTTATCACATTTGTTAGAAATATCTTATTAAAATAAACTCCTCGAATAAAAATCAATATTTAGAGTTGGCAGAATATTTAGTGTTTTTATCACATTTGTTAGAAATATCTTATTAAAATAAACTCCTCGAATAAAAATCAAAATTTAGAGTTGGCAGGATATTTAGTGTTTTTATCACATTTGTTAGAAATATCTTATTAAAATAAACTCCTCAATAAAAATCAAAATTTAGAGTTGGCAGGATATTTAGTGTTTTTATCACATTTGTTAGAAATATCTTATTAAAATAAACTCCTCGAATAAAAATCAATATTTAGAGTTGGCAGGATATTTAGTGTTTTTATCACATTTGTTAGAAATATCTTATTAAAATAAACTCCTCGAATAAAAATCAAAATTAAGAGTTGGCAGGATATTTAGTATTTTTATCACATTTGTTAGAAATATCTTATTAAAATAAACTCCTCGAATAAAAATCAAAATTTAGAGTTGGCAGGATATTTAGTATTTTTATCACATTTGTTAGAAATATCTTATTAAAATAAACTCCTCGAATAAAAATCAATATTTAGAGTTGGCAGGATATTTAGTATTTTTATCACATTTGTTAGAAATATCTTATTAAAATAAACTCCTCGAATAAAAATCAAAATTTAGAGTTGGCAGGATATTTAGTATTTTTATCACATTTGTTAGAAATATCTTATTAAAATAAACTCCTCGAATAAAAATCAAAATTTAGAGTTGGCAGGATATTTAGTGTTTTTATCACATTTGTTAGAAATATCTTATTAAAATAAACTCCTCGAATAAAAATCAAAATTTAGAGTTGGCAGGATATTTAGTGTTTTTATCACATTTGTTAGAAATATCTTATTAAAATAAACTCCTCGAATAAAAATCAAAATTTAGAGTTGGCAGGATATTTAGTGTTTTTATCACATTTGTTAGAAATATCTTATTAAAATAAACTCCTCGAATAAAAATCAAAATTTAGAGTTGGCAGGATATTTAGTGTTTTTATCACATTTGTTAGAAATATCTTATTAAAATAAACTCCTCGAATAAAAATCAATATTTAGAGTTGGCAGGATATTTAGTATTTTTATCACATTTGTTAGAAATATCTTATTAAAATAAACTCCTCGAATAAAAATCAAAATTAAGAGTTGGCAGGATATTTAGTGTTTTTATCACATTTGTTAGAAATATCTTATTAAAATAAACTCCTCGAATAAAAATCAATATTTAGAGTTGGCAGGATATTTAGTATTTTTATCACATTTGTTAGAAATATCTTATTAAAATAAACTCCTCGAATAAAAATCAATATTTAGAGTTGGCAGGATATTTAGTATTTTTATCACATTTGTTAGAAATATCTTATTAAAATAAACTCCTCGAATAAAAATCAATATTTAGAGTTGGCAGGATATTTAGTATTTTTATCACATTTGTTAGAAATATCTTATTAAAATAAACTCCTCGAATAAAAATCAATATTTAGAGTTGGCAGGATATTTAGTATTTTTATCACATTTGTTAGAAATATCTTATTAAAATAAACTCCTCGAATAAAAATCAATATTTAGAGTTGGCAGGATATTTAGTATTTTTATCACATTTGTTAGAAATATCTTATTAAAATAAACTCCTCGAATAAAAATCAAATTTAGAGTTGGCAGGATATTTAGTGTTTTTATCACATTTGTTAGAAATATCTTATTAAAATAAACTCCTCGAATAAAAATCAATATTTAGAGTTGGCAGGATATTTAGTATTTTTATCACATTTGTTAGAAATATCTTATTAAAATAAACTCCTCGAATAAAAATCAATATTTAGAGTTGGCAGGATATTTAGTATTTTTATCACATTTGTTAGAAATATCTTATTAAAATAAACTCCTCGAATAAAAATCAATATTTAGAGTTGGCAGGATATTTAGTATTTTTATCACATTTGTTAGAAATATCTTATTAAAATAAACTCCTCGAATAAAAATCAATATTTAGAGTTGGCAGGATATTTAGTATTTTTATCACATTTGTTAGAAATATCTTATTAAAATAAACTCCTCGAATAAAAATCAATATTTAGAGTTGGCAGGATATTTAGTATTTTTATCACATTTGTTAGAAATATCTTATTAAAATAAACTCCTCGAATAAAAATCAAAATTTAGAGTTGGCAGGATATTTAGTATTTTTATCACATTTGTTAGAAATATCTTATTAAAATAAACTCCTCGAATAAAAATCAATATTTAGAGTTGGCAGGATATTTAGTATTTTTATCACATTTGTTAGAAATATCTTATTAAAATAAACTCCTCGAATAAAAATCAAAATTTAGAGTTGGCAGGATATTTAGTATTTTTATCACATTTGTTAGAAATATCTTATTAAAATAAACTCCTCGAATAAAAATCAATATTTAGAGTTGGCAGGATATTTAGTATTTTTATCACATTTGTTAGAAATATCTTATTAAAATAAACTCCTCGAATAAAAATCAAAATTTAGAGTTGGCAGGATATTTAGTATTTTTATCACATTTGTTAGAAATATCTTATTAAAATAAACTCCTCGAATAAAAATCAATATTTAGAGTTGGCAGGATATTTAGTATTTTTATCACATTTGTTAGAAATATCTTATTAAAATAAACTCCTCGAATAAAAATCAAAATTTAGAGTTGGCAGGATATTTAGTATTTTTATCACATTTGTTAGAAATATCTTATTAAAATAAACTCCTCGAATAAAAATCAAAATTTAGAGTTGGCAGGATATTTAGTGTTTTTATCACATTTGTTAGAAATATCTTATTAAAATAAACTCCTCGAATAAAAATCAAAATTAAGAGTTGGCAGGATATTTAGTGTTTTTATCACATTTGTTAGAAATATCTTATTAAAATAAACTCCTCGAATAAAAATCAAAATTAAGAGTTGGCAGGATATTTAGTGTTTTTATCACATTTGTTAGAAATATCTTATTAAAATAAACTCCTCAATAAAAATCAAAATTTAGAGTTGGCAGGATATTTAGTGTTTTTATCACATTTGTTAGAAATATCTTATTAAAATAAACTCCTCGAATAAAAATCAATATTTAGAGTTGGCAGGATATTTAGTGTTTTTATCACATTTGTTAGAAATATCTTATTAAAATAAACTCCTCGAATAAAAATCAAAATTAAGAGTTGGCAGGATATTTAGTATTTTTATCACATTTGTTAGAAATATCTTATTAAAATAAACTCCTCGAATAAAAATCAATATTTAGAGTTGGCAGGATATTTAGTATTTTTATCACATTTGTTAGAAATATCTTATTAAAATAAACTCCTCGAATAAAAATCAATATTTAGAGTTGGCAGGATATTTAGTATTTTTATCACATTTGTTAGAAATATCTTATTAAAATAAACTCCTCGAATAAAAATCAAAATTTAGAGTTGGCAGGATATTTAGTATTTTTATCACATTTGTTAGAAATATCTTATTAAAATAAACTCCTCGAATAAAAATCAAAATTTAGAGTTGGCAGGATATTTAGTGTTTTTATCACATTTGTTAGAAATATCTTATTAAAATAAACTCCTCGAATAAAAATCAAAATTAAGAGTTGGCAGGATATTTAGTGTTTTTATCACATTTGTTAGAAATATCTTATTAAAATAAACTCCTCGAATAAAAATCAAAATTTAGAGTTGGCAGGATATTTAGTGTTTTTATCACATTTGTTAGAAATATCTTATTAAAATAAACTCCTCAATAAAAATCAAAATTTAGAGTTGGCAGGATATTTAGTGTTTTTATCACATTTGTTAGAAATATCTTATTAAAATAAACTCCTCGAATAAAAATCAATATTTAGAGTTGGCAGAATATTTAGTGTTTTTATCACATTTGTTAGAAATATCTTATTAAAATAAACTCCTCGAATAAAAATCAAAATTTAGAGTTGGCAGGATATTTAGTGTTTTTATCACATTTGTTAGAAATATCTTATTAAAATAAACTCCTCAATAAAAATCAAAATTTAGAGTTGGCAGGATATTTAGTGTTTTTATCACATTTGTTAGAAATATCTTATTAAAATAAACTCCTCGAATAAAAATCAATATTTAGAGTTGGCAGAATATTTAGTGTTTTTATCACATTTGTTAGAAATATCTTATTAAAATAAACTCCTCGAATAAAAATCAAAATTTAGAGTTGGCAGGATATTTAGTGTTTTTATCACATTTGTTAGAAATATCTTATTAAAATAAACTCCTCAATAAAAATCAAAATTTAGAGTTGGCAGGATATTTAGTGTTTTTATCACATTTGTTAGAAATATCTTATTAAAATAAACTCCTCGAATAAAAATCAATATTTAGAGTTGGCAGGATATTTAGTGTTTTTATCACATTTGTTAGAAATATCTTATTAAAATAAACTCCTCGAATAAAAATCAAAATTAAGAGTTGGCAGGATATTTAGTATTTTTATCACATTTGTTAGAAATATCTTATTAAAATAAACTCCTCGAATAAAAATCAAAATTTAGAGTTGGCAGGATATTTAGTATTTTTATCACATTTGTTAGAAATATCTTATTAAAATAAACTCCTCGAATAAAAATCAATATTTAGAGTTGGCAGGATATTTAGTATTTTTATCACATTTGTTAGAAATATCTTATTAAAATAAACTCCTCGAATAAAAATCAAAATTTAGAGTTGGCAGGATATTTAGTATTTTTATCACATTTGTTAGAAATATCTTATTAAAATAAACTCCTCGAATAAAAATCAAAATTTAGAGTTGGCAGGATATTTAGTGTTTTTATCACATTTGTTAGAAATATCTTATTAAAATAAACTCCTCGAATAAAAATCAAAATTTAGAGTTGGCAGGATATTTAGTATTTTTATCACATTTGTTAGAAATATCTTATTAAAATAAACTCCTCGAATAAAAATCAAAATTTAGAGTTGGCAGGATATTTAGTGTTTTTATCACATTTGTTAGAAATATCTTATTAAAATAAGCTCCTCGAATAAAAATCAAAATTTAGAGTTGGCAGGATATTTAGTATTTTTATCACATTTGTTAGAAATATCTTATTAAAATAAACTCCTCGAATAAAAATCAAAATTTAGAGTTGGCAGGATATTTAGTGTTTTTATCACATTTGTTAGAAATATCTTATTAAAATAAACTCCTCGAATAAAAATCAAAATTTAGAGTTGGCAGGATATTTAGTATTTTTATCACATTTGTTAGAAATATCTTATTAAAATAAACTCCTCGAATAAAAATCAAAATTTAGAGTTGGCAGGATATTTAGTGTTTTTATCACATTTGTTAGAAATATCTTATTAAAATAAACTCCTCGAATAAAAATCAATATTTAGAGTTGGCAGAATATTTAGTGTTTTTATCACATTTGTTAGAAATATCTTATTAAAATAAACTCCTCGAATAAAAATCAAAATTTAGAGTTGGCAGGATATTTAGTGTTTTTATCACATTTGTTAGAAATATCTTATTAAAATAAACTCCTCGAATAAAAATCAAAATTTAGAGTTGGCAGGATATTTAGTGTTTTTATCACATTTGTTAGAAATATCTTATTAAAATAAACTCCTCGAATAAAAATCAAAATTTAGAGTTGGCAGGATATTTAGTGTTTTTATCACATTTGTTAGAAATATCTTATTAAAATAAACTCCTCGAATAAAAATCAATATTTAGAGTTGGCAGAATATTTAGTGTTTTTATCACATTTGTTAGAAATATCTTATTAAAATAAACTCCTCGAATAAAAATCAAAATTTAGAGTTGGCAGGATATTTAGTGTTTTTATCACATTTGTTAGAAATATCTTATTAAAATAAACTCCTCAATAAAAATCAAAATTTAGAGTTGGCAGGATATTTAGTGTTTTTGTCGCGTCTCAACGCGAATTATAAATTTAATTAAAAATATAAATTTTATTGAAATTACTCATCCACAAAACAATTTCCCAGACTTTATCTAACATAATCATCTTAAAGTTTTATATGTTCGCTGGCCTTATTTAAATTACTTTCACGTTCATACCAGCGGTCTTTTTCCCTTCAATCACTTTGTTTAGTGCCTTTTTTTTCACACATTATTTTCCTGCTTTACAATCAATTGTATTTTTTAAATAAAAAGAAAATAAATAAATATTTTTATTGTGTGGAAATTAAATTAAAGTGTTTTAATTAGCGTTATCTGAGCCTAGCGCTAAAGCTCAGCCGGTGACCTGTTCCGGACTATTCCCTCATTTTGCCTGCGTTCTGCGGAATTAACGCGTACGGACTTCCCGCTTGTAACACATTTAAATTTTTTTAAATTTATTCATTTATTTTTCAATGTCCGCCCTTTTTCGTGACCAGCTCACTCTTCTCCATGAGCAAGGTCTAGAAATTCTTGATAACCAAAAAACTTTCCCTCTTCCACCCGACAATATAAGTATTTCACAATTCCATTCCGACACCCGCAAATTGTTAAGCTCTTTAGAATTAGAGCTAGAATATGTGTCCGAAGCAATTTCTGAAATTTCCTCCACACACGAAAATTGGATATCGGTCAGAACAAACATGACAGGAGCGGAAAGGACCGCAGACACACCCATCTATGAAAATTTTGTTACCAACACCCCGTATTTAGGCACTTTATTCCAGTTGAAAAAATATTTAAAAAATCTCCGATCCTCTCGCCAAACCTTACTTTCAGCTCTTCCAGACCCTAACCAACCTACTCAATCACACATGCATTTGCCGAAAATCTCTCTTCCCAAATTTTCGGGCAATTGTATTGAATATGTCTCTTTTTGGAATTCATTCTGTGCCGGAGTCCACGATTTAACCACTATTTCTAATTCTGTAAAATTCTCCTATTTAAAAGAATGTTTAAGTGGACCGGCTCTTTTACTGGTAAAATCACTCCCCCTCACTGATGCTTCGTATAATGAAGCCATTCGACTTTTAAAAGAAAATTACGGGCAACCAGAAGAAATAAACCGTAATTTACACATTTCCCTTCGAAAACTACCAACGGTCCATTCCAACCACGGACCTGAAATTTTATGTAAAGAACTCTCGACATTTGTTGACGAGTTCGAAATAATTTATTTGCAAATGTTAGAACAGGAATTCGACACTAACACGCTCTCTATACAAATGGAAATTGAAGGCAAGCTCCCACCACCAATTTTGGAAGAAATACTCAAGGCCAAGGAAGCTGGCAATTGGACCACGGATAAGTTACGTAATGCTTTAAAACTAATCCTTAAACGGAAATTAGGGGTTTGCGCTATACGCGACCAAAACAGAGAAATACATTCACCCCCCAAACCGACTAACAATAATAAATTTTTTACTCTTTCACAGTTCCAATTGGACTCGTACTCTCCTCAAAATCAGTCCCAGTTACAAAGTTCTTCCCTCTCGTTTGCTACTCAGAGAAGAGAGCAAAATAAAATTTCTAAACCAACCATTAGTCCAAAATTACCATGCCTTTTTTGTGAAGAGGTTGGACATTTTTCGTCCAATTGTGTAAAATTTTCAGATATAAATTCAAGACACTCCCGACTCAGAGCTCTCAAAAGATGTTTTAGGTGCTTGAAGCCCAATCATTTTGCTAATAACTGTCCTTCGCCAAGTAAATGCTCTCAATGTCACGGTAATCACCCCCGACCATTATGTCCTAATAATTCGAAAAAAGGTAATCCACAGACTAACAACATTCAATCCACATCCACCCCTAACAAATACAGTCCTATACACTCTAATCACATCTCCCCACTATTTCCGAATTCTAACACACCTGTCTCGTATCCCCTCTACCAGAATTTTCAACCATATCCGGGTTTTAACCCTTATTTTTACAACAATATGTACCCCCCATCCCCAGTCCCCATACAAAATTTAAGCATTAAACCAGCAACGACACCACAAGCAAATGAAATGGAAAACAACACAAAAGACAACCACCAAATTAACGTTTCTACCAGCACAGTGCAGAATAATTCAAGCCCAATACTGCTTAAATGTGTTTGCGCTAGAATATTTAATCCCGCCTACCCAGCAATTAATAAAGAATTAATTATACTACTTGACGACGCCAGCACGAATTCATACATCCGGACAGAAGAAGCTAGGTCCTTGAAATTGACACTGGAAGAAACAACTATGAATTTGGGAGTATTCAACAACCCGAAATTTAAGCCCACCCAAACTTATTCGACAACATTTGGGATTCAATTGTTGAATGGCCGGATATTACAGGTCAAAGCTAATACTTTAAATCATTTAACTCACAGTACCTCGTACTTACCATTCACCCCCGAGGTATTTCAATACAGTGATCTAACACCAGCCATTAAATCCATTTACCCGACAATTTTGCTAGGTAGTGATTTTTATTATGAATTAGAACCCACGCCAATTTGCCGTTTGCCTTCGGGCTACCATCTTATCCAAACTCTACTCGGCCCCATAGTTGCCGGAAAATCTTTTAAACACACTTACCAAAAAATCTATAACACGATGACTAATTGTTGCGTCCAAAGTACCCCATTCGAACCAAACCCAGATTTCTTTACCCTGGAAGGTATTGGTATAACAGACCCTCCGCCAGCACTCACCGAAGATGAAGTTTTCCAAAAGTTTAAAAAAGAAATACGCTTTATTAACAATCGGTATGAGGTAAAATTCCCATTCAAAGCCGATCCTTCCACAATTTCACTACCCTCTAATTATGGCCTTTGTTACGGACGACTTCGTTCGGCTTTAAAAATTTTAAATAAAGACACCACTTTACTAACAAAATACAATAACATTATCCAAGAGCAATTAAAACTTGGAATTATTGAACCGGTAATAGACCCAAGCAAATATTCACCACCCCTCCATTATCTCCCCCACCAACCGGTAATAACCCACAAGCTTAGGATCGTATATGACGGGTCAGCGCACCTTGGAAAGGAAAATTCGCTGAACGACACATTAGAACCCGGTCCTGTGATCCTTCCAGATTTGGTCGGAATTCTACTCCGATTTCGAATCCCACCAATTGTAATTATAACAGATGTAATGAAAGCTTTTCTCCAAATTTCCGTACATCCCTCACACAGAGACTCCACCCGATTTATTTGGCTCAAATCGATTGAAGAGCCTTTAACTAATAATAATTTACAAATTTATCGCTTTACTAGAGTCCCTTTCGGCCTTTGCTGCTCACCATTCCTATTGGGAGCTACTATTTTACACCACCTTTCACAACACCCTTCAGCCCTTTCAGACGAAATTAGCAATAACACATACGTTGACAATATTGTCTTTTCCGCTCAAAATGTCCCAGAAGCTCAAACTAAAGTAATTGCGGTAAATGAGCTTTTCCACAAAGCAAACATGGAGTTACAAGAGTTTGCCAGTAACAAAAAAGAAGCTCTGGATCCTATCCCGGAGGCAAAGAGATTAAAAGGACCCTCACAAAAAATCCTTGGTCTCAGTTGGAACACCGATTCCGATTCATTTGAGATAAAAATAAAGCCATTTCCTTTAATACCAATACTAACTAAACGAAAAATTCTAGCCTTTATAGCGTCACACTTCGACCCGTTAGGCTTAATCACTCCATTAATTTTACCTTTAAAAATTTTTATGCAATCACTATGGGAAAATAAACTCAAATGGGACGACCAACTTCCAGTAGATTTGGTTGAAAAATGGAATATGTTAATAAAAGAATGGACTGACGAAATGCCCATCAAAATTCTAAGACGACTTTCTAATTCAAATCAACACAAAAAATACCAACTACACTGCTTTACAGACGCTTCTGAAGCAGCAATGTGCGCAGCGATATTTATGAGAATTGAAAACTTGCCAGATGGTAAAACGGACGTGAGACTTATTTTTAGTAAAACGAAAGTAAAGCCTATAAAAACGAAAAGAACAATCCCCCAATTAGAATTAATAGCTATTTTGATGGGCACGAAAGCCCTCCAATTTGTTTGCAAACACCTAGGAAATTTAAATATTGACCCAATCATGAATCTTTGGAGCGACTCCTCAGTCGCAATTTCGTGGGTAAACACTAAAATACACATCCGTGATATTTTTGTTTCCAATAGAATTAAAAGTATCCAAAAAATTCCAAATTTAATTATTCGCCATGTTTCCGGTCAAGAAAATCCATCCGACTTAGGAACACGCGGAATTTCCTCAGTAAAAGCTCTATCCTCTAATTTAATGTGGTGGAACGGCCCGCAATGGCTCTCACTCCCATCCACCTGTTGGCCAGACAATAAAGAGGTCAAGCCATTTCTCTCTAACGAATATAAAGGGCCAAAACAAGAGGAAGCAGAAAACCCTATATTCGCATTTGCCATTACCCAACACCAATCAATTTTTGATCTAACACACCACTCTAGACTATATAAAGCATTGCGCTGTATAGCGTATGTAATTCGTTTTCTCTCCCATTTAAAACCAAAATCCAAAATATTTCCAATGTTTAAAGAAAAATGCCCCTCTTTGAAAATTAGTGTAAAAGAATATAGACGTGCGCTTTCGATTGTTCTTCAACAAGAACAGCGCTTATTTCCACCCACTGATAAAAATAATGAAGCCCTAGGAATTTTTACTGATAACCAAAATATACTGAGGTCAAAAGGTAGACTAGGAAAATCCTCATTGCCAATAAAGACTATTGAACCGATCTACCTCCCTTCAAATTCTCATTTAACAGCACTTATTATTTATGAAACTCATCTCATATACCACCATTCCAGCCCTTTACTTACGTTGTCGATAATAAGACGACAGTATTGGATTCCTAAAGGTCGACGCACCGTTGAACGAGTACTTTTTAAATCCTGTCTTCCGTGTAGGAAGTTTCAAGTAAAACCGTTCGACCCACCCCCGTTCCCACAATTACCAATTGAACGTGTTTCACCTTCCCGGCCGTTTTTAACCACAGGCCTCGATTATTGCGGTCCATTACACATAAGGACCGATAAAAAATTTCCAAAAACCTCAACTACAAGTGCGCCGAAAACAAAAAAGTTTTGGATAGTAATTTGGGTTTGTTTGTCCACAAGAGGAATTTCCCTTGATTATGTGCCAGATTTAACTAGTGAATCCTTCCTACTCGCTTTTAGGCGATTTTGTGCCAAATTTTCACCCCCTACCACAATTTATTCAGACAGTGCCCCAACGTTTATTTCTTTTAAGAAATTTTTTGAAAATTCATGTAAAACCCACCCTATTGTTTGGCATTTAAGAGTACCGTACGCCGCATGGCGTGGAGGTTTTTATGAACGCCTTATAGGTTTAGTAAAATTTCATTTACGTAGGTCCTTGGCAAAAGGACTTTTTCCACATATTTCCAAATTTGACAACTTCCTAACCACACTTTCAGAAATAGAAAGTTGTGTAAATTCGAGACCTATTAGTTTTTGTAGCTCCAATCCAGCCGACCCCCTCCCACTTCGGCCTATTGATTTCATGCGGCCTTTAGGTTATAATTTGCATAATTGGCCATTAATGATAAACAAAGAAACCGAGAATGATCCTGATTATTCCCCTCGAAGTGATCCCTCAACTTTGGAAAATTTATGGAAAAGTATTTCCAAAACAACCAAAGTTTTTTGGTTACGGTGGCGGGATGATTACTTACTTTCCCTCAGGGAACGATACCGAAAAATTTCCTTTCAAAATCCACGTTGGCCTCAAAAAGGAGAGCTTGTATTAATTCACAGTGAGTCACCAAAAGCTCTTTGGCCTATTGCTATTATTGTCAAAGTACATTTTAACGAAGGACAATTCCCAGACACCGCACTTGTTAAAACTGCTCATAGTGGAAACACTTTGCTTAGATCCGTATCACACTTATTCCCCTTAGAAACGACAGAAGAAGTAGAAAAGAGACTTTCACAGGAAAAACCAAACATTAATCAAAACAAAAAGGAAGAAAATGAGAGAAATCTTCGATCCCCGACCAATGTATTACAGCTACGGAATAGAGCTATTTTGCATTAAATAGTTTTTTACATTAAATAAAATTTTAATTTTCACAATTATATTTCCCATACTTTAAAATTTGAAAACACTATTCAACTTCCTGGGGTGGAGGGCGCTTGAGCGAACTTCATAAACACTTTATTTTACTCCTACCCCATCATTTTAAAAATTTTTTAATCGTTTTAATTTTTGTAATTAAATGTAAAATTTTTAATTTTAAATTCTTTTTCAGTTTTCTTCGAATTAATGGGTAGTCTTATTTCCCTCGAACTTATTAACATTGAACTACAATTTATTTCCGAACCCGATAACTACAATTGGCTTAACTGGAATTTGTTGGCTATTGTTCTGCCAATTTTCGCCATTATTTTAATTTTAATTATTTGCCTCGTCAAACAACACCACCCAAAACGAAACACTCAACGGTGGACACCCCCGCCGACTTTTCTCGTAATTTTGCTTTTTATCCTTATCGCTCTTGTTAGCGACACTAACTCATTTCCAGGCCGTAAATCTCCATTGTGGAAGAAACCCCCTCTTTTCAAACGCCTAGGAAAACCTATTGCTAAGGGTACTCTCCCAATTTTAGCCACATCGGCTGTTTATCTAGGTTTTGAATCCTTCGCCCAATTTTTAACTGACCATCCCGATCTTTCGGTAGCGGTTTTATCCGTTTTCGGCTGCCTATCTGTTCTTGTATTACTGTTATTAGTAAAAGTAGCCATCTTTCTGTTCCATTTGTTCAAGGGCAAAACCGCCCGACCGGAGCCTCCTATTGAATTACAAGACTTGAGTTCCAACATCCAGGAGCTCGTTAATCGCTCCAACCCAAGACACTAAGACCCACAAAATTTAATAAATTAAATTCAAAGTTTAATAATCCCCTTTTATTATTTAAGATAAATTAATTAAAAATTTATATTATTATGTCCAAAATTTCCCCAAAAGACATTGCCCACACACAACGTTATTTAAAATTTATAAATATTTCTAATGATAAATCTAAAATTCCTTTAAAAGAGAACAGATCGCAACAGGCAGAAACAACAGACTCTACAATGGAATGCGACCCCACTCCAACAATTGGTATTGCTACTACAGAATCCTCCGCACCACCACCAACAAAAGAAACTACTCCGACCCATCCCCGTGTGCAACCGCCTTCACCACCTGCTGCTGCTCCGGAAACAACGGATGACGAACCTGCTGCCGTGGACATCCCGCTTCCTGATGGTCCTGCTCCGCTGGCTGCTCTCAAACTACCACAACGCCTCAAAATTGCCTCACGAGTGCGCATTCTGGAATCCGGCACCATCGAAGCCCTGCCCATTCATGAACACACCATAAAAAAGAATTTGATAAGAAAATGGGAGAGGACCAGAAATAAAAGGATCCACAAAAGAATCACAAATTTGAAACCCACTCCCCTTAATAAGGTCCACATTAACCCGACTTATATACACAACTTACTAACTCCGCCACCACCTCCAAATTTACTGCCTAATCTAAAAAATACTCCAGCCCCTTCCATTCAATCATTGTATAGCCCTTCAGTTGTTTCTGCACCTGTTCCGACCTTTATGCCCAGTCCCCGAATTTCGTTTGTTGCGGTACCAATCTTAACTCCCGCAACTCCACTTGTGTCATTCCCAATTTTTAATGCCCAACCATTTTGCGGCCCGGGAGTGTCGCGTCTCAACGCGAATTATAAATTTAATTAAAAATATAAATTTTATTGAAATTACTCATCCACAAAACAATTTCCCAGACTTTATCTAACATAATCATCTTAAAGTTTTATATGTTCGCTGGCCTTATTTAAATTACTTTCACGTTCCTACCAGCGGTCTTTTTCCCTTCAATCACTTTGTTTAGTGCCTTTTTTTTCACACATTATTTTCCTGCTTTACAATCAATTGTATTTTTTAAATAAAAAGAAAATAAATAAATATTTTTATTGTGTGGAAATTAAATTAAAGTGTTTTAATTAGCGTTATCTGAGCCTAACGCTAAATTTGTTAGAAATATCACATTTGTTAGAAATATCTTATTAAAATAAACTCCTCAATAAAAATCAAAATTTAGAGTTGGCAGGATATTTAGTGTTTTTATCACATTTGTTAGAAATATCTTATTAAAATAAACTCCTCGAATAAAAATCAAAATTTAGAGTTGGCACGATATTTAGTGTTTTTATCACATTTGTTAGAAATATCTTATTAAAATAAACTCCTCGAATAAAAATCAAAATTTAGAGTTGGCAGGATATTTAGTGTTTTTATCACATTTGTTAGAAATATCTTATTAAAATAAACTCCTCGAATAAAAATCAATATTTAGAGTTGGCAGAATATTTAGTGTTTTTATCACATTTGTTAGAAATATCTTATTAAAATAAACTCCTCGAATAAAAATCAAAATTTAGAGTTGGCAGGATATTTAGTGTTTTTATCACATTTGTTAGAAATATCTTATTAAAATAAACTCCTCGAATAAAAATCAAAATTTAGAGTTGGCAGGATATTTAGTGTTTTTATCACATTTGTTAGAAATATCTTATTAAAATAAACTCCTCGAATAAAAATCAAAATTTAGAGTTGGCAGGATATTTAGTGTTTTTATCACATTTGTTAGAAATATCTTATTAAAATAAACTCCTCGAATAAAAATCAAAATTTAGAGTTGGCAGGATATTTAGTGTTTTTATCACATTTGTTAGAAATATCTTATTAAAATAAACTCCTCGAATAAAAATCAAAATTTAGAGTTGGCAGGATATTTAGTGTTTTTATCACATTTGTTAGAAATATCTTATTAAAATAAACTCCTCGAATAAAAATCAAAATTTAGAGTTGGCAGGATATTTAGTGTTTTTATCACATTTGTTAGAAATATCTTATTAAAATAAACTCCTCGAATAAAAATCAATATTTAGAGTTGGCAGAATATTTAGTGTTTTTATCACATTTGTTAGAAATATCTTATTAAAATAAACTCCTCGAATAAAAATCAAAATTTAGAGTTGGCAGGATATTTAGTGTTTTTATCACATTTGTTAGAAATATCTTATTAAAATAAACTCCTCGAATAAAAATCAAAATTTAGAGTTGGCAGGATATTTAGTGTTTTTATCACATTTGTTAGAAATATCTTATTAAAATAAACTCCTCGAATAAAAATCAATATTTAGAGTTGGCAGAATATTTAGTGTTTTTATCACATTTGTTAGAAATATCTTATTAAATAAACTCCTCGAATAAAATCAAAATTTAGAGTTGGCAGGATATTTAGTGTTTTTATCACATTTGTTAGAAATATCTTATTAAAATAAACTCCTCGAATAAAAATCAAAATTTAGAGTTGGCAGGATATTTAGTGTTTTTATCACATTTGTTAGAAATATCTTATTAAAATAAACTCCTCGAATAAAAATCAAAATTTAGAGTTGGCAGGATATTTAGTGTTTTTATCACATTTGTTAGAAATATCTTATTAAAATAAACTCCTCGAATAAAAATCAATATTTAGAGTTGGCAGAATATTTAGTGTTTTTATCACATTTGTTAGAAATATCTTATTAAAATAAACTCCTCGAATAAAAATCAAAATTTAGAGTTGGCAGGATATTTAGTGTTTTTATCACATTTGTTAGAAATATCTTATTAAAATAAACTCCTCGAATAAAAATCAAAATTTAGAGTTGGCAGGATATTTAGTGTTTTTATCACATTTGTTAGAAATATCTTATTAAAATAAACTCCTCGAATAAAAATCAAAATTTAGAGTTGGCAGGATATTTAGTATTTTTATCACATTTGTTAGAAATATCTTATTAAAATAAACTCCTCGAATAAAAATCAAATTTAGAGTTGGCAGGATATTTAGTGTTTTTATCACATTTGTTAGAAATATCTTATTAAAATAAACTCCTCGAATAAAAATCAAAATTTAGAGTTGGCAGGATATTTAGTATTTTTATCACATTTGTTAGAAATATCTTATTAAAATAAACTCCTCGAATAAAAATCAAAATTTAGAGTTGGCAGGATATTTAGTGTTTTTATCACATTTGTTAGAAATATCTTATTAAAATAAACTCCTCGAATAAAAATCAATATTTAGAGTTGGCAGAATATTTAGTGTTTTTATCACATTTGTTAGAAATATCTTATTAAAATAAACTCCTCGAATAAAAATCAAAATTTAGAGTTGGCAGGATATTTAGTGTTTTTATCACATTTGTTAGAAATATCTTATTAAAATAAACTCCTCAATAAAAATCAAAATTTAGAGTTGGCAGGATATTTAGTGTTTTTATCACATTTGTTAGAAATATCTTATTAAAATAAACTCCTCAATAAAAATCAAAATTTAGAGTTGGCAGGATATTTAGTGTTTTTATCACATTTGTTAGAAATATCTTATTAAAATAAACTCCTCGAATAAAAATCAAAATTTAGAGTTGGCACGATATTTAGTGTTTTTATCACATTTGTTAGAAATATCTTATTAAAATAAACTCCTCGAATAAAAATCAAAATTTAGAGTTGGCAGGATATTTAGTATTTTTATCACATTTGTTAGAAATATCTTATTAAAATAAACTCCTCGAATAAAAATCAATATTTAGAGTTGGCAGGATATTTAGTATTTTTATCACATTTGTTAGAAATATCTTATTAAAATAAACTCCTCGAATAAAAATCAAAATTTAGAGTTGGCAGGATATTTAGTGTTTTTATCACATTTGTTAGAAATATCTTATTAAAATAAACTCCTCGAATAAAAATCAATATTTAGAGTTGGCAGGATATTTAGTATTTTTATCACATTTGTTAGAAATATCTTATTAAAATAAACTCCTCGAATAAAAATCAAAATTTAGAGTTGGCAGGATATTTAGTATTTTTATCACATTTGTTAGAAATATCTTATTAAAATAAACTCCTCGAATAAAAATCAAAATTTAGAGTTGGCAGGATATTTAGTGTTTTTATCACATTTGTTAGAAATATCTTATTAAAATAAACTCCTCGAATAAAAATCAAAATTTAGAGTTGGCAGGATATTTAGTGTTTTTATCACATTTGTTAGAAATATCTTATTAAAATAAACTCCTCGAATAAAAATCAAAATTTAGAGTTGGCAGGATATTTAGTGTTTTTATCACATTTGTTAGAAATATCTTATTAAAATAAACTCCTCGAATAAAAATCAAAATTTAGAGTTGGCAGGATATTTAGTGTTTTTATCACATTTGTTAGAAATATCTTATTAAAATAAACTCCTCGAATAAAAATCAAAATTTAGAGTTGGCAGGATATTTAGTGTTTTTATCACATTTGTTAGAAATATCTTATTAAAATAAACTCCTCGAATAAAAATCAAAATTTAGAGTTGGCAGGATATTTAGTGTTTTTATCACATTTGTTAGAAATATCTTATTAAAATATATATATATATATTCTGTCTCCACATATTCGGCGTTAGCCATATTCCTATTGTTCGCCCTTATTGTATATAGTATTGTAGATAAAACACAGTCGTTAGTTACTGTCTTATCTTGTTGTTATTCTTGTTAGTACGAAGACATACAAGTCTCGTACATAACAGTGGCGCGGTCTCGTATTCGAACCTGATTCAAAAGGTATTCTTATTCGGATATTATTCAATTCTAATTGTATATTCTAGTTCTAAATTGACACAGATTCAGCAAAAATTATTCTATTATTGTTATTCTATTCAGCAAACCGGTTCCAGAAGTGGAACCGAAACCAGCCAAATTTTGGAAGTTCCGCACCTATGGATGTCCCTGTTCTATTAATTTTAAATAAATAATAGAACAGACTTTACCTTAGAAAATCAATCACTTTCACTCTCTAATTTCCGCTCACCCAAAATATTCCCTCAAGATTTCCTATAAAATAGACTTACTCTCGCTAAATTAAAAAATTTTATTTTTTAAAATTTTGCCTCTCAAGCCCTCTCTCAAGCCCTCTTGAGAATTTTCTCTCTCAAGCCCTCTACTCTCTCAATCCCTCTACTTCCATAGGACGCATGTCCTGAGATACAGCCCAACGATTTCCCTCCTCTGCTCTACAAAGATTTACTCTCTACATTTTCTCTACAGTCACAATCACTCTAAAAAATTTTTTTCTATCCTTAATTCTTATTCTTGTTTAATTTAAAAATTTATTTTAATTTTATGTCTAAAAGTTAAGTAATAAAGATAATATTAAGATTCAGTCAAAAGATCCGCGATAATTACACACATTTATAAAAATTTCAAATGAAGCTTTTGCATTGGATACTTATCCGGTTACTAATTTTGGAATTACTTCTGTTGTCGGGTAATAAATTATAAATTTATTAAAATAATTTTTTAAAGGAGTATATGCTGGATGTTGTCAAAGTCGTCATAACGATTTTGAATAGTCTTACTGAATAGTCTTAGGAAATTAATAGCTATATGCTTTACAATAGTAAAGGGTGGATTCCCAAACTTCCAATTTGAAAAGTGAAATTATTTAGAGAAAAGTAATAATGCAAATATGATCTTAGTTCATTTGTCTTAACTATTTCTGATTTATTATAAAAATTTTAAGGAGGTTACTAATTTTTAACATAGCAACCTAAACCAGCCTCCTAGATGTGCGTATTTTGCCTCCTTTTGTGAGTTTTTATTAGGCCGATGAGGATTATTTTCAAAAATCCTCAAAATTTTCGCCTGCGGCGCTAAAAAGGCATTTGGGAGAGAAATAGGCCTTATCTGAAAATAATGCGGCAATCAAATTTTTTCCTTCATTTTTTCCTTTCCATAATTTTCCTTATTTTGTACAGAAAGGTCAGGCTTTTTCCCTCGTTCATTTCAAATGAATTTACCTGTGGCATGTTCAAATGCAATTATAGAGAAAAGATTAAAAGCAAAAAATAAAAAATATTACATTTTTGTGTTGTCTGACAGAAAACACGGACGAAGACGGACAGACAAAACACGGACGAAGACGGACAGACAAAACACGGACGAAGACAGACAGACAAAACACGGACGAACACAAACGGACTCGGACAGAAAACACGGCCGAACACAAACGGACTCGGACAGACAAAACAAGGACCGTCCGTGTTTTGTAAGTCTGTGACCGGACCCGGACAGACAAAACTCGCACACACATCGGTCAGCTAAAACACGGACAGAAAAAACGTAAATGCTCACAAATTGAAAGAAAAATAATCCTTTTGCGTTTATAATCTTAAGGCAAAAATCAAAAATAGAGAGAGAAATATAAGAAAATTAACCATTTTTAAGAATAAGGAAAAAATTTGATTGCCGCATTATTTTCAGATAGGGCCGAGAAATACAAGTAAATTGAGGAGGATAAAAAATTATTAATTGTTTGAGTCAAAAAATATAATGCATAGTGATTTTAATTCCATTTCGACCCTATCTGAATAAGAGGGCGGTTTGATTTTTTTTCATCATTTTTTTCCTACCTTAATATATAAATAATGGTCAGTCTTTTCTTCCTCGTTCGATTCCACTCATTTTGCATGTGGCATATTCAAATGAGAGGACAGACAAAGCACACACACGCGGACAGACAAAACACAAGTATTCTGTCCAAGTGTTCGTCCGTGTTTTGTCTGTCCGTGTTCGTCCGTGGTCAGTCTTTTCTTCCTCTTTGAATTCGTCCATGTTTTGTCTATCCTCTCATTTGAATATGCCACAGGTAAAATGAGTGGAATCGAACGAGGAAGAAAAGACTGACCATTATTTATATATTAAGGTTGGAAAAAAATGATGGAAAAAATCAAAACGCCCTCTTATTCAGATAGGGCCTCAATTTCTATGTTTGAGATTTTTTGCTGATTTTTGATATAAAATGCGGATTCTGTAGACAAAAATTGCGGATTTTAATATTTTGGCCTAAGAGCCCTGAATTAAACATATATTTTGTTAAGGGCTCTCTACAACTCGACCCAGATAACCGTCCAACTATGAAAGCAATTGTTCGCTTTAATAACCGAGAATGCCATCGTTTTGCTTATGAAGACATACAAGAAGGAATATTGTGTGAGTAAGAGAAGAATAGTGATGAAAGTACTGATTGAGACCAAAAATTATGTTTAGAAATTTTGGCCCTTGTGTAGAATATTAGGTCTTTTTGAAGGTTTTTCGGACATCTTTTAGATCTTTTAAAATTTTTTCTGAGTAAAGGAGCATTTAAACTTTAAAAATCTTCAAAGTCCTTCAATCCGCACAAGTGCCCTAATTTCTTAAAGCAATTCAAAAACTTGCAAGATATTTAAAAAAAAATTTTTTTTACAGAATTATCCTATCATTTAAAATCATTTCGGGTACTTTTTTGTTTGTTCAATTGTTCTTCATTTTAGTAAAGAAAAGTATTTATTTTATAAACCATGTTATATTTTATTTATTCAAAACTTCAAAATTATTTAACAAAAAAATTTTTTTCCGTTATTTTTTTGTTTTTTGTTAAATATTTTTTGTTACCTTATAAATATCATTTTTATTTAACATTTTGATAAATTCTATTTTCTATTCAATATTATTCGTAGAAATTTTGTTACAATTATATAGAAGGAATGTCTTGGGTCGAAAAAAAGTCGGGTCGGGTTTCGAGTAGTGTTCGGCACAGTTCAGTACTACCGCGGTACTACCGATAGTACCGACTCGGTACTTTTCGGTACTACTGGTATTGGTACGGTACTGATGAGATTTTGGGATTTTCGGTACTCATTCAATACCAGTACTTTTCGGTACTACTGGTCTAAGTGGCAGGGGGATATAAGTTATTTGAGGATTAATTAGTGATACCTGAGGAATTACAGGGATTAAGGTTGAGTTGGAGGATTAAAGCAATATATAAGTTGATTCTAGTTTCTATTCAATATTGCAATATTATTCGGAGAAAATTTTGTTTGTATTACATATAGGTATATATTTAATATATAATGTACATTTTAATATATAACAAACATTTAATACTAACCAAATTCATAATCAAAGACTTAAAATCTATATAAATATAAACGAAGATAGTTAAGGAAAAATGAAATATATCATAATAATTTAAGTGACAACTACATACCACGGGTGTGCCGAAACAAATATTTAAAATGGTAACGGTGAATCCTCAAAAAAATTAGAAAATCCACAAAAAGCGAGACTGGCACATCCCTGTTACATATGTACAAGAGAGAAATTAAGGTAAAAGAAGGGTCACAATAAAAGATCTATTGTTATTTGGTCTTTTCATTATATCCTTTCTCACCATTTAGTAATTCAGGACCCATACATAACCTTGCTCATGCCATTGCGGTTGCAGTCTATAATTGAAAAATTTTATATTCAAAAATAAAGCGTGCATTTAGCATCCCAGTATTTTAACGCTTGCCTATCTAGATTATCGAATATCTGCCAAAAGTCAGTAGTTCGGTCAAGATTCTTCAATTGCCCCGAAGTAGATGTCCAGGTGTATACCTAAAAGGGATTTATGAACAAAAAGATCAGTGAAGTATCACTCACAACAATCGCGTATAACGAGTAGAGCGTAACAGAGTCGCTTTTATTGTCAGGCGAGGCGAAATGGAGGTATCGCCTCATATTCAAGTCCTCAAGAGGAAAATCAATAGCTCGTCTGTCTTTCACTATTTTCCTGTAATTTACTTATTTTTCTTTACAGAATAATCTAAATATTCCCCATTTACACGATTGAAGCGTTTAATATGAATGATCAGTATTTCAGGTAGACGCCAAATTTTTTGTGTGCGTAGCAAATCCTCCTCACACTCATTACAGCATTCATCCAAAACCTAAAATGTAAAAAATCAAATTATATTCAACAAGATTTCAGGTAAAAAACTAACACTTGACTCGAAGTGTTTATTCAAACAAGTGATGATGTTAATTGGTGCTGGGTCGTGTTTTTTCTTTCCATCTTCAGTAGCAAGGCTCACGCTCAAGTTTATCTATTAGCTGAGGATCTATCTATTAACCTATCAGGATCTATCTATTAACCTCTATCTATCTATCTATTAACCTAAGATAGATCCTGATAGGTTAATAGATAGATCCTGATAGGTTAATAGATAGATCCTCAGCTAATAGATATATCAGGATCTATCTATTAACCTCTATCTATCTATCTATTAACCTAAGATAGATCCTGATAGGTTAATAGATAGATCCTGATAGGTTAATAGATAGATCCTCAGCTAATAGATAAACTTGAGCGTGAGCCTTGCTACTGAAGATGGAAAGAAAAAACACGACCCAGCACCAATTAACATCATCACTTGTTTGAATAAACACTTCGAGTCAAGTGTTAGTTTTTTACCTGAAATCTTGTTGAATATATATATATATATATATATTAAGAATATATATATATAATATATATATTATATATATCTATATATATATATATATATTATATATATATATATTAGAGTGATATATATATATATTATAATATATTATATATATTATAATATATTATATATATATATATTATGGATATATTATATATATATATTATATATATATATATATATATATATATATATATATAATATATATATTATATATATATATATATATATATAGATATATATATATATTAAACGCATATATTATATTATAATATATATATTATATATATATCATCATATATATATATATTTATATATATATATAATATATATATATATATATATATATATATATATATATATATAATATATATATATATATATATTAAACGCTATATTATTAAACGCTTCAATCGTGGTAAATGGGGAATATTTAGATTATGTCTTTCTGTAAAGAATAAAAATAAGTAAATTACAGGGAAAATAGTTGTGAAAAAGAACCAGACAGAGACGATGCTATGATTTTCCTCTTGAGGACTTGGATATGAGGCGATACCTCCATTTCGCCTCGCCTGACAATAAAAGCGACTCTGTTACGCTCTACTCGTTATACGGCTATTGTTGTGAGTGATACTTCACTGATCTTTGTGTTCATAAATCACTTTTAGGCACACACCGGGACATCTACTTCGGGGCAATATACAGCCAGGGTGAAGAATCTTGACCGAACTACTGACTTTTGGCAGGTATTCGATAACCTAAATAGGCAAGAGTTAAAATACTGGGATGCTAAATGCACGCTTTATTTTTCAATATAAAATTTTTTAATCAAAGACTGCACCCGCAATGGCATGAGCAAGGTTATGTATGGGTCCTGAATTACTAAATGGTGAGAAAGGACATAGTGAATAGACCAAATAACAATAGATCTCAATTGTAACTCTTCTTTTAAGAGATTTTCTGAAAATCCCCGTTCCCCCCCCCCCCCCGTAAAAACAGAAAATTTTCCCCGTCCCCCCCCCCTCGTGACGCTGCCTCCCTGAAAATTTTCCCCGTGGCCCTCCCCCCCCCTCCCAGCCCCCCGTCGGTGAACAACCCTAGCTATCACTTAAGTTGTTATGATATATCTAAGCTAACAAAGACAACTAAAACATCGAAAAAATTTTTAAAAATTTCAAAGAACCCCCATTTTACATCGTTCTTATTGATGCTTCCCTTCAAGCAATGCTCGAACACATGGCCATATACAGCATTGTTGTTCTCGTTGTAAAATAGAAGACGATGACGGCTACTTCTGGTTTGTTGAAGCATTTCTCAAACCTTGCCTGGAATTTTTGTTTTTTTAATTTAAAAATTGATTCTTACAGTAAATAAAGCATTATTGATACGTTTATTAATATCAGCCTGTTCTTGATTTTCAATATGATGCAATACCAAATCATTACTAAAATAAGAATAAAAATTTTTTTGCTCCTTTTCGGTTATGGGCACAAATGTCCGCAAACTTTTTGCGGACTTGTCTGCAAATATTTTTGCAAATATCCGAAATTCTTCGACTGTCCGCAAATATTAACAAGTCAGCAAACTTTTGCGGACAATCTGAAAAAATTTGCGGAAATGAATTTGCGGACATACGTGCTTATAACAGAAAAAATCGATTTTTTATAGAAAAATTTTTACGAGTCAATTATGTAGCGAAGCTTAATTCGATGTCGATATGTTTTATTGGCACAATTGTTTGGATAAAGAAATAGACAAAAAGTAATTTGTTTGTTCATGTCGCTGATCTTAAATTGTAAATAATTATATACTTTACCCCCAAAATTTTAATGCGGACATACGAGTCAAAATCTCAAAAAAACAAGAGAATTTTCCATCGAGAATCGAATGAGATATCTCAACTATCTTTGTTCTAACTCTCGTCTCTCCGTCCCTTCTCTAGTAATAACAAGGGTTGCAACCCAACCCCCAAACGATTCCCTGCTCATGTCATTATTTGTCATTTGAGTGTGCGTAGATGCCCCCGATTTTTTCAAATTCAAAACTCCAATCCCCCCTACTCTTTCTTATAAGGGAAGTAGGATCAATGCTTTTATTATTTCAAAAATGTGTTTTTCCCTTTTTTCAGAAAATTTCAAAAAATTTTTACCACAACACTTTGCTGAACATTTTTTGTAGTTTGGCCCAAATTAGGTTGTTGAGTTGGAAAATTTTGTTGTTGTTGTTGCTGATCTTTTTGTTGAAGATCTTCAGGAATATTAATCAATTCAAACTCAATACGCCAGGGATAATTTCCAGGCTCCTAAATTTTTTGTGTTTTTCTTGTATTTTTTGTATTTTTGTATTTTATAAAAACTTTTGATTTTGTAAATTCTGATTATTATTCTGATTTTTGTATTTTTAGTAAAATAAGTGTTTGTATTTTAGCGAAAATGTTCCGGAAAAAGTATCTATAGGGGAAATATAATATATTTCCGGAAAATATAATATATTCCGGAAAATAATATACTCCCTGAAGATAATAATTTCCGGAAAGTATATGTTCCGTAAAATACCTATAACTTATATGTAATATATTCCAGAATAAATATTCTAATATTCCGGAAAATACAATGTATACGTTATCCTTTTTTCCGGAAATATAAATGTATTTTCTCTTGTATTTTATAATTCTGATTTTATGTTGTATTTTTTGTATTTTATTAGCAATAAATTTGTGTTTTATAATTGGGATATTTTTGTATTTTTATAACTGTATATTTCTGTATTTTCCTAATATATAGATTTGTGGTATTTTTAAAATTCTGATTTTATATAAATTATCACCATCTGTGCTAGCATAAGTCGCGCAAATGACGAGAATATTTTTGGTGTAGAAGAACGGCACAGACTTGTAAAGGAGAAGACTGCCAATTCATTATCAACTTTTGCGACAAATGAAGCAAAAAATCTTTCAAATATGCGAACATCAGAATCAAGTGGGCAGTTGAAACCAGCTATATTTTTAAATTTTAATATATTAAGTAAACCCTCATTATAAGTCACCTTTGGGGTAACAATATTCTACCTTATAATGAGATGTATCTTAAATAGAGGGCAAAGCTTATTAACCACTATCCAGTGGACACCCCTATACAGTGGACAATAGGAGTGCTGGTGGACAACCAAATTTAAAAATGTCTCTTAAATAGAGGTGTATCTTATATAGAGGTTTTGACCGTATTTTGGTTACACTTAAACCTACAATATTCCAATTTTGTTGTTAATCTCAAATCCTTTGGACAGACAAGAAGTTGCATTTTAATCATATGATTTAAAGTTTGTGGTTGTTGTGGAGCATTTAGAGTATCAATATTATTAGTGTTGTTTAGAGAGAGTGGATGGCTTTATTTTAAAAAATTAATTAATCTAAATTAGAATTTCACAAAAACATTTAATTCCATAAACATAAAACATTTACTCACGGGAAAAACATGTTTTATAAGTTTGTATATTTCATAAAA
The DNA here is from genome assembly GCA_036172955.1 of Meloidogyne arenaria. Classification (NCBI taxonomy): domain Eukaryota; kingdom Metazoa; phylum Nematoda; class Chromadorea; order Rhabditida; family Meloidogynidae; genus Meloidogyne; species Meloidogyne arenaria. The sequence continues at coordinate 3,967,261 of JARQAB010000025.1, forward strand.
CACAAACATTCAGAAAAACATATTGTTTTAAGGTGGAAAAACCAGTGTTTCAGAAAACATATATTTAAATCTGAAAAACATAGTTCAGAAAGACATATTTTTAGAAAAACACAAACATTCGGAAAAACATATTGTTTTAAGGTGGAAGAGTAAATGTTTTTAGAAAACACGACGTATTAAATCAGAAAAACATTATAAAAACAATTAATTCAGAAAAACATTATTTCAGAGAAACACAAACATTTAGAAAAACATTTAGATATATCAGAAAAACACACCCAAATTTGAAAAACACAACAAACAAAAACATATATATTTAAATCAGTGAAACATTTCAGAAAAACACAAATGTTCAGAAACACATATTTCCTTCCACAAAGCAAAAACACTTTTCCTAGCTTGTTAGGAAAACCCCCGCTACCTGGATATTTTAATTCAGATTTTTGTATAATAATATATAATTCCAAGATGTTGTTTTCTAATCTTTCAATATTTGTATTTTTGATTTTTGTATTTTTGATTTAAAAATTAAAAAACTACCTCGGGAATGTAACAGTTAGTGTTCCTTGCTGGGGTGAACAGTGATATTCTTTTACTTGAAGGTTTAGTTTGCCACCAAGTTCTCCACGTCGTAATTGTGTTTCAGCTGCAGCATATTCAAAGAAAGGTTGTAGGCGAGACAGCAAATATTGACTTTGAAGGAATTGTTCCAATGGAGGGGTGGGATGTTGTACTGTGGTGGCTGAAAAAGGGAAATGATTTCTGTTCTGATTTTTTATTCTGATTTTTTGTTCTGATTTTTAATTCTGATTTTTTGTTCTGGTTTTTATTCTGATTTTCTTTTCTGATTTTCATTCTGATTTTCTGTTCTGATTTTTATTCTGATTTTTGTTCTGATTTTTATTCTGATATTTTATTCTGATTTTTTTATTTTTATTTACCTTCAATTCTTTGACCCATTGCCCTTTCAAGCGATCGACTGTCCAACAAAATTGGAGCACGACGTCGTTGTCTACGCAATTCTAGCTCTTCTTGTTGCTGTTGAGATTTTACTTGGTTATCCTCGCCAATATCAGTTCTTTTATATTCAATGCTTTTTATAGGGCTATGGCCAATAGACGGGTGTTCAGTAAATCTGAAATGTATTTTCTTTAAAACACATGTTTCAGAAAGACATGTTTCTTAAATATGAAATGTATTTTCAGGAAATTCATTGTTTAAATGTTTTCCGGAAAAATTAAACCAAACAATTGATAAAATACAAACATGTATTTTCCGGAAAATTTTAAGAAAACAAACATATTAAAACAAGAAAAATTTCCGGAAAATACATTGAATAGAAAAATATAAACCTTTCCGGAAAAATACATGATTAAGGAATAATAAAACATGTTTATTTAAATATACCTAAATGTGTTTTCCGGAAAATAAATTGTTCCGGTTTTCCAGATATGTTTTCCGGAAAATTAAGACGAACATTTAATTAAACACAAAGATAAACACGTAAACATTTCCGGAAAATACATGATTTAACAAATAATAAAACTATTTGTTAAAATATTAAATGTATTTTCCGGAAACTTCAGAAAATAAACTATTATTGATACGATTCAGGAAAAGGACTAATTAATAGAAAATATAATTTCCGGAAAATTTTCATGTCTTGAAATAAAAATGTATTTTCCGGAAAATTATTTTTTAAGTAAACATTTCCGGAAACCAAATACACTTAGGTACTCGAAAGCCCTCTATATTTAATTAAAATTTTCGTCTTTTAAAAACCTACCCTCCTGCACTAGCCGCATTCATCAAAGCAGTAGAAGCCAAACTTGTACTTGCAATATTTTTCTTTTGTAATTGAGAGGATATTTCTGTTGAATCTGTTGTTGTTGAATTAATATTTTGTTCAGTAATTGTTTCAGAATCTTCTGTTTCTATCTCGTCATCTTCTTCTAAGGTTACTACTTCTGCAGAGATTGGTTGATTCTTTAAAAAATATTTATTATTAATGGAAAAAGAATAATTTTTGAAACAGGTTTTGGACTTTTTCTCTGTTGGATTTATCTGCAAGATATTTACGGACTAAAAAAAATTGCGTATAAAATATTTGCGGACAGAATAATTGCGCATAAAAAATTCGCAACAACAAATTTGCATCAAAAAATTTGCGGACAAAATATATTAGCGGAATAAAATTTGCGGACAAAAATTCGCGGATAAAATATATTTGCGGACAAAATATACTTGCGGACATAAAATTTGCGGACAAAATATATTTGCGGACAAAAAATTGCGGACACCCCCGAGCAATTTACGTATTATAGCCTTATTTTAGTGCTATATTGTAGTACATAAAAAATCTAATTGCCATGTAATTAAAGAACCTCATCCTTTACCTTCTTTCCTCCTCCAATTTTCATTCGTTTTAACCTTTTTTCATTTTTATTTAATAAATTTTTCCCTTTGCTAATTAATTTTTTAGCATCTTTTCTTTGTATTTTTTTAATATAATTTTTTTTCCTTTTTAATTCTTCCACTATTTTACTTACCCTCAATTTTTTTGATTGATTATTAGGGGGTAATAGGCTGCTAGAAAATGATGAAGAATGACGCCTTTTTCCTCCTCCTCCTCCACTTTCTTCGTTTAAAAAATATTCTTTTCCATCATCCTCATTAATTATAACATTTTTATTTTGTCCAACAATTTCAACTTCTTCAGCTATTGGAGGTTGTGAGATTTGTTGGGGACGACGAATTTGTAGAGAGAAATATTCACGCGCAGACATTGCTGAATTCTGGAAAATAAATGGATTATTAAAGAAGGACCTCACTTAAATGTTGGGGTTGACACTAAAGTGTGAAGTAAAGATCAGTATTTTTGAAAACCTGGGCCTGTTCCTGGGTTTGATTTATTGACCTGGGCCGGATCCTGGGCCCGTAGTCCAGGAAAAACCCGGGAAGGTCAAAAAATACCTGGGCCAGGACTCTGGGTCAGGAAGACCCACAAAATTAGCCATAAATTTTCATGGAAAATATCGTGTTTCGGATCACGACTTGAGTTTTTGGTTTAAAAAGTCCGGGTTTCATGCCAGAGTGTATTTAAAAATAAGGAAATAGAAATACTTTCTTATTAAAACATATTTAAAAGAAAATGGGATAAAATGTCTCACCTAAATGCTAAAAAAATAATGGTTTTATTTTTACTCGTGATTTTCTCTATATTTTTATTTTTGTTTCATTTTCCCACATAAATTAAATAACAAAACCAAAGACTAAAAAATTAGAGAGAATTAAAAAAATTATTTTTTATTAAAAAAAACCCCACTCACTTGTATATTATACAATTGTTGTTGTTGTTTCCCCCCTCCCCCTCCAATTTTTCCTCCACCAAAATTTCCATTATTTTGGGGAGGAACAGAGAGAGGACGTTTTGTTAAATTTCCTAAAGATGATGGAGGGGGCGGTAATGCTGCTGTATCCGAGTGGGGAGAATTTGGGATTGTGTTGCCGTTGTTGTTTGAGGTTGTTGATATTAAAAAATTGTTAGTAGAATTCTGTAAATATGATTGGGATTGTTGTTGATGTTGTTTAAATTGGGAGGATATTTGGTTGGAAAACTGAAAAAACAATTATCTAATGTCCGCAAAAAATTTGCGGACGATTTTTTTTTGTCCGCAAATTTTTTGCGGATATTAAAATTTGTGGCGAAAATTGCGGACGAAAAAGATTTGCGGAAAAAAATTTCGGAGTCCGCAAAAAATTTTTGCGGACAATTTTGTGCGGACAATAATACAGCTTATCCAAAATGTAACAAAAGGACAATGGCTCATGTTTCAAATTTTGCCCAAAATTTTTATTTTTTGCCCCCATTTAACAACAAAAATATTTTTTGTCACACCTGTTGTTGTGTTGTCAATTTGTTAATGTTGCTGCTAGTATTCCCATCATTTCCAAAAATTGACCGGTAAGGATTGTTCATTGCGAAACAATGCCAAAAAATAATGATTAAAAATTAGAAAAAAATTTTAATTAAAAAAAGTAAAGAGGAATTAAGAAATAAATCCTTTAAATATGAAATTTAAAAAATTAGAAAAAAATATTTTTATTGACAGGTTAAAAAGGTGAGAAGAAATATCAGAAGAATATCAGAAGAATTGTTTTAAAAAATAATCACAAACAGTATAGAAAATTTAAAAAATAGGAAGAAGAAAAATTTAAAAAATACCAATAAATATTTCAAATTGTACAAAAAAATAAGAAAATAAAATTTTTTTAGATAAATTAGAATAAAAGATAATGACAATAAAGATTAGTATAATTTTACCGCCTGCCGCCAACCTAAAAAATTAAATTGAATAATATGACGTATAAATAGAAACCAGAAATTCTGATAAAAATGTAAAAATAAATTTTGTCATTAAAAATCAATTTGTTTTTATATAATTCTGATTTTTTAATAAATTCTGGTTTTATTTAATTCTGGTTTTTAAATATGTTTTTATTTAATTCTGATTTATATTTAATTCGTGTTTTATTTTTATTCTGGTTTTTATTCTGTTTTAATTCTTGTGTTTTCTATGTTTTTAATAAATTCTGGTTTTTAATTCATGTTTATATTTAATTCTGATCTTTTGTTTTCCATTACTCCTAATCCATGTTTTTAATTTATTCTGATTTCTATTTATTTAATATTTTTATTAAATTCTGGTTCCTATTTAATTCTGGTTAAAAATAAAAACCCTACTTATTCTTCAGAAGACCCTGTTCCTGCTGCAGCAGAAACTTGCTCAACTTCTTCATCACTACCATTTTGTAACTGAAAAGAACGCCAAAAATCAGAAAGGGTTACTCCTCCATAATTAATGTCTAGAAAAAAAAATTTTTTTTGAATTTTTTTTCAAAATTCACCAGCACTAGAACCAGCAGAACAATCACGAACAGCCACTTGATTATCTTGTAAAAGTAAAAATTCCATAGAAAATTGTGAGCCATAAGAAAGACGAATGCAATACTCATCAACTGGTGTGAGATGAAACTTAAATAATATTTTGTATTTTATTAAATCAGAATTTAAAAAAATACAAGCATCCTTCCCCAATAAAATGCAAAATTCTGATTTTGTAAAAACAAATTTCTGACTTGTTAAAATACAAATATATTTTTTAAAATCAGAATTTTCTATTTTAGAAAATAAACCAGAATTTTTATAAAATCAGAATTTTGTATATTATCGGGGAAAAGGTTGTATCAGAAACAATAATATTTGGTAAATCAGAATTTATTTATTTTTCAAATCAGAATTTTTTTATTTTTCAAATCAGTATTTAGTGTTTTCAACAAATCAGAATTTGTATTGTTTAGACCAGAAATTTTGTATTTTCTAAAATCAGAAATTTTGTAATTTAAAATACAAGTTTGTATTTTCTTATAAACCAGAATGTTTAAAAATACATAATGCTCAACTTTTGTATTTTTCTTAAATCAGAATTTTATTTTAAAAGAAAATAGGCCATAAAAACACTTGTATTTTATGGTTAATAAAATTCTGATTTTCACCAGAATTAATTTTAAAAAATCAGAATTTTAATTTTAAAAATTAATAAAACCCACCATCATTTCAGCAGGAAAATTAGCTTCAGTTCCAAGGATTTGAGAATTAATTTTAGTAGAACGTATTTGAGTTTTGACAAATTGATGAATTATACTTAGGGAGCGATGTGAATTAACGAGATAATTGACTAGCCAAACTTTAAATTGAAAATAAAATTTTTAGGATTTTGTTCTGATTTTTATTTTGATTTTCTTCTGATATTTTCTGAAATTTTTTCTGATTTTTTCTGGATTTCTGATATTTTTGTTCTGATTATTTTTAATTTCTGAATTTTTTCTGATTTATTATTCTGATAATTCTGATTTTTATTTCTGATTTTTTTTTCAAATTTTTCTGATTTTTCTGATTTTTTGTTCTGATTTTTAAAACTAATTTTAAACATTTCTAAAAAAAAATCACCCAAATCCCGTTCCTTTTTAAAGCGTTCAATTAAAAGTTGACTGACAAGAACGTGCGGATTCCAACGTCTGCATAAATTTTAATTTGTTTAAAAAATTATTTTAAAAAGTATATAGGAGGACCGTTGGGGAGCATGCCCATTTTGTTTATTTGTTGAAGGTGCCTGTCCAAAACACAGGGCATAATTGCCTGTTTTAGTTCTCCAATTCCAACGCCAAGAAAGAATAAATAACAAATCGCGGTGTTCACCGCCATAGGCTAATACAAGTTTGTGGTAAGTGAAGGCGCGAACCTGTAGAATGAAAAAAAATCAGAAACCTTTTAAGGAAATGAATGATAGAGAGTACCTGTAAGGTTGGCGGATCTGGGTCTGAAAAAAAGACCGGATGTCCGAAATTTTCGGTTCGGAAATCGGATACGGATACCCGAAGATTTCCAACTATCCGCCAACCTTACCTAAGTGGAGAGCGTAAATTTTACTTCCCTTTTATTGAAGCAAGAATGGACGGATTACCCGGAATCTATACTGTTTTCGACCCGAAACCGGCCCTAGAGCTGTTAAAAAAATACAACCAAAACGCGAAATTTCCCATCAAAATTTTTCCAAAAAGGAAACTCAGATTTCCTGACCATCCGAAAATAAACTTCCCCTTCAGTGCTCTTAAGTGGGTGAGTTTACGATAACGGGGATTCACCTAAATAATGAATAGAGCCCCCGGACCGAGACAAGATTTCAACGAAAAATCACGGTTATCGAAGTCTAGATTTTTCGAAATATCGATCTTGACCCTCCCCCCCCCCCGTCCGTCCGTCCGTCCGGGTTCTAATTTTGACTTAATTTTAGCCAGTCCTGTTTCAAAATATTTTAAAATCAATTTCTAGTCAAAGTACAATTTTAAAAAATAAAAATTTTTTAAACCCACACTGCAATGATTTTTGTAAAAAGAATTGTAAGCCTCCTCAAAGCGTTTAACAGGTGTGTAAATATGGCAATAGGTAAGTAAACGGTCTTCAATGTTGTGTGCAATAACACAGCTTTGGGAGGGCATATCTCTTGGGCGTTGACTTCCAATGGTTAAGACCCAAGTGTGGGGCTGGAAATAAAAATTTTTTTGGAATTTTTTGAGAATTTTTGAAAATTTTTTTGAAAATTTTTGAAAAATTTTTGAGAATTTTCAAAAAATTTTTACAGAATTTTTGAAAATTTTCTTGAAAATTTTAGAAAATTTTTTAAAATCACTTTTTGTTTATCAGCTTCCACCTCCTCCTCTGTACGATCATAATCTTGAACCAATGGAGGATTAATGAAGGTACATTCCAATTGACTAAATGTAATAGAAGAATTACTATTTTATTAAAAATTTTCTAATTTTTTTATTTTTTTGAAAATTCCCCCACCCCCACCCCTATTTTTTTTTTGAAAATTTTTCCCATCTTCTAATCAATGCCCCCAATTCAAGACAAAATCAGTATAAGATACAATTTTTAGGGAAGATGTATCTTATAGTGAGGTTTTCAGCAAGCCTCTCTCATTAAAAATATTTTTCAAAAAAAATTTTTTTTTCAAAAAAAAATTTCCAAAATTTAATTTTTACCTACTCCCATCAGGCAAATTCAATCGAATATTACACTCCTTCAAGTTTTCAAAAAAATCACCAGCATCCACATTAAATTTATTTGTTACAGAAGACATACTTAAAAATAAGTATAAATAAAAATTAAAATAATGAAGCAAAACTTACTCCATTAATTTTAACAAATAACCGCCTACATAAGGTTCAGTGCTAACGGACTCATAGCGAATACCTTAAAGAAAATTTTTTAATTTAAAATTCTGATTTTTGCAAATTCTGGTTTTTAATAACATTCTGATTTTTAATAAAATTCTGATTTTAAGTAAATTCTGATTTTTAGAAAATTCTGATTTTTACAAATTCTGGTTTTTAATAACATTCTGATATGTAAAAAATTTAGATTCTCAACCAAATTCTGATTTTTAAAATTCTGATTGAAAAAATTCTGATATTTAATAATACTGATTTTAGAAAAATTCCGATTTTTTTTATTAAATTCTGATTTTTAATTAAATTCTTATTTAGAAAAATTCTGATTTTTATTAAACTCTGATTTTTAATTCACCTCTAGCATCCAACTCCTCACAAATACGTAAAAACAACAAGCGATCATCTATTGCAGCAACTGCTGCTTGTAAATGGCGGTGAGTGCCTAACCAGGAAGTTGAAAACATTGAAGTTTCTTCATTGTTAATTTTCTGAAAATTAAGAAGAAATGTATTTATTAAGTTGTGATTTTTTCGAAAATAAAATTCTGATTTTTAATAAAATTTCGATTTTAAACAGAATTCTGTTTTTAAAAGTAATTCTGATTTTTAATGAAATTAGTGATTTTCCCAAAAATTCTGGTTTAGATTCTGATTTAAATTCTGATTTTGAAAAATTCTGATTCCTAAAAATTCAGAATTCTGCTTTTCCCCAAAATTCTGATTTTAATAAAAAATCAGAATTGAAATCATTGTAAATTCTGATTTCTTAAAAATTCTGATTTTTAATAAAATTCTGATTTTACTTGTTCCCCAGTCACTTCTTCTTCTTCATTTTTATCCACTTCCTCTTCAATATCCTTTTCTTCTTCCTTAATAATTCTAGCACTTTTTGCTTCTTTCCCAGTTGTTTCATTCCTCAAATCATCAACACTTTCAATTGCTTCACGTTTATTATTGTTGTTGCAAGGAGCTGGAAAAGTGTAAGGGGTGGAGGAGGCCATCACAGACCCACCAGAAAAAAAATTTTTTTTTATAAAATTAATTAAAATTAAAAAGGAATTAAAAATAACATTTAAAAAATGTTTAAAAATTTAAAAAATAAATTTTAAAATTTTTTACCCAACAATGTTTAAGAAAAAATGATAATAAAATCAACTGAAAAGAGGTCACACACAACTTTTCTAACACTAAAAAATCATAAAATCTACCAAAAAAATGATAGAAGAGATCTAAGAGAGAACAAATTACAGTTAGACCTCATTATAAGAGGAAAATAAAAAAATTTTTGAATTTTGAAAGCTAAAAAGCCAGATTTCTTCTTTTTTCAACGCCGCTGGCGAAAATTTTGAGAATTTTGGAAAACCGTAACCAAAAAAATTTTCTTTTTTGCCTTATATTGGGTGTATCTTATACAGAGCAGTGTTGCCGCGGGTACAAAAAATCTTCAGGTACGGGTTTCGGGCGGCAACCCTGATACAGAATGTAACTTATAAGAGGTCTGACAGTAATATGTATTAATATTTTGAAATACTACCTATATTTATATAGAAATTATAGCTCTCATTTTTTAAATAAAAATATTTAAAAATTTTATTTTTCATTTTTCCCCTCACGCTTACGATAACGCTGAAAAAATTCAGAAAGTCTTTGATTATGAAGATTTTTGTTGTTATTTTTTGATGATGATAAGGCAGAGATTGATGAGGCGGCATATAAACGAGGTAAAGGTGCTGATCGGATTATCTATAAGAAAAAAATTTTTCCTTGCTACGTGTCGTATGGAACACCAAATAAGGGTGCCGTGAGGGTGACTAAATAAGGGCGCCAGATTTTTCGGCGCGGCACGGCTCGGCGTGACCAAACCACAATTTTGTTCAGAATCAACGAATCGAGCATATTCAATTTTTTACCCTCGAAAAAATCAGCTAGACACGCCAAACTTAGCTGTGCCGAATATATCCCGACAATCGAGGTCGCCGTTTGGGGTGTACCGGACACAGTATTTGGGGATAAATTACACAAATTTTTTTGAAAATTTGGAGGACCTGTTCAGCATCAAGATCAAGCATAGTTAAACGACCATCAGTTGATGAAAATAAATGGAATTGGATTTTAACTCCAATTTGGTCATCAGGCATAAAAGCAATTATCTAATTAGAGAAATATTTAAATTTTGAGAAAAACTTATTTTGATTGAACACACTCTATAACAACACACCCCGCAACTTATAATGAAATATATATATTAAATAGAGGGTAGCCCCAAAGTAAATCCACCCCATCCCATTCTCTCTGTGACAAAATCAGTGTTGGGTTTGGCCCCGGGAGCTAGCTCCTTAGCCCGGCTCCAGAGCTAAAATTTTGAAAACCCTGGAGCCAAAGCCAACAAAAGCCCAATACCCAGTACTGGAATTTAAAATATTTCATAATTTACCAAATAAAATTGGTCTTCTCTAATAAATTGGAAAATGCTTCTATCTTTTGGGAGTGTAGTTAATTTATTTGCAAGGGATAAAGCTTGGTTGTCGTTGAGTTTGTTGACCTAAAAAATTTTCAAAAAAAAATTCAGAAAATTTTTGAAAATTCTGAGACTTAAAAAAATTTCAGAATTCTGAAATTTTTTTAAAAAATTCAGAAAAAAATTTTTCAAAATTAAAAAATTATTTTCTCTAATTACTTGTAGTCCAACAATAGCTCTCTGTAAACGCTCCATTAAAATTAAAATTCGTAGACGGTCTAATAGATTGACTATAATTTTAATTGAGGGACTGGCTGCATTTAGTTGTTTTTCTAATTCGTTAATTTCGTCACGACGACCTAAAGAGGGAAATAATTTTTTGTGAATTTCAAAAAATTATTTTTTAAATTGAAAGCTCGAGAAAATTTCAAAAAAAAATTTTTTAACCCACAAAAAATTTTTTAATATTTAAACTAATCAAAAAAATATTTAAAAAAATTCACCTAATGCTTCAACTCGACAGTTAACTGTACCAAAGAATGTATTGACAGAAATAATTAAAGCTTCAGCGGTAATGCACTCTTCTGTTAAGATTAATGGACAAGTGAGAGACAATAAACAGTGACCAGACTGAAATTAAAAAATTCAGAATTTTAGAAAAAAATCAGAATTAAAAAAATCAGAATTTAAGAACATAGAAAAATCGGAATATTAAAAAATAAAAACAATCAGAATTTTGGAAATACAAAAACCAGAATTATAAAAATCAGAATCTAAAAACACAGAAATCAGAATATTAAAGTCAGAATTTTAGAAATACGAAAACCAGAAGTTAAAAAATACAAAAATCAAAATTTTGAAAAATACTGAAAATCAGAATTATAAAAATCAGAATTTGAAAAATACAAAAAATCAGAATCATAAAAATCAGAATTTAAAAATGCAAAAATCAGAATATCGAAAAATAAATTTATTAAATTAAAACCTACCCGAGTAATCTTTGCTGGTTTAGGTTGAGCACGCTCCAACAAATTTTGCGCTTGTAACAACCGTTCACGACACCGAAAAAGAATTGTTTCATTAAGTAGACGTTGAAGAGAGAAACTAAGAAAATATTGGTGAGAATCCCTCGTATTTTCCTCATTTATTTACTCTACCTTTGATCCAATTTTGGCAGTTCTGGACCAGAAGGGTGGTGTTTGACACGCAAAGTGCTGTGAGGATCTGTTTTGTCTCCATATATAGTAAACCGATAATGATGAATTTGTCTTTAAATTAAAAAAATATTAAAAAACACGTTAGTTTAGAACATGCTTCCCCCATAATTGGATTGATTATGTGAGGGAATTGCTTTGGGGTTCTCCTAATATTTTTGTTGTTCAGAACCAATGGTTAAAGTAGGGCCTTGGACTAGCTATACTAAGCTCCAGCTTTTTAAGTTTGTTAGTCTTTAAAAAGAGTGTGTTACGTAGCAAAAAAAAAACGTCAAACCCCCGAAAATTAATCAACAAAACTGGAGCGGGTCAAAGTTACAGATTATTTCCCTAAGCCCTCAAATCCTACTCTTCAAGCCCAAGATATTCCCAAAAAAATCCTCCACCTCACTGAAACAACATTTTCCCGTAGCAAGTGACATTTCCCGTACATGGGACAGTTCCCGTACCTAGTGTACCCCAACCCGACACTGTTAAAAGACTTGGTGAATTCCCAATTGAACGCATGGCCTAACCCCAAAACAAATAAAAAAAATTTTTTTATAAATTCACTTTCTGCTTCTAAATTGTTTTTGTTGTTGCTGACTTTGTTGCTGTTGTTGAACACTTCCACCTCCACCCCCTTCCAACCAATAAGCTATTACTAATTTACATTCTTTTGTGTTATACTCTTCAACACGAATATAAAGTGAAGAGATTTTAGCTATTAAAGTTGCTTGACAATAAATAACGTCCAATTGAAGTGAACGACAAAAAACGTGTAAAATGTTGTAGGCATCAAATAAAGGCTTTAAAAAAGGAAAAATTTTTTTGATCACAAAATTTTTCTGCTCAAAAAATTTTTACAAAAAAATTTATTCTCACCTTCTCTCCATTGTCTAATCTTTCTTGAACCATTTGGTGAAGAAAATTTACCTGAAATAAAAAAATTAAATAAAAAAAACCTAGCTATAAGATACTCCTTCTTGGAGTTAAAAATGATATCTTATAATGATGGTAAGAGGTTAGATAGAGGGATGATAGGAGTAGACACGACCGGGTATTAAGACCAGGGAGGTAGCTTAAGCGATATTCCCCAAACTCGGAAATTCGTGACGTTTCTTGAGTCAGAACACAATCGGCTACAAGCCGGTACCTCTCCCCCCTCCTCTTTGGTCTTCGGTTAATCCTCATTTAAAGAAAAAAGCCAGTTTTCGGTTTTAAGTTTTAGAAATTTTTTTTGTCGCTTATAAACCCCTAGTCCTGCTCTTGATATTGGTTAATAGCTTAAACTTTCTCTAAACAATGACTAACAAAATAAATAAAAGGTAGACTCGATTATATCCCTTAATAAGATTTCGATTGTTCAAAGAGGGTCATCTCAGAAAAAAATTTTTTCTTCTCAAATTCACCTGTAAAGGATGAACTAAACGCTGTCCTTGTCCAACCTCAGCATTTGTTACAAGTATTTTAATATTTAAAAGACACCATTTTGTTTGTAAATCGTCGCCTAGACGTGTTAAAACAATTTCAAATTCATTGGGAACAATTAGGGTAACCTTTAAATTTAATAAAAAATCAGAATTAATAAAAATCAGAATTTTAAAAATTTAGAAACACAAAGATCAGAATTAAAAAATACAAAAGGGTGAAATAAAAAAATCAGAATTTAACAACACAAGGAAAATCAGAACACAAAAAATCAAAATGAGAAAAATCAGAATTTAAAATCAGAAAAAATCAGAATAAAGAATCAGACCAAAAAATCAGAACATTAAAAATCAGAATATAAAAAATCAGAACATTAAAAATAGAATATTAGAAATCAGAATATTAAAAATCAGAAAAAAATCAAAACATTAAAAATCAGAACAAGAAAATCAGAATTTAAAATCAGAAAAAATCAGAATAAAGAATCAGACCAAAAAATCAGAAGCTCAAAAATCAGAATTTAAAATCAGAGAAAAAATCAGAACAAAAAATCAGAAACTCAAAAATCAGAATTTTTAAAAATCAGAACAACCAGAAAATAAAAAATTTCTTACCATTCCATTTTTAATATTAATTTGCTCTATACGCGGTGACAATTGCCTTGCACTCTGCGCCAAGTGAAATTCCAAAACTCTGTTAAGTTCCCTCAGAGTTAATCGTTGCTCACGGCCAGCCAATGGAGGGGTTGAAACGAAGCGATCCTTTAAAGAAAAAAATTTTGTTTTAATTTTTTTAATAAAAAATAATTTTGCCTTTATATTTTGAGGAAGTCGGGGGTAAGTCCCCAATGTAAGAACATCAACAGCTTGTGGAACATGAAAAACTGATAACCTAAGAAATTAAAAAATAAAATTCTGATTTTGTGTTAAGTTAAATTCTGATTTTTTATTCTGATGTTTAATTTCTTTAAATTCTGATTTAGGAAATTCTGATATCTTACATTTTAATTAATTCTGATATCTTTAAATTCTGATTACGAAATTCTGATTCTTTATTAATTTCTAAATTCTGATTCTTTCTGATCTTTTACTTTATTCTGATTTTTAATTCTGAATTGTTATTCTGGTTTTTAAATTCCGGTTTTTATCCTAGTTTTAAAACTCTCCACAAAAAATCAGAATAAATATACCAGAAAAAAAATCAGAATTAAAACACTTATTATTCCAGTAAAGATTTTTTATTCAGATTTTAAATAATTTTTAATTCTGATTTAAAAATTCTGATCTTTACATTTATAATTTAATACCTAGCATTAGGCAGCTCATTTCTCGCAATTTCTACAAGCTTGTCTGCAGTCTCAACATACCTAGCTGCTTGCTCATCCAATAAAAAGCGTCTAAAAATTTTTTTGAATTTTCTTATAATTAAAAATAAACCAACATAGAAGAAAGGGGCTCAAATTTTCGATTAGTTTTAAGCCATCGAACAATAGCCAGTAAACGAACAAAAACAAGACGAGTTGAATGAGCAAACTGGACAACACTAATTGTTCTATCTTGCGCTTTCTTCTGTAAATTAAGCGTATATAAAACTTGTAATTCGTGTGCTGTTTGATGAATGGCAAAATCAAGTAGTAAAGCCAAAGAAACGGTTGGTGGACCACACTGAGGCGGGACTGGAGGTAAGAGAGCCTTAAAAACAAATATAATATGTTGGTAATAAAATACAAATGTTGTATTTTTAAAATAGAACATTTGTGTTTTTGACAAACATATGCAAAAACAAATGTTTATTTATAAAATGTTTTAATAAACTTGTTTGACAAAATAACACAAACAAGGTTGTATGTATTTTAAATAAAAATACAACACATTAATTGATAAAAACATGCGTTTCTTGAAAAACATTTTTATAAAAACATGTTTGTATTTCATTCATTAAAACAAGTTTGTTTTAAAAATGTTTTTCATAAAATAAACATGTTTGTCAAAAACACAAGTTTTTCTCGACAAAAACGTATAAAAACACAAGTTCGTATTTCATCAAAACATGTGTTTAAAAAAGTTATCGAAAAATAAACTTGTTCATCAAATTTGTGTTTATTTGTAATTTACTAAAACAACTTTCATATAAACATGTTTTTCTAACCATGTTTTGTTTATATTAAACAAAACACATGTTTGTATATCGACAAACAAGTTTATTTTAAAAATCAGAACTTGTATTTTATAAAAACACAAATGTTTTTCTTAAATAAACGAAACCTTTAAATTCTGCGAACTAGAAGCAACAGACGAGATTGTTTTAGCAACCGAGTCAACAACATTAACAGAATTTGTTTGGCCAACATTTTGAAATGGATTAAGCTAGAAATAATTTGTTTTAAAAATTGTTTAATAAAAACACCTTCATTTGTTCCATCATTAATTGATGCTGGTGTTGTTGTTGAGCTGGGGAATGTGAAGGAATTTGTGTAGCAAAAGACATGAAATAATTTTAAACAATCCTAAAAATTAAAAAAAAAATTTTTGCATTAAAAATTAAATATTCAAGACGAAAATAAATCGATAATCATTCAAAAAATCAATTAAAAATTTTTTTAATCAAGTGAAAATGAGGGTGAAAAAGAAAAGAATAAAATTCTTTAAAAAATAAAAAAAATAAAGCCACAAAAAATTAAAAAACTTTCGTTATCCCTGCATTGAAGAACCAGGAGTTGGATCAGCATAAGCATCCAATGTAGAAGAAGAAAGTAATCGAGAACGTTGGACGTCATGGACTGTTTGTCTCCGAGAATCTGTAAAGAGAGAAATGTTTTTAGAGATTGTTTTGATCTAATAAAAACACATGTTTTGACAAACATTATTTAATAAAACAAACATGTGTTTTGGTAAAAACACAAATGTTTGTTTTAATTAAAAATGTTTGTAAACAAAACAAACATGTTTGTAGTTGATAAAACATAAATGTTTTTGTGTTTTACTAAAAATATAAAACTTGTTCGTAATAAAATAAACAACAGTTTTAATGAAACAAACATGTTTGTGTTTTAAAACAAATACAAACATGACTTGAATTAATAAAATAATGTTCGTTTGAATAACAATGTTTGTGTTTTAACACAAACAACAAAACTTGCTTGTATTTTAGATAAATCAAACATGTTTTATTTGATAAACTTATTTGTTCTGTACAACATTAAAAATTAAAAAAACAAACATTGAATAAGTTGTGTTTGTGCCTGTTCAGTTTGTATATAACTCCCAGCATAAAACAACCCAATAACTATGGCTAACAGGGCAGCAGAGAATGCAGCTACTCGAATATCTTGATGCCTATCTTCTGTTCTAGGATCATCCTTGCAGTGGAGTACATCATGCCACAAATTCATTGTATCGTTCATCTAGTAATAAAAAATTAAATTGTTAAACGGTTAGAAAAATAAAAACACAAGAATAAATTATAAATAAAACAAGTTTTGATTTGTTTTTAAAACAAACAAAATTTAAATGTCTACCAAAACACACAATTACTTGTTTTAGTAAAAAAACTTGTTTGTGTTTTTATATTCAACTTGTTTGTGTTTTACAAAAACAAGTTATTTCGATGAAATTATGAATAAACAGAAACATATGTTTGTAATTCAACTTGTTTGTTTAATTAAAAACAAGTTGTGTTTGTCAAAAAATACAAATAAAACAAAATGATTGTGTTTCATGTTTTTCTTTTATTTTTAGCTTGTTTCAAAAACACAAACATTTAAACCACAAAAATAAAACACAAACAAGTCAAAAACATTTGTTTGTAATTCTAGTTGTTTGTGTTTTGTTTGTTTATTATACATTTGTTCTTTGTTTTAAACAAATTTTAAAAACACAAAAACACATACCATCGCCTCAACATCAACACAAAAATCAATGTTCGGCGCAGTATAAACTTTCCAATAAAAATCAAAAAGAGAATCAAATTGTTTTGAACAATGTTGGCAAACAAATGGAGGGTCTTCTTCTTCTTTAGTAAATGTTTGTAAACCTGTGTTTTTGTTGTTGTTTTGAATGTTTTTAAGAATAAATGTTGCGTTAGAAATACAATCCCTCCAAACATTTAATAATTTAGAAAATGTTGACTGAAAAATTAAATTAATTTTAATTAAAAAAGGGTAAAAATTCCCAACTGTTTTATTATCAAGGTCGAAAGTAGCCGTTCCATTTGTTAAATCGCCATGAATTATTAGACAGGCTAAAAAATTAATTTTTTAAAAAAATTTCCTAGGCAAAAGTAGAATTTTCGATTCTACTGGTTTTGAAGTTTAGGATTAATCAGAGAGTATCAGTCAACAAAAAAATTTTTTGGAACCCCAAATAGAGCTGTGAATGAGGAAAATGACTTGAAAATTAGAGCAGGGATTAACCGATACGTCGACCTTTTTTCTGCCCGAAACCAGATCCGAGAAATATCAGACCCCGACCTTTCTCCTCGCCTTATGACTTCCCTGAACAACACGACAAGTCGATGACGCTCTAAAATCGGAGGAAAAAAGAAAAAGAAGAGTCAAAGACGATTTTTGGGGTAAAATCACTGAAAAATTAAAAATAAATTTAATTTTTTAACAGATATAAAAATCAGTGACTTCCAAACACTTAGGTTGACTCAGAGCCCAGAAACCCCCTCTTAAACTTCTTAAAAATCAAGAAAAAAATACTTTACATTGACACCTCGACTTTTCCCAAATTTGTTTTCCAAGTGCACCAGACATTAAATGAGCATAACTGACGACATAATTTTCTGAATAAAAAATTTCCTTTCAAAAATTTTAAAACCCTAAAAAAACCGTAAATAACAGTTGTACAGGTTCGATTATTGGCAGACAAGACATCCTTTGAAGAAATAAAAAGTATTAAATAAAAATATAAAATTTTTTAAGCGTCTCGACCACGCTTCGATTATTATGAAAAAAAGGGGGGATTCCACTTTTTATAATAAATAAAACAACACTTCACCGGAAAATCGGAAAGTCTTGGGAGTAATATCATTCAGAAGAGGGATTAATGCGACAAAAAAATTTTTTGCGAATTTACGTAGATCATAAAAACTTTTTGTTTTCAATAGATAAAACCCGTAGACCTATTGAAAAAAAATCCAGGTCATAATCACTCATGGAAAATTATTTCGAAATTTGGGGGAGGGGGGGGGGGGTTTTCAGGATGTTTTTTGTGAAAAACGAAGTCCCTTTTTGTTCGTAGAGGAGAGGAAAACAAGATCGAAGCGTTTTTAAAAAATTTTTCTTAATTAAAAAAAAATAAAAAAATCTAAAAATAAACCAAATGTTGACTTTTATATTCCTCTTCTCTCAATTGGGCATATTGAATATAACAACTGGTACAGACTTGTGGGGGTGCCTAAAAAACAAAAATTAATTTAGAATAATAAATTCCAATTCAATTTCAGTTAAAAACTTTTTATAAAAAATGTGGACATTTGGTCCCAAAAATATAAAATTTCTCGTATTGGCTTTTTGACTAAAACCTTTTGACTAATTTACCACCCCAATACTTCTCCAAAAAATATTAAAAAATTAACCGAATTTTCCACCGCACATCTCGCCATTTGTGCCTGTTTATCTGCCAGCCTCTAAAAAATTGTAAAAAATTTTTAATTTATTTTTTAAAAATTTTACTGGTTCCTAGACAAAAATTGAGGAAGTTCTCTTTCGCTGTTTGTGAGACCCGCGGAGATATTAGGGATGGACATAACTGGGTGTTTCAATGTATAAAAAGTTAACATACTGATTTCGGGTTCTCCGACTTCTGGGCCTTAAAAAGTACATTTCTCTCCTTTCCCTATTGAAAAAGAGTTTTTATGTTTTAGAACTAACACAAACAATGACGAGGCTATTTTCCTCACAGAAATACCAATATGTCCCCTCACCATTTTTGAGATTTGCCGGTAGGTAATCGAGTGTTCCAAGTCCGAATTCGACTTTAGACTGATATTCGGACACCACAGACACAATTACATTATGAAAAACCTCAAAAAAATAGCGAAAGAGCAACACTTACTCAATTTTTAGGAACCAGAAAAGTACTAGGGACCAGTAATACCCCAAAAATATTTAAAAATAAACCTTCAAATCCTCTCTACAGGCAAAATTAAGGTCCCAATCCTTATTTATGCCAAAAGCAAAATTGGACGAATAAATAACACAAAATGAGAATATTTGCAAAAGTGAAGTTGTAAATGAAGCAAAATTGAAAGAATTGTACATTTAATCTAAAAATTTTGGAAAAATCTAAAATTAAAATTTAAAAATTTTTCAAGGTTAAATTTGAGTCTTTGAACAGCCTAAACAATTAATTATTGAATTAAAAGCAAAGAAAAATTTAAAAAATATCAGCAAAGGTCAGAGCAATAATCGAATCGGAAAAACAAAAAAGTCAGAAAATTTTTTCCGAGGTCAACCCAGACGAAGCGGGCCAGTTGAACGCCCGCCGATTTTTATGACTATAACCTTTTTAGGCTTGATCAAATCCGAATAAATCTTATATCCTTCGAAAGCCCTCGATGAGCCCATTCTTTTTCTTAACTGGATGGATCAAGTCTGATCACCATTTAAAAAGTTATAGGTTGATAATTGCAAGAACCAGCCGCGCTCACCTGACCCCAATCCAGAAGACCTACAACGTTTTGGTCAACACGATTTTTTACTTTTTATTTGTTTACAAAATTAATCAGAGGATTTTAAAGAGTTAAAGGGGATAAAGAGACCGAATCAGAAAACTCAGAAAAAAAGCAGAATTCAGAAAAATATTAAAAAATTCCAATAATCAATCACAACAAATGAAGGAAAACTAAAAAGGTCAAATTGAGTCAGAAACTGTCCAAATTTCAATTTTAAAACTTAATTATGTCTGAGCATCTTAACCCCAATTTATTTCACAATTCTACTCATAAACAATCAAAAATATTACAGAAACCCCCCAAAAAATCAAACCAACATTTAAGGGGGAATTCCGGATTTCCCCCATTCCAAAAATTTCAGTAGTATATACACCAGTTTTATATCATTTTTTAGTTAACATTCATTTGCATTTTAAAGAGAAAAAATTAAATAAAAATAAATAAGATGAGGAGTAAAATAAGCACACAGATGGAGACACACGCCATTAAATTTTGAGAGTCCCGCCGTTACTTTTATTTTTAAAGGAACGTTAGAGTCTTATTGGACTCCTAAATTTTTAAAATTGATGCCGCAATGAAATCAGGGAAAAAGGGGGAGGGGGGGGTACGAAAGTAGTTGTCACTGAAATCAGGGGAAAAAAGGGGGGGGGGTAAGAAAGTGGTAAACCACACCCCACCGTCACGGCTACAAAAGGACATTTGGTCTACAACCCCCATTTTGGCCATTTTATTACCAGCTGATCAATTAAAACCTATTAAACTGTTGTTTTGACCAATTATCTTGCCGCAATTTGTAATTATGTTAAGTTTTATCTCTGAGGTTTTCTCGTGACGTTAATTTCACACAAAGCCGCGACGGTAATTTTCGCGCAAATTTTTAAAAACCTGCGACGTTAAAACTTTGTAAAAAAGTTTTATTTTTAAATTTCAGTGCATTCAAAAATAAATTTTAATTTAAATATCTTTATACAAAGTTAAACATACCAAAACTTTTCATTTACAAATTTTTCTTTATTGATATTACCGCAATTAATAAATAATAAGTCGGACAAGTGCTAAAAATGATAATATCTTTTACTACAATGCGGCAAAACATTTAAAAAGAAAAAGAAAGAAAACTGATTATTATTGTCTTTATTTTTGCGCAGCAACAATCTAAAAAATATATTTAGAGGGTTAACATGTGTTTATATATAAATTTTTTTTGTTTAGAGCGGAAAGAAAGTTCATCAAAATGGCAAATTTGTTCAATTGTTTATTCTGAGAAATATGTGTCAATTTCTAGTGTTGTTGTTGTTCCAGCATTCGTCTATTTCTTGCCCTTATTTCCTGTCTCTCGTCTCTTGGACGAGTTATAGCTTAAAAAACTAAAAATTTCTATTTTTTAAATTTTATTATTATAGAGAAATTAAACTAACGTGCAAAAACTGAAGGCCGAACATGATTTACTGGCCTAACAATATTTTCCGGAACTGAGCAAGCGGGTAAAAGTTGACCATTTGTAAATCCTAGATAAATATTTTATATTATATAAACTCAGAATATAAAATTTAAAATAAATTTTTATTTTGCGAATAAATGGAATTGTAATAGGGTTTGCGAATAAATGAAGTGTGTGATTCAAATTTAATTTTTAATTTGATGACATTGGTGGGAAAATTAATCTTTTCTTTATTAATGTTGTTCATTGAACATACTCAGGGAAAATTGTGGAAGAAAAAAACGCTGACCTCTCTTTTCATATTAAGGTTAATTTTGATGACGGAAAAGGAAAGGAAAACTTTATAGACATTTATGCAGGGGAATTCCGGAATTTTCCCCCATTCCAAAAATTTTTTATATTAGTAGTATATAATAGGGTTT
Organism: Meloidogyne arenaria; assembly: GCA_036172955.1. Lineage (NCBI taxonomy): Eukaryota > Metazoa > Nematoda > Chromadorea > Rhabditida > Meloidogynidae > Meloidogyne > Meloidogyne arenaria. Next base: position 3,988,677 of record JARQAB010000025.1, read on the forward strand.
TATAACATTACTCAATTTTAGAGAATAATCCATTAAACAGAAAAATATTTAAGAAGAAAAGATGAGAAGCAAGACAGGTTAGAGAGATAGAAGAATAAGAAAGAAAATAAAGAAAGAAAAATAAAGAGAAAAATATTTCAAAATGTAAAATGGACAAAATACCCAACATCCAAAATACCAGAAATAGGTAGAGCTTCTTTTTACCGGGTGGGGGCTAACTCGAGGAATTCCAACTCACGGAACAGACAGGTCACGGAACGACATGTCACTGAATTACCAAATCACGGAATGACCAAGTTAGCTCGACACGTTTTTACCTAGCAGGGGTATTCTGAAATTGATTTTAAAAAGCGTAAAACGAAACACAAAAAAGCGCTAGAATGTCCTCAACCACTTGGTACATAAAAACGGAATGATGATTCAATGGGATTTGTTTAAAAGTAAATGATGATTTTTAATTGGAAATTTTTCCATCAATTTAATTGACTAAATAATTTTAATAAAAATACACATTAATCCTTTAGTATTAATAAAAGTATATCAATGTTACGAGTTTTTATTAAATTTTTTCAAATTTTGTACTTTTGCAATGTATTAGGTAATTAAATTTAAAAATTTTTTTAAAAAATTCGGGATCGGATCCCTGGAGAAAAATATTGAAGAAATAGAAAAGGACACGGGGGAAGGCAGACGAACTATCACCCTAAAATTTAATTCAGTTAATATACCTACTTTCTTCTCTAAGAACTTCCTCTTATCGCCTCAATGTTTACCTCTACACTTTATGCACCAGAAGAATGGAGTTTGGACGATTCAACAAATACTCCTTTTTATTACGGTATACTTAAATTCCCCAAAATTTAAGCTAAATTCAAAATATTTTCAAGATTCTCATCGTTGTGGAATGCCAATCCATATTGATGTAATTTTTAAATTTATAGGGGGTGGGGAGCGAAATAAGTTATGTGTGTAGTTTCCCCCACATAAGCTCCGCCCTCTTATATTCACCCTTCCTTTTAATAAAGAAGAGGGAAAAATGGTCACGCAAAGGGAATCGATTTTCATTTCTGCTGTGGTCTGTGTTGTGATTCTGTTGTAGAATTTAATTAAGAATAAAAAAGGGGCGGGGCTTATAGGGGGGGGGGGGAACTACACAAGTACTCGAAACAGCTCTAAATATTTATTATTAAGAATCATGGATTTGTCCGTAGGGTTAAAAGATTTCGTCCTCCACATCTCCGACATCATCGACGCCACTTTAACAGGACAAACGAGCATGTACATAGAAAGGTGATGGGTGGATTCGAAGCAGAAGAAGGCGATATGCCGTGGGCTGTATCTATACATGCAATCTATGGAGGAATTGGTGATGAACTAAATTCACTATATTTTCTCTAAAATAAGCCCCAAGGCTTATATTTCGATCGATCTTATATTTTAGAGGGAGTGGCTATTTTAGAGGGGAGGGGGTATCTCCTTTAACCCCCGATATCTCCCTAAATCCTCACAATACCTCTTATCCTTCTTAAGCCTCGCAAGTCCTCCGATTTCACTATTAATCCCCTTAGATCCCTCAATATCTCCTAAATCCTTTTATTTACTCGTTAATCCCCCAAATACCCTCTTGTTTACTTCCAATCCCCCTATATCTCTCTATGTGAACTCAACAGAGAAAACTCATCAATTATTCAACAATTAAATATTTTATGAGGGAGGGGGTCTATTTTAGAGGGTAAAGAACAAATAATTAAAACATTGAACAGATAATTAAAAAAATATAGATGAAGCTATATGTTCTGGCACTCTCATTTCGAGGCGTCATGTAATAACAGCAGCGCATTGCTTTTTTAAATATGAAGCTACAACTGACAAGACGGGAAAATGCATGTAGGTTATGCCTGCTTTACTCAAAAAATAGTGTCCATCGATTATCTAGAGCTTAATAATATGGGGTAGCACCTCGACAGTTTGGTGTCGTGTGTCGGTGTTTGCCGGGGTAGAACTTTCGGAGTCCCTTGAAAATCGAAACAGCTCTGGGTGTTACCCCATCTAAATTGGCATGATATGATCCATTGGATCGAGTTGGCATGATATATTTAGCCTGAAAAAGATTCGAACGTGTCCGACTCGTCGGACTGAATTTGAGACAAATAGCCAAAATAAATTTCAGCAAAATCTACACTAGTTTTAAGTAAAATTTAGTTCATATATACACGATGCAATCCCAGAAGAAGAGGTTGGAAAATATTACGCAGCCTATATTGGCTCAATATGCACTAAAGGAGATAATACTAAAGGTGAATGTAAATCTAATAGACAACAAAGACGATTCTTTATTAAAAAGTAAAATGAATCCATTGGAATAAAATTTTTATTTTTAAAATTTAGGGCAAAATATTCAGAGTATTTTGATTCACAATGTATTGGAGGTAGTGATTTTGCTCTCCTGGAATTGGAAGAGGATGTTCCTGCTTCTATAGCAAATCATATAGTAAATTACTTTATGATTAGCTGGAACTTATACCCTTTAGAAGAGGTGGGTCGGAATTCCGATTTCCGAGTTCCGACCTTTGAGCCAGTTCCGATTTCCGGCTCTTCCGATTTCTCTGACTGTTCCGATCCACCTCTGCTCTTTAGGTACCCACCCCATTTATTCGCAAGCTCAAATGGTCAAAGTAGCCCTACTGAAGTCGGCGAGACACGCGCCGCAAACCACGCGCTTTGCGAGCGATTTAACTGTCGCTTACCCCCTAACGGTTTTGTACCCCGTAACGGAGACCTATTGTTGCCTTACATATAAATGGGGTGATTGGCGAATAAGTGAGGTAATAAAGGAGTGTATCTTGGGAATAGATGGTCGGGTACCTTAAGTGTATAAGTTCCGTTTAATTTATTATAAACAGTCGAAACTCGTTTAAGTGCTTGTTGAATCTCCATCCAACTACTCGTTTAATTGACTGGCATTCGGATTCTAGACGTGTGTTAGCTTATGGATGGGGAGCAGATCGTAAATTTTAATAAAGATTACAATTAGTGTTTCAAAATTTGAAATTTTCTTTTACCCACACTCCATACGGCCTTACACGGCAGAGTTGTGCTGTTTCGATTTTCTCCGAATTTTCGCTTTTCTGATGTTTCGCCTTTATGCTTTCATCTTTCGCTTTTTAAATTAAGTAAAATAGAACCCTTCTCCCTATTAACTATGCGCCGAAGCGGTGGGCCCTTTCCCAGCTATTATAGAATACAAGGGGAGAGTGTGATCAGGATAATCCTAGAAGACTTTCGGGGTTATCAAGTCCCTCAGTAACTTCTCTAACACCGAACACACCTAAGTAATAAAGCCCAGCTGCTTTACTATTAACCTTCGCCTTTTTGACTTTCGCCTTTTTGGTGTTTCGTCTTTCGCTTTTTAAACAAACTTTCGCCATTTGTATTAGGACCCTTTGTATTAGGCACCAAATAGGAGCTCAATAACGAAAGCCTTTTAAATATTAACGAATTATTTTAAGCAAGTAATTGTACTGGACGTGAAACTGTCAAATGTTATAAGCAACAACAAAGGCAACTTAATTTACTTGTATTGCCTGGGATTTGGAGAGATGAGGAATGCAGATCAGCATTGAGGGAAATACCTGTAAATGGTCAAAGAATATCTGGAATAAAGGATATTTTTTGTACTATGGAGAAGTTAGACGGAGCTGTTTGTAGTGTATGTAATTAAAATGATTAAACATAGTACTTGTGTAGTTACCCCCCTCCTCATAAGCCACGCCCCCATAAGCCACGCCCCCTCTCCCATAGGCCCCGCCCCCTCCCATAAGCTCCGCCCCTTTTTCTCCTCTTTTTAATAAATGACATAATGCCAACATTTTCCTTTTTATTTATTTCAGCTTACTCTATGGCAATAAGTACCCAGCTCTGCATTTTAGGACCTACGGTAACTCTGGGCGACTAGAGTTCTCTATTCACAAAAAGATTTTCTGGGAATAGGTTAACCTACTCACAACAGTCTCACAATACAGAACCCAGCAGGAGAGAAAATCGATTCTTTTTGCGTGCCCATTTATCTTCTCTTCATTATAATAAAGGAGTAAAAGGGCGGGGCTTATGGGGGGAAACTACACAAAAAAATTAAAATTTATTCCATTTAAAAAGGGAGACAGCGGAGGAGGTGTTATTGGACAATTTGAAGATGCAAGTTTTGGCGGTGTAAAGCGCTGGTTCCTTCTCGGTGTCATTTCATTTGGTAAATCTTGCGTAGGAATTCATTTAGAAGTTGTTAATCCTGTTGCTCAGGCTAGTCTGCGTTTTAAAATAATTCGGCTCGAGTTATTTAGGCATCCAAGGGTATATGCATGAGAATTTTTCTTTTCTTAGTCTCTGTGTACAGGAGTAAGGCTGCTGATCCTTGTACCTGATATCCGGAACTTGTAGTTGAACAGAAAATTTTAGGGTAACTACTAGGGATGTGCCGAAAGTGTTTTTTAAAAATCGAAAGACGAAAGTCTTCTCTCGCTTCTATTTCACTCACATAACGTCATTAGGGGTTTATAAAAATTTCGCCTTACGCCCGAAAAAGCGAAAGGCGAAAATCGGGGAAAGACGAAATTTGACGAAAGGCGGAACTGGTACACCCTTGGTATCCGGTCTTTTCAATTCTGGATATCCCTAACCTCAACCTTGCTGAAAAAGCTTCCATCATGAATTAATTCTCTATATTTATTTCAAGGGGCATACGAGTGTCGCCTACCATAGCGAACAAATAATTAAATGGATATATGGAGATGTAGATATATTGCCGCCTCTGATAGAACAATCACAGGTGAATAATAAAAACTAAACTTGTTTTGGTTTAAATTAAATAATATTTTTTAAATAGGAGGAATACGATTTTGAACTATTTGAGAACTTTGAAGTTGATAAATGTGGATAAAAATATTGGGATACTTGTTAGAATTTTTATGGTCAAATTTATTTAAAAATTAAAAGCAAAATAAATCGTGAATATTAAAATTTTTGTACTTGTGTAGTTCCCCTCCCTTACTCCTAAATAACAAACTTTCTCAGAATAATATTGCAATATTGAATAGAAAATAGGGCCCTATCTGAATAAGAAGGCGCTTTGATTTTTTTCATCATTTTTTTCCTACCTTAATATATAAATAATGGTCAGTCTTTTCTTCCTCGTTCGATTCCACTCTTTTTACCTGTGGCATATTCAAATGAGAGGACAGACAAAACACATACACTACAGACAAAACACGGACGGACACACACACACACACTTGTTTCGTCTGTCCGTACTCGTCCGTGTTTTGTCTGTCCGTACTATTCCGTGTTCGTCCGTTCTCGTCCGTGCTCGTCTGTTCTCGTCCGTGTTCGTCCGATCTCGTCCGTGCTATTCCGTGTTCGTCCGTTCTCGTCAGTGTTCGTTCGTGCTCGTCCGTGTTCGGCCGTTCTCGTCCGTGCTCGTCTGTGTTCGTCCGTGCTCGTCTGTTCTCGTCCGTGTTAGTCCGATCTCGTCCGTGCTCTTCCGTGTTCGGCCGTTCTCGTCCTTGTTCGTCAGTGTTCGTCCGTTCTTGTCCGTGCTCGTCTGTGTTCGTCCGTTCTCGTCTGTGTTCGTCTGTGTTCGTCCGTGCTCGTCTGTTCTCATCCGTGCTCGTCCGTGTTTTGTCTGTCTGTGCTCGGCCGTGTTTTGTCTGTCCGTGAGTGTATTTTTCTGTCCTCTCATTTGAATATGCCACAGGTAAAAAGAGTGGAATTGAACGAGGAAGAAGAGACTGACCATTATTTTATATATTAAGGTAAGAAAAAAATGATGAAAAAAATCAAAGCGCCCTCTTATTCAGATAGGGTCGAAAATAGAATTTATCAAAATTTTAAATAAAAGCATGTTAAATTGATATATAATATAAGGTACTAACGGCGGTACGACAATTGCGGATACGTACGTGCGGATGAGACGATTGCGGATATAAAATTTTTAAAAAGTTTAAGATTTTTTAAAGTTTTCAGTGCCACATCTGTCTAAAAATGATTCGGAAACCGTCAGAAGTATGAAGCTGACCGCCGGGACAAAAAAACGGAATATCTTTCAATAATTTTTAAAATTTTAAAAAATTTTTAATCCGCAATTATCGCATCCGCACGTGCGTATCCGCAATTGTCGTAACACCGTACTAACAAAAATATTTAACAAAAAACAAAAAATAACGGAAAAAAATTTTTTTGTTAAATAATTTTGAAGTTTTGAATAAATAAAATATTCCATACTTTAAAAAATAAATACTTTTCTTTACTAAAATGAAGAACACTTGAACAAAAAAGCACCCGAAATGATTTTAAATGATAGGATAGTTCTTTAAAATAATCAAAAATATACTTCATGTTTTTGAATTTCTTTAAAAAATAAATACTTTTTTACTAAAATGAAGAAATTGTCAAAAAAGTAGAGGCGTGCGAGACCGAAAATTTTCCAAGACTCAAGACTAAGATAAAGATCCGAGACCAAGGCTTGGCCCCTAGAGATGTATACATCAGAAATGCAACATTCGAGGTCATAAAAATTACCCATTTATAGTTATCTAAGCTACAAAACTCAGAAGGAAAGCTAAAAATGAGGCGCTTGTCTAGTTTATGCGTCCAATTAACCTTTGAGTTAAACTTAGAAATGGACTGCTTAAGAAAAAACCTAATATGCTTTCTAATTAAAACAGCGCAGCCTCCTCCCCTACGATTAATTCTATTACATAAAACTATATGTATTAAATTTTTTGAGTATATCTAAGTTAAAAATATTTTGCGTTTCTGTTGTAAGCCAAGTTTCGGTTACAAGGAAGATATCTATATTACAAGCACTTAAAATTCAAAAAATATTATCAATCTTATACTTTATAGAACGTATGTTTATCAGACATACTTTTATTTTTTTATTTAATAATTGATTAAAATTTTTTTCATGAGAAGTAGTCGGTTTAATAGTATATTTATAGAAGTAAAATGACTTTTTAGTTTTTTGGAAGTTATTTTAAAATTGTCTATCTCACTTCTTAATATATTGGAGACATAAATGTCATAGTAAGGTTGGCGGATAGTTGGAAATTTTCAGATATCCGGATCCGATATCGAACCGACAATTTCCGGATATACAGCCTTTTCGGATCCGGATCCGCCAACCTTAATAGTCAACACTTGGGTGCTCACTACGCAATTTAAAACATTGTTTAACAAGGTCTGCGCGAGATTTAAGCTAAGCAGCGGTTAAGGACTTTCTAACCTGTATACCGTATTTTCTCTAAAATAACCCCCCCCCTCTAAAATAACCCCCCTCTAGAGGTTGATCGAAAAAAATACCCCCCCCCCCCTCTAAAATAACCCCCCTCTAGAGGTTGATCGAAAAAAATAACCCCCCTCTAAAATAGCCCCCCCCCTAAAATATTTAATTATTTTTTTGGCATTGCTATTTTTCAAACCACAGCACGGTTTAATCCCTATATTTCAATAAGATTAGAAATGATTATGGGGGATATCAGGGATTTGGAGGGATATAAGGGGATTCTCATGAATTAAGGGATAGCCAAGATAGGCATCTTAATCCAATCCTTTTTAATATTATTAAACTTTGGGACTTAACTGAGTTATATAAAAGTGGGATAATAATCTAAAATAAGTTCTTAATTAGGTATCCTGAACCTTAAACCAAGTTTTTTATGAATTTGTGGACTGAGGAGTACTTGATGAAAGTCCTTTGAAACGAAACACGGGGGTTAACTACTATTGACCAAGAAAAATCCATTTTTTTATTAGATGCATAAACTAGACAAGCGCCGAAAATGATTAGTTTCAACAAAAATATGGATACAGTTTATCATATTCCGTAATACTCAAGGAATCTGTTGTTGACCTTGTTGATTGGCTCCTCCTTCATATTTATAGATATGAAAAGGCCATTTCCCCAACAGAAAATCAAAGCCATCTACTTGAATTGCTGTTACAAAAATGTCCACAGCCATCATAGATAGAACAGCTTTAATTGAATAACAATCTACGGGCCCTCCTTGCTCACAAAGTTGATATATACCATAAGTACATTCACAAGCATTTTCCTTTGCTTTTACCAATAATTCATCAATTTTATCAATATCAACAACATGTTGTTTTATAACATCTAAATATAAATTATAAAATAATAGCAATATTTAGTTATACTAGTCATATTTACCCAAAAACCTCAAAATATGCATTAAAATATGCATTATGCAGCAAAGTCGGAAATATGCAAAAATATGCATTATATACAAATAGAAACCCCCTCTAGAGTTTTCAAAACATGTGGAAACAATGTTTTTTGTACATTATACGTCTAGACAAGTTTGCAAAAAAAATATGCATTTGCATAAAAATCCGCTCTCTGCTACCGGGACATCGAATAATGCTTTCTCATTTATACTTTTAGATCGTATAACCCCCGCCTAAGCGTTTTAAATCCTCTAGGTGAATCATCCTTCCAATAATATATAAAATAAAAACCTTGCTCGAAGTCAAATTCAGTAAAATATTTTTTGTTTTTCTTTGCAATCTTATATTCTTTGAGAAATTTTATTCCTTCCTCAAGCTTTGCCTTTAAAAATATATTGAGAAAATTTCGAGATTTTATTCAATTAAAATTGTTAATGAACTGTCCAAATAGACCAATAGTCCAAAAACCAAAAAATTTAAAAAAAAATCGAAGAATAGGTTAAGGAATGGTCCCAGATCAAGTGGGCTTAGGTCACGAACATGAAAAACTGTTACGGAACCCAACTACTAGCTTGCAACAATAAAATTTGGGGTTTCAAAGCTCAATTGGCCTGCCGAATTGAGATTGGACTGAGACATGTATAATACATACCGCAATATGATCATTTAACATTTGAAAATGTCGTTTGATTGTCCAATCACCAACTCTAATGCTCCTTTCTGGATTTATAATTTTGTTGATTTTAATTTTTATTTCACCAATATTCTCGCAGTTAAAAGGATATATCTTATAATGTTGATAATACTCAATTCTTATAGCCTTGACAATTCTATTTAAAGGCGTATAGAAATAAATATCGCCATTCTCTCTCAAAAATTTACTCGAATTCGAATGCGTTTGTATATTTCTGATGCTTGCGCAGAATGCGTTAGTCACAGGCGTATTTTCATTACCATGAAACCCTACGAGTAAGTGATTGCAGACGTTGCTAGCATTTTGAAGAATTCTCCGGTCAAACATCATCAAGAGGTTGTAATTGTCAGTATCAGACCGTCCTTAAATTTTATAAATGTTTTCAATTTAGCTAAATATATGATATTCCTGACGTGTATCCTGACGTGTATCAAAAAATATTGATATTCTTGAAGTATATGTATTTTTCCCAAAATATAAAAATAAATAAATAAATGATAAACTTACCCAACAATCCTTATCTTATATGTATTTTGTTTTTCATTTTATCTAATTAATTCTGACCTGTCCATTTACAATAAAAATTTATGTTACTTTAGGATCACTATATATACTACCCCTCACCTCAATTTGTCATTTTTGTCTTATTCTAAACTTTAACTTTTAACTCTTTAACTTATAATATTGAATAAATTTATAATTAAATCTAATTTGACCAAGGCATAGAACCGAGGGTTTTATAGTGAACTTATAAACAGTTCACTTTTGCAATATATTATATATAATATACCTTGTATATTCAAATTATTATTGACTTGTATCAAAAATTCATCTAAATTATATTATAAATAATTAATTTAGTTATTTATATTAACAAATAAAGCTATAGTAGTTACATTTTAAAATCTATGGAGCTTTTTCCTTTATGATTTCCATTCTTTAACACTTTTTTCTCAAACACTCGGTAAGGTACAACCCTTTAATAAAGTAATAAGACAACCTTGTAGCGCTTCATGTTGAACAATTAAATCTTCTTCTATAATAAAATTACCGTATAAGCTAAAATAATTATCCAGGGTAATTATTGTTTCAACCTCTCGCTGGATGGGGTAATTAAAAGGGAGGGGGTAATTGTTTGAGCTTTTTTAAGAAGGCTAATTATAATTAATTTTAGGAGGAGTAATTATTTTTTCGATCTCTGGCAGTAGGGGGTAATTAATAGAGAGAGGGTTAATTATTTGAGAGAGGGGCATTATTTCAGCATTTACGGTACATACAGATTAATTCATTAAAAATTATCTTTTATGAAAAAATAATAAAATTTGTGACCTTTTAACTTTATGTTTTGAAAATGTTCTGATAAATTTTGAACTTGTGCTGTCGTGTCATCATCCCAAGTGTTATAATAAGTTTGAGATGAAGAAGGTTGATTTTCCCATTCTGTTGCCTCTCCCCTCTGATAAGGCTGATTCTGATGAATATCCTCATCCCATGCACCATAATGGTAGCTTGTTTCTCCGTGTGATGAAGAAGGTACTATATCACCTTCTCTCTCGGTATATTGATGTTCTACTTGAGCTTCGCATTCATAATCTCCTTCCCATTCTCCCTCCTCTTGAATTTCCCCTTCATATTCTTCTTCCCACTGTCCTTCAGTATCAGGATTTTCTTCCTGAATTTCCCCTTCACCTCCATCATCTTCTGCTTCACATTCCCCTTCTCCTTCATAATTATCATCAGTTTGATTTGCATTTTGATTCCCAAAAAAGCTGTAGCAACTATTACAGAAATTATTCCAGCAAGCACTTATGCATCCAAAATGGGAGTCCCAACAATTTTGTGGGCATAAATTTCCTAAACTATTCCAACATGAAGTCCAACAAGCATTCCAGTGATCATTTTGATCCATTCCATTAAATAATGGATATGTTAGAGAAATAATAAAGAATAAAATCAACATTATTTCTAAAATTAAAGAATTTTAATAACTTCAAGGTAACACGACATAGCTAATATAAAAAGCACTATAAGGCGACAATCTGTGGACAATTAAAATAGGCCCCAGATCATTCGCAAACATAAACAATCCTCTGATATCCTCTTAATCCCCGATCATTCGCAAATCTCCGCTCATTCGCAAAAATGTATACAACTTTCAATTCACTTCTTTTCCCATCCATTATCTTAATCATGTTCCCCAACCTTCCCATAACGCACACTTTGTATTTCATGTATGATCCATTCCAGTTCCCCAGTATATTTAACCAAAGGATGAAAAACAAATGATTGAGTTAAAATGTATTTGTCCGATTTTATCCAAGTGTCTCAAAGAATTTCCAATTTCACATTTATATATTTCCATTAAACCAATAACTCATTTAATTTATATATTTTAAATATTAAATGTTTCAATTTATTCTAGTTTACTTCGTCAATCATAGGTCCTCTGCGCCTCACCACTCCCCTCCACACAACCCGAAATCCCCCAAACCGGCTCTCTGAAGGTGCGTCAGACCGGAAGGTCTGAGCGGCATAACTGTACCAAAGTACGAGTACGTATTTTGGACGAGCATATAAGCACTGATAAGTTCTGTTGCATTATGCTGTCCTTTCTGTTGTGTCCGCTCTTGCAGAACGAATACATATAAATGAAAATAAATAACCCATCATCGGGTTGGAAAAAAAGTGCCACAGTCGGTTTGGCCGTACATTTTACATATGAGACTGAGTTTACTAAACATTGGCCTTCATGATACATACCACTCCTCCTTGATTCCATAAATAGTTCTAGCATACATCTCTTTGAGTATATTACCGTTATCATTTAATATCTACCCTGGGTAATTATTGTTTCGACCTTCCGCTGGTGAGAGTGGTTAATCGAGGGAAGGTAATTATACGAGGTTTGAAATTTGAACGTGTTTTAGGGCATTTGTTTGGGGTGATTATTGTTTCAATTCATTGCTGGGTAATTAATGGAGGTGGGGTAATTATTTGAGGGAGGGCAATTAATACAGGTTATGCGGTTACCGCAGTTATGTGGGCAAGCAAATTATATTAAATAAATTTTTAAGTAAATCTAATGCAAATGAATGTATTTACTAGTGAATTTTTTCGGAAGGCGTCTATGCCTCAAAAAATTTTATTAGCGACTTATTATTGTGTAGTGTAGAGTGAGTGAGTGAGTGTATATTAGAGAATTAAGGAATCAATTTGGCTCTATCTTAGGACATGCGTCCATGAACTTTTATGCGTCCCATGAAAGTATATGCGTCCTATCAACAAAAAATTGGATTTTTCTTGGTGTTTCAAAGTTGAGGTATGGTTCCAAAGCATTTCTTCATGTTCGAAACCTACGCCCACTGGGTCTGGGACCGTTCCTTACACTATCTCTGAAATTTCTGAATCTTAAAATCGTTTTTCTGAAATTTTTAAAGATTGGCTATAACTTTCAGAAATTTCGAGGGATAGGGTAAGGAACGGTCCCAGACCCAGTGGACGTAGATCCCGAACATGAAAAAATGTTTTGGACCCACACCTCAACTTTCCAACACCAAGAAAAATCCAATTTTTTGCTGATGGGACGCATATATGTACATTCACTTTCCAACACCAAGAAAAACTTAAAAGTCCATTCATGGGACGCATATCCTAAGATTGAGCCAAAAAAACTAATTAAAAAACAAAAAAATTTTTTCTAAAATTTAATTCAATTAACAAAACAAATAAACAAGCAAATATTTTAGGTCACATGCCCCATACTTTCTAATGGATTCTCCTTTCTAACTAGTTGTTCTGTATTCCAATCACGAAATGTATGAAATTGTCTGATTTGTTGGCTAAAAAAATTTTTTTAATAAAATTTAAATTTTGAAAAATTTTTCAAAAAAAATTTCCAGAAAATTTTTCAAAAATTTCAAAAAAAACTTTTCAAAAAAAATTAAAAAAAAATTTTCAAAAAAATTTTCAAAAATTTTCAAAAAATTTTTTGAAAATTTCAAAAAATTTGCAGAAAAAATTTTGAAAAATTTTACAAAAAATTTTTCAAAAAAAAATTTCTTTCCACGTACTTAAAAGTCCACATAGACGATTCACTCGTACGGCTATACTGCTCAACATAACCACGAAATCGTTCGTTTCTATAGAACAACAAGTCGAATAAAACATCTTTTTAAAAAGGAGAAGAATTAATTTTAATTTTTAATTAAAATTAACCTTTTGCAGGTAAACAGAGAATTCTGTAAGTAAAGAAAAAAACAATTTATTTAAAAAAATAAATTTGAAATGTCCAGGCTTATTTAATAATTCAAGTTTATTTATGAGAATAAAAAATAAACTAGAATTTAAGTTTAAACATGGAAATAAACTTGAACTTAGGTTTAAATTTTAATCAAACTCAAATTCAAGTTTATAAATGAATAAAACTTGAAATCAAGTTTCAAGTTTCTATTGATTTAAGTTTGTTTTTAGAAAATATTTAAGTTTAAAAACTCAAGTTTTTATTGAAAATTAAAGTTTATTTTTGTATTTTACTTAAAAATAAACTTGAATTATTAAATAAACTTGAAAGCAAGTTTAAACTTAAATTCAAGTTTTATTCATATTTATTTTGTATTCTCTTAGTAAATAAATTTAAATTCGTTTAAATTCAAGTTTAAACTTAAATTCAAAACTTGAATTAAATAAACTTGAATTTTAACAAGTTTATCTTCAAAGTGTAAAAACACATGTTTTATTAAAATTATTTCACCAATTTTATATTTATTAAAAAAAACACTAAAACCCACGCAGTAGGTATAAAAAATCCAAGTATTCCAAATACTTTTTTGCCAGCATCCCATATCATTTTTGTTTCTGTACTCTTCGGATCCTGTGCAAGTGTTTCACGACGCTTAAAGAATCGCATGTAACGCAGAGGGGTAGTTGTCCGCATTTTTTTTAAATTTTCTAAAATAAAATTTTTTTAATCTTGCTTAAATATACCCCTCAATTTAAATATTTCTATCATTTAAGTATTCGATTAATTTTTAAATTTGGTTAGGCTTAAGGAGGAGAAAAGTGGCAACACCACTTAGTCTACCTCCCACTACATTATACGATCTCTAAAGGTACCGAGCTGAGACCTCCACGAAACTCAAAAAAATTTTTAAAGACAAAACGAAACAGTTAAAATTTTAATGAAACAAACGAAATAGCAAAAGGTTTCGTGGAGTTCTGTATCCCAAGGGTGTATAAATAAGCAAGGTTTAGAGCAAAAGTAAAAGAAAAAGATAATAAAAAATAAATTTTGGAAATTTTTAAAAACCATTTTCGAGGAAAATTTTTTAATTTTTTAAAAATTTTGCATATTTTCAAAATGAAAAATAATTTTAAAAGTCCAAAAATAATTTAATAATAAAATTGTGTAGATTTAGCCTCCATTATAAGCGACTGGGTCAACAGATGGAACAGTAGAAGTTCTCAAAGATTTAGCCAAAAGGATGTCTGACGAGTATTTATCTCCCTGAAATTACAAAATTATTTTTTTGTGAAAATATTATTATCTTAAAAATTTATTCAATTATTTTTGAAAGTAATCTACATAGGCACGATAAAATTTTTAACCTTATCGTGACTAAAAATCCTAAGTTTACTTATTATTCAGTAAAATAATACCGTCTTTTCCCGAGCAAATTGTGGTTTGTCACCACGATAAACAGGCATTTTAAAATTTACGCTTCCCAATAAAGCGGGAAACCCATCAATAGACGTCAAATTAGTTATTTTATCCGAATAACCTGTGAAATAAAATATTCAAATTGTTGATCAATCAAAAATACTTAATCCTGGCTTTTGCGGGCAAATAAATCTGCCATCCTTCATCTTTCCAAGCCATTTAAATTTATCGGATTGTTCCATATTGAAGCAAATAAACTAAATAATTGAAGTCAAAATATTTTCTAAATTAGAATAAAAAATAATTATTTTGAATAAATTTTAAAAATTTTAAATTATTTAAAATTTATTTTAAATTTATTTTGAATAAAATTTAAATTTTAAATGAAATATTATTTATGCAGATTTACAAACTTAAAATAATTCTAAAACTTGAAAAAAGATCAGAATTTATAATTAAAACATAGTTATAAGACCAGAAGAGTGAAAACTAAAGATTAAAAAAAGTAGAATTATAAAAATACACTTACAATAATATAGAAAATAAAGATCATAATAAAAATACTGACCCAGAAAACAAGCTAAGCTCGAGTGCTGGGCCATTATTTTTAATAAAAGTAAAAATTTTTAAAATAAAGTGATAATTAAATAAAAAAAATTATAAAAGCGCTCTAAATTGATGACAAGCATCAATAAATGACCTGTCAAACTCCTCACGTATACGTTTCATTATAGCCATTTCTTCATTATACTTTGCAAGAAATGCATCTAAATCCATTCTTTTATCGAAGGCATTTGGCATATTAATAAGTATCCAATAGTCAATATCTTGTCATAGCTTATCAATTTGTTAATTTGACGAAAACCAATATTCTCATTCTTAATTAAATTCATTAGCTAAAATACCGACTCCAGACTTTTAGAGAATTTTGGGCGCAATTCTCTAATTAAAGATAATAATATGATAGAGAATTATAATGATAGTTATAATGATACTTCAATTTTTGATTATATTTATTGATTGTTTAATTCTCTATCATTTAAGCTTTATTTGATTTCATTATCCATAATTTGAATAAATTTATGCTACAGATAGAGTGCCCGGTTAATTTATAGTTAAACTGTAATACCTGAGTCAGGCTGCGCACATGTCTCATTACTTTTTGCAATGTTTTGCCGCCTTTGCTTCATCAAACTTTATATCATCACCCCAAAATCTTTTATCAATCCCGAAACGGTTCTGATCTGTTCATCAATTGGCATGCCAAATACAAGATTGCTTAATAAATAAAAGTATTGTAAATATTAATCATGTAACCCTGAAAAACAAACTTAGTTAAAATACACAGAACAAAATAACAATTTATTATGACCTATAGTAATCTATGACAACGCTGACAGTGCTAGCCTGGCTCGCTTAAACATAAGCAGGTGCTAACAATGAGCTACTGGGTCAACGTCTAATGCTATCGTTTTTATAGATTGTTTAACCCACAACAAGAGTTTTAAATACTGCTAGGTAAATCAGCTTACAAATATATACACCTTAACCTAGATCCACAAGTTATTACTAAGTCTAGAATATCTATTTTTGGTTTTATCGGAACAAAATTAATTCTATAAAATAAAGAATTATACAAAACACTAGTTATTCTCAGGATTTAATGAGGAAATAACTACGCTTACAAAATATCTCATGCGTCTTGCGACAGAAAAGATAATAGTAAAAGGAGAAGAAAGTAAAATTTATTCTTGAAAGACGCAGAGAAATTTTCATGTAAGTATAGCTACTATTTTACCCAAGATTTTTCAAATAACGATTTACATACCCAATTGGCAAAGCTTTCACGGAAAGCTGTACTATAATATGACGAGCAATTATAGGTGTCTCCTCTTTTATTGTTGTTATATTTTTAGGGAGCTAGACAATTGCAGTGTTTGCCCACTCATTCCAATTTTCACATTCATTAATAATTGCTTCCCCATTATTAATTATGACATCAAATTGCTCACGTTTTGCATTTATTTCATCCTCGGAGATGTCAATGGGGATTGGAAAATTGTCTGGCAGATGCGCTGGCTCAATAATTCCTAAATTAGTAAATTTCATTTTTCAAGTTTTATTTTTTCCTAAAACCTAACTTAAACACATGTAATTTATTAAATCTGAAGAGAAAGAACACAAAAACATTAATAAAAAGACGGTAAGAGAGCCCCAATATAACTCATCCCTCTCAAAGTATTGCTCATTAAATAATATATAAAAATAATTCAAAAAATTACCTCCAATCGCTCTTCAAAAATTTAATCCAATATTTTTAATGCTTCAGTCTCCACTTTTCGGTCAATATCCTGTTTAACAGCTAAGGAAAGCATTGAAGTCATTGAATTTATTGTATATTGTAATGTTATAGAGAATTTGTCCTTCAAAAAATTATACAAAAATTTTTGAAAAAATATTCAAAAAATACCCTTTCCAGTCCTTCGTCTAGGACATACTATTTGATTATTAGTTCCATATACATGAGAAGAAGCAAATGCCAAATTTGTCTCTGGTGGAGGACGTATTGGAGGAGTCATAAAACGTCCATAAATTCTTTAAAATTTATAACTTCTAACATTTAAATTAATTAAAAAAGAAAGAATTTGAGTCGATATCCCCGGGTTAAAAACCCAGACAACCCTAAAATCAAAAAAAATAAACAAAAAAAACCAAATCCGATTCGTAAAAATTATCATTTTCGATATCTCTAGACCCACGAAAAATCAGACAAAACAAAAAAATACAATTTACCTTCGATCAAATAAAGGTTGAGAAGGAGGTGGATCTCCAGGTCCAGAATACCGACGATGACTATTGCCATTTTGGTTAAATTAATTTGAATAATGAAATCTTCCACCACATTTTCGTTGTTGTTGAAAACGAGTTTATTTTGTTGTTATTATAATTTTTCTGATGATAATTTCCATAACGTTGACAAATAAAGCGAGGAAAACGAAGAGAAATGCCTTAAAAATATAATTTAAAAATTTTTTCTAATTAAAAAAACCTTTTTCACTATCCACCAATCCTCTCGCAGCCAAATGTCCTGGAGATATAGACATATCTGCTGCCTTAACTTCCCAAACTATTGCTGGCTCAAATCAATGATCAGGCGACAATGATAGATCAAATGAATAATAAGGGCGGGGCTGGAAAAAATTTTTTCTTTTTTAAATTTTTTCCCAGAAATTTTTTTGAAAATTTATTTTCAAAAATTATTTTTTTGAAAATTTATTTTCAAAAAAAATGCGGAAATTTTATGCGGACATTTTTTCAAAGAATTTTTTTTTGTAAAAATTTTAATTATTGCAAAGAATTTTACAAAATTAAAAACCTTGTAAATTATAAATTCTTTAAATTGTTTGTACTGATTTTGTAAATCTTCATCTTTAAATCCTGTACCAATCTAAATTTAAAAAATTTAAAAATAAAAAAAAATTTGCAGATATTTTTGCGGACAATTATTTGCGGAAATTTCCACAAATTTTTTCTGTAGACTAAACTGTGTATCAGGGATCCTGCCGACAAAAAACCAAACTTCCCATTTCAGGAAATCGGGTTCCCGACCCAAAAAACGTTTGGAATTCCTGATTTTCGATAATCGGGCCGGCAGGATGCCTGCTGCGTACATTTATTCAACAGAGTAATTTTTGCGGACAATTTTTAAATTTTATAAAAAAAACCTTTTAGCAATAGAGTCACATATTGTTCACTTTCTTCATTATAACAAGCCAACAAATAACCCCCATACACACCAGCATGTTTACCAGATCCATGATAACCGCTTCCAAATAATCTTTTTTAGGTTTAAGCCATTTCCTTGAACGTTTAGCAAGTTGAGTCATCATCGAAACATTTTATTATTAGACCTATAGAAGGTTGATATAATTTAAAAATTTGACACATAAAGAAATTTGTGGAAGTATTTTTTTGCGGACAAATATTTGCGGACAAATTTTTTCAAATTTTCTTTTTTTGACAATTTTTGCGGATTTTTCTTGCGGACAAATCTCCACGTTTCTCTAGGTATACTAGCGCCCCCCTATCATTTCTCCACTTAACAAGCACCCAAAAAATCTCCCCAAATAAAAAATATTAAAAAAAACCTTCATAATTTCCTTTAATCAATTCTTCAAAAAATTTGTTAATTTCTTCAGAATCATTTGAATCCATATAATTTGCAAAATTTTGGTACACGTTCAACAATATCAGGAAATTTATTTGTTGAATTTTCTTGATTTCGACTGAAAATTTTGACCAATCCATCTGACAAACGGTGAATCTACAAAAAATATAGGTGAGAACTTGGAAGGCAGCAGCAGATTAATATAAAATTTGATGATAGAAACACTTAAGGGACTCTCCGTATACACCAAAATTGTCTTGGGTTGAAAAAAGTAGAGACTAGTTTCAGGCCGGAGTTATGGAAATTTTCTCGGATCATGCTCCGGGTTAAAGGATCTGGAGTTCGGGTAACACCGGAGCCATTCCCAGTCCACCAGCCACTCGAATTGAAAAAATTAAAAAGTATCATCACAAACATGTCAATAAAACAGCATTTCCCGAGGATTTAATAGTGAGGTTAGCCCCAGAGGTCAGGCCCGTAGCCAGGGGGTGCGGGGGGAATTCCCCCCTCAACCCCCGAAATGGGGAAATGGAAAAATTTTGGGGAAAGGTTTGGGCAAAAAAGTGAATTTTTTTGGCCTACGGCCTTCTAAAATTCTCAAAATTTTCGCCTGCAAATTTTCCCCCCTTGGCCCCCACCCGAAAAAATCCTGGCTACGGGCCTGCCAGAGGTAACTTATAGCCCATCAATTCAAAAGCATCTCCCTCCAAATAAAATTTAAAAAAAACCTGGCACCTTTCTCCCTCATATTTCCATTCACAAGCTAACATTTCCTCTCCAAACCGATCAAAAATTTCATCAATTCCTTTTGTTGGATGTGCCAGCATTGGTTTTATTGGAATTCCTGGAGTAATTTTGCATTCTTCTGGCAATTTTGAAATTCCAGATTTTAAAACTAATTCAATTATTCTTTCATAATTTGTGGACATTCACTGAAAAAATTTTTAAAAATTTCAAGAAAAAAATTTCAAAATAAACCAAAAAGTAGTTTTCATTGAAGTGTGCATCTTCTGCCATTCTTTCTTTTTTAATTTTTCTGCAGACATTTTATTTTCTATAAATTTTGGGGTTGTTGGGACAAATGAGTGATTAAAAAATCCCCCAAAAATAAAACTGAAATTCAACTCGCCCAAAATCCCCTAAAAAATACCCCAAATCCTCAAATTATAACTCAATGACGGAAACTGGATTTATAAAATTTTGGATCAAAAAAAAACGTAGCAAAAAAAGTCGAAAAGCCAGATAAATGAAATAATGAAAATGTCCGTAAGAAATATCGTAAAAATCCGCAAAAAGTCCTCAGAAAAGAATCACAAAAAATCCGTAAAAAGAGCCCACAGGAATTGACACCAATCCTGACAAATCCCAACATGTCAGCCTATCTCTCCCTACCCCTCTCCCTAAATTAATTTAAAAAATTTAAACCGTTCTTCCAGCAGCACCAGCAATTGCTTTAATTAAATAAGCATCAGCAATACCCAATTCCAATCCTTCATAAAAGCTGGTCCAAGTTGATTAACACACAAATGAACTGCTGGGGACTCAAATCATTTGGAGAAGGAATTCTAGGAAAAGAAAAAAAAATTAATTTTCAAGTTAAAACATCTTATAATGCCAAATCATCGAATCCTGTTGTTAGAACAATTTTGAGATTTTTAAGCTTTTGGCATTTCCCCCGTTTGGTATTTCTATTGATTTTTGCATT
Organism: Meloidogyne arenaria; assembly: GCA_036172955.1. NCBI lineage: Eukaryota > Metazoa > Nematoda > Chromadorea > Rhabditida > Meloidogynidae > Meloidogyne > Meloidogyne arenaria. The sequence goes on from JARQAB010000025.1 coordinate 4,009,138, forward strand.
TTGCAGCCTATTTGCGGACAAAAACATTAACTGACAACTCTTGGTTCTTTATTTAACACCAAAAGTTTCATTCAACGCAGGGTTGGGATAGGTAACGCAGGGTTGGATCTGGTATTGAGTTGAGTTCAGGCACCTAGTCGGGATTTCGGAATTTTCCGGATTTCAAAAATAAACGTTTTGCGGACAAAATTTGCGGACAAGATTTGCGGATTTTAGAGCATAAAAATAACCCCCAATTTTTAAACGGTAACCGTTCCATGCCCCCAGTCTACCCAACCCTACCAACCTTAACAAAAAAAATACACAAACTTGTCACCACCAGCCTTCCATTCTGTTTGAGATGCTGCATTTTCTTTCATTTTTGCTCTCACATAAATTTAGAAATATAAGCACTAGTTCTCCAAACTGAACGTCCAAGTGATTTTGAAAAAAGAGAAAATATCTCGAAAATATTTCAAAAAAATTTTTTTTAATTTCCTAAAACTCTAAAAGGGTCAAAAATTTTAAATAAAAAAATAATTAAGGCAATAACCTCTTAAAAAGAAAAAAATAAAATTTTGCACACAAAAAAATTTTTTTCTTAAAAATGATGCTTAAAGCATTTATACAATTTTAATATAAAAATTACCGAGAAAATTAAAAAAATTGTCTTTACTTTGACGGTAAAATTGAACACATTTTTATAAGAAACTTTTTATAAGAAACAGATCCCAAAAATTAAAAAAATTTAGATTTGCGGACAAAACTTGCGGACACTCCCAAAGTTTTCCTATCCCTACATTGTAAGGGCTGTAACACAAACGACTAAATATCAAACTCGAAAAAGCCATCAAAATACCAAACCTCACAGATTGGTATTTAACAAAAGGGGTCATACCAATGCAGCGAAAATTTGGGTAGTCCGCAAGTTATGTCCGCAAATAAAATTTCTTATAAAAAAGTTTCATACTACATCTAAGTTAAAAAACAATATTTTTGAAAAATTTATTTAAAAAATAATAAAAATAATGAGTCAAATTTTAATCCCCAAATACAATCAACATCCGAAAACATTATCTATAATTTATATTAAATTTTAAGGAAATGTTTATTTCTAAAGAAAATTTTCTATGATTAAAATACTATTCAAGATAAAAATTAAATTTTTTTTTAATTTATGATTCATGATACTATCTTTTTAAAGGATTACGGAAAATTTCTTTAAAAATAAAATATTTTTATAAAAATTAATTAATATAAATGACAGATAACAAGGTATGGGGATTAAATTGTAAAAATACTAATCCAGAAAACAAGCTAAGCTTGAGTGCTGGATTATTATTTTTATTTAAATAATTAAAAATATATAATAAATAAAATATCAATACATATTTAAAAAAATAAACGTCGTCGTGGATTGTGACGAATTTGTTGGAGTTGTGGTGGTGTTGGTGGGGGAGGAAGATGATGATGTGTTGGAGGTGGATGTTGTTGTTGTGGTGGAGGAGGAGGGAACTTTGCCTTCACTTTTTTATAAAACTTCTCCTTACATATGGCACAATTTGCATCCCACAAATGACCATTATGTAAATGTGTCGTGTCCTTGCCATCATTTAGTATTTCGTCAAGTGGCGACTAAAAATATTTTTCAATAAATTTAATTAATTTGGGAGTCAGGGTCTGAAGTAAAATTGGGAATCAGGGTCCCCATAAAATCTTAAAAACATACATGCATTTAGCGAAGACAACACATTCGTTGTTTAACATTTTTTTACTTCATTTGAACTATTATTATAATGTTCCATAAATTTGTTGAAATCTGATCCAACAGGTTTCATGTTGGTCGTTGCTTGAGTATTTTTTTAAATTAATTCACAGCATTATCTTAAATATAAAACTTTTTTATTGTAAACTTATAAAATTTTAAACTTTATTTTTTATATATTTTTTACAAAATTCTCCAATAATATTTTTAACATATAAAAATTATTTTCTAACAATACTAATTTTCTTTTAAAAGTTCCCATAAATGGCCAAAAAAATTTTCAAAATCGTATTGATAATTAAAGTATAATAAAAATTAATTAGTTCACCTTTGTTATTTTCACCAAGCCCACTACCCTTTGTCCAGGGAGCAGATCCAGTGCACTGGTGTAAGATGCAACTGTGCTCCACCTTTAAATTTGAATAAATTTAACGAATTATGGTACTATCTATGTTAACTATCTTAAGTTTTTAATTTTTTAAATTTATATTATTTGGTATTCTAAATTATAAAAATACTACGGAAAATTAATACATAATAGAATTAAAGGTAATGGAGGTCCGGGTAATTTTTTGGATTTTCCCTCTGAAGAAAATTTGAGGTCTAACGAGGTAAAGAGCTAGCTGGGGAGAAGGGAATAAGTACCTTTTGGGGGCTTGATATTCGTGGGCCCCCCTAACAATAAAGGGAAAATTAACCAAGAAAAAGGACAGAATTTTAAAATATAAAAAAATTAACCTCAGGATCAACAGCACTTTCTTCAATTCCATCGACAATTTCCTTCACCAATTCACCAAAAGTTGCACAACCGGACGTACACAGACGGCGGTACACAATGGTCCCCTACCGGGCATTTTCTACTAAAAATTAAATAATAAATTAATTTAAAAATTTTTAAAAAATAAATTGAAGTATAAACATTGCATAAATATGTATAAAAACAATGAATTTATTAATATTTATTTAGGCATTTTAAATTTGCTTAGGTATTATTTTCCGGGAAAATCAGAATTTAATGTATTCTCCTTTACCAAAAATAAAAGTTGAGAAAATACCCATAAGAAAATACATGGTTCCGGAAAAATCAAATAATTAAACAAAACCAGAAAACATTTCCGGAAAATACTCAAAAACAAATAAATAACAAATAAAACAACCAAAAACAATTTTAAAAAATTTTTTAACCATTTTGGGAAAAAAAATTTTTTTTGAAAAAATTTTGCGAAAATTTTTTAAATAAAATTTTCAAAATGAAAAACAATTTTAAAATTCTAAAAATAATTTAATAAAATATAATCTTTAAAATTTTGGAGATTTAGCCTCCATTATAAGCGACCGGGTCAATTGTTCAACAGATGGAACAGTAGAAGTTCCCAAAGCTTTAGCCAAAAGGACGTCTGAAGAGTATTCACCTCCATGGGATTGAACCTTATGAGAAATTTTTGAGAAATTTTTAACAAAGTTTTTTTTCGGAAAAATTTTCCCAAAAAATTTTTTTTAATTTTCAAAAATTTTTAAAAAATTTTCAAAAAATCCAAAACACACCTCCGCCCATTTATCCCCATTTGCTTTTTCATAAATAAGATTATTAGCAAATAATTTCTCATAAATCATAGCAGCACTAGACCGAGCAAGAAGATAGGAATAATATTCTGAAATTTATCAGAATTTTTTAAATAAAAAAAATAATTAATTACTTGCTCCATAAGAGACAAGATGAGAAAATCTGAAAAAAAAAATCAGAATTTCGGAAACAGAAAATTAAAAATCATAATTAAAAAATCAGAATAAAAAAAGGAATTAAGTCTGAATTCAACTGTCAAAACTGATAAATCAGAACAGGAAAAAGTTTCAAAAATTACAATAAAAACTCAGAATTTAAATTATAATACCTACCAGAATGTTTTAAAACTTAAAATTAAAAATCAGAATCGTAAACTTAAAAAACTAGAATTAAAAAAATAAACTTGAATTTCATAATTAAAAATGAGAAGTTTTTACAAACTTAAAAATCAGAATTTAAACATAAAACTTATTGCTAGTACTAAAACCAGAAAAAAATACAAAATAAAATCAGAATCGCAAACTTGAAAAATCAGAATTTCAAAAATTAACAGAAAATCAGAATTTAGAAATTAAAGTTTAGTTATAAAACCAGAAACGTTTAAAATTTAAAAACAAAAAATCAGAATTATAAACTTAAAAGTCAGAACTTGAGAAAAATCAGAATTTATAAATTAAAAGCTCAGAATCGCAAACTTAAGAAATATCAGAATTTATAATTTAAAAAAATCAGAATTTATAAAAAAAATCAGAATTACACTCTTGAAAAGACAGAACCTGAGAAAAAACAGAATTTAAAAATAGAATTACAAACTTAAAAAATCAGAATTTAAACTCTACCTCTGATGAAATGCATAATCAGGCTCAATATGAAACTGTGGAAGCGCTTGTTTATGCAAATTAATAAAGAGATCCGTTGTAGTAAATTTATTTTGGGAAATAGCTTCAGCATGTTCTCCATGAAGTTCAAGGTCAAAAAGAGAATAAATTGCCTTTGAAAAAAAAATTTTTTTTGAAATTTTTTTCAAAAATTTTTTGAAAATTTTGAAATTTCTTTGAATAATTTTTTCCAAAATTTTCAGAAAAATTTTTCATAAAAAAATCCAAAATTTTTTAAAATTTTAAAAAATTTTTTTAAATTAATCAAAACCTGTTGTGTATATTTTACAGCAGGAAATAATTTTCGCCTTTTAATAAGAGCCAAAACCAAGTCCTCCTCCAACATACAACCAGTTTCAGCACTTCGACAAATTTTTTGAAAAATCTGAAAAAATTTTTTTAATTTTAATTAAAATTTCAAAAAATTTATTTCTTAGTTATCCACACCCCTTGCCCTCCCCTCCAATTTCCTTTACTTATTTTCAAACTAAGTTATCCATGGGTTTTAGGGATAAGCAGGGTTTCCGAAACCCGAACTTTTTTATGTTAGGCGTGGAACAGGTCAGAGACTTCAAATTAGCCTCCTATATTTAATTTAATGGTCAAGTATCAGTTCATAAAAAGTCCGAAAATTTAGGGGCGCTTATAATTTCTTAACACCTCATATTAAAGTAGCTTGTAATTTTGAAAAAAATCGCAAAGGAGAGTATTAAGGGACGATAAAAAAAACAAATTTTAATTTTTAAAAAACCTTCGGATCATTAAAAAAGCATTCCATCAAATGTGACGGAACTTCAGCAAAATCAGTAGAACAACGAGTTCCTGAAAATTTTGAAAAAAAAATTTTTCTGAATTTATTTTTTAAAAATAAACCGGCAACATGTTGAAAAACAGTCCTTCCCAATATTGAATGCATTGCATGACCCATTTCGTGAAAAAAATTTTCTACTTGATGGGGACGCATTTCTATCTAAAAAAATATTTTTTTAATTTTTAAAAAAATTTTTTAAAGAAAATTTAATTTTCTTTACCTCACAAATTGTACCATCAGAATCTAGATCCAAACTATAAGCATAATTAAAACCCAAAGATACGACAACTATAGGTGTTTGGAATTCGCCGTTTTGAAGCTTAAAAAAATTTGTTTAAAAATAAAAATTTTTTCAATGCCTTAAGGAAGCCAATAAGCACCCAAAATGTAGAATAGTGGAAACTGACTTGAAATGCCAAACCTTCCACTCCCTCAAAAAACTGTCGAAATGCCAAACTGGGGAAATGACGCCAAAAAGGTGTCGAAATAAATAACAAACGAGAAAGACTCAAAATTCCAACCCCTCCCCCCAAGAACAGGCAAAATTGTAATCAGGCTTTTTGGCATTATAGGACTATAACCTCTTATTTTATAAGTTTTTGAAGCCCCAAGAGATTTATCACAACAAAATGTTTAGTACCCGAGAATTAATACCCCCAAAAAAATTTCTCAAAAATAATTTCCAAACCTTTTTAGAACACCTCACAGTAAAATGACAGTCGCCTTGAAGTTTAGAATCCCGCTGGTCTATATCAATGTAAATAAGGCCGAGAAATATTTTGTCATTAAATTCGTCTCGTCTATAAACCTCCTAAATGTAAAAAAAAACAAAAATTTTTAAAAAGTACTTTTCGCTCGTTATTTCCCCGTAAAGTCCGCAAATATTTGTCCGCAAATATTTTCTTTGACTATTTTCCTTATATAATTATCAGACAGATAAACAAAATTAAAAAAAACTTTCGAAAGTTAAAATAAATTTTTTGCAAATTTGAAATTTAAAAAAAAAATAAAAATTTCTGAAAATTTGAAATTTTTTCAAAAAATGAAAAAAATTTCTGAAAATTTTTTCGAAAAATTCGCGGACTTATTGGGGAAATAATGAGCAAAAATATAAAAAAATCAAAAAAAAAATTTAAAAAAAACCAATTTCAACACATTTCCTTCCCAACATTCACCACGTTTAGGTACCGACTTGACAAAAGTAATTCCATAAAGCAAATTAACAATTTCCTCAAATCCTTCAAGCATTTTTCCAAAATAAAAGTATTCATAGAGTGGAGGGATTTTGTTTTCAATTGTTTGCATTTTATGAATATTCCAATACTAAAAGTTTTTTTTGTTATTGTTGGTTACCGGTTAATTTTGGGTTGGGATCGTTTTGGCGCGGGACATTCTTTGACGCAAGCTCAAAAAAATTTTCTAAAATTTTGAATTAATAGCCCTCTTATGTTTATTTAAAATTTCCAAAAATTTCAGATTCTTTAGCTAGAATTTGAGAAAATAAATTTTTAAGCTAGATTCAAAAAAAAATACAGAAAGTGTCAAAACGGCCCCGCGCCAAAACGACCCGCAAACAATAGATTGTTGTTGGTGACCGCGGTTAATTGATGCCTGAATCACCACCACAGGTGAAAATTAATCGGTCGCCAACAATATCTGTATATTTTTCCTCCCACCCCTAAAGAGGAAAACTTTATTAATAAGGGGGCTTCCAGCTCCCAAAAAAGAGAAGTTTTTTTAATTTGAGATTTGATCTGAATAAAAATTTAAAAAAATTTTCAAAACCTTCACAGCAAATTCAATATCAGCCAAACCAACAGAATTAAAATCATTCACATTTTTAGAATTGAAATTGGTAAGGTCACGAATTTGTTCTACTTCATCCTCAATTTGACTAGAAAAACCCTTAAAAATAAAAAATTCGAAATTTTTCAAAAATTTTCAAAAAAACCTCAATTACACTTGTAAGAAATTTATGAGCACCTTCATAATCGCCAAGAATTGAATTTATTTGTGCTCGGTGTGCAAAAGTTGGAAATCCGGTCATTTGCGCCATTTGATGTCTTGAAAAGATTAAGCGTTTTAACAATAATTCCTATAAAAGAATAATTTTTTAAAGTTAAAAAAAGAAAATTGTCAGAATTTTCGGAAGTTTCAACAAAATTTGTGAAAAAAAAATTTTTCAGAGGTACAGAAAAAAATTAACAAAAAATTATAGAGAATTTTCGGAAGTTTTAAAAAAAAATAAAATTTTTTCCAAAATTTTTCAAAAATTTTCAAAAAAAAATTTTTTTTAGATTTAAAAACCTGTTCTCCATTATGCTGATAAAATTTATCAAAAGTAAATTTTCTCAGTTTTGAGTCCTCATGTTGAAGAAGTGGCCCATCTAGTATTTCGAGATCCTTAAGTTCTTGCGGAAAGTCTTTCTTGTCATCTTCAGTCAATTCAACTGGCTTATCATATCCAGCAACAAATTTGGTTCCAGCATCATAAATTTCATTAGATAATTGGACAAAGCGTTGACGCTACAAAAATTTTAATGAAAAAAATTTTCAAAATTTTTTTCAAAAAAATTTTCAAAATTTTTTTCATAATTAGTTCACGGTCGCAAGGGCGTAAGATGGGCTTCTGGGACTAACGCCCTCCCCCCCCCCCCACTCGAAATGAGGAAAGAGGGAAAAAACAGGGGGAAGGATAATCGAAAAAGGGAATTTTTTTCGATTGCGACCTGCGCCCAGCATTGACCGATCCTAGCAAATTTCGAAAAAAATTTCCCTAAACTGAAATACTATTCGATTTATTTTCTCTATCCGTGACTTATCTTTATTTTGCAAAAAACAAGAAATATTCAGTGACACAAAATGCCAAAGAATAAAAAACATCCTACTCGTCTTTAACCCCCCGAAAAAATTGAAAAGAAAATTGTGGGGTAGCCCAGAATTTTTTTAGACCTTATAAATAAAAATAGAAAAAAATCCCCAAGAATTCAAAATTAAAAAAATTCCAAACCTCAGAATCGGATAAAAGCACTCCAGAAAGCTCAAAATCCTGTAAAAGCATTTTTGCAGTTCTCAAACTAACTGGGTCCAAACGTGCAGATTCTGTTTCAAGAGAGCGTTTCAATGCAAAATATAATTCCTAAAAAAATTTTTTGAGAAAAATTTTTCAAAATTTAAATTTGAAAAATGTTCATTTCGAAAAAATGAATAAAATCCGCAAAATTTGTCAGCAAAAATTTTTCAAAATTTTTTAAATAAAAATCGAAACCTACAGGCGTTGTATTCAAAGTCTCAACAAGGCAAGTGAAGAAGCGCATACTTTTTTCTGCCGCTTCAGCAAATTTCGGATTAGTATGCATACAACGAACACAATCTGTCTAAAATTAAAAAAATTAAATTTAACTTTAAATTAAAGAATCAGGGATGGCCGAGACTTTCGAAAATTATTCGCTATGATTTAAAGTCGAAAAAAGTCCGGACTTGGGTGTTTTTAATAAAAATTTTCAAAAAAATTTTTAGTCGCAAGTTTTAGGGTCGAAAAAAGTCCATGATTCGGATAAGTTCGTTAACAGGACTGGGAGGGTTAACTGAGTCCAAACGTACACAAATCTGCCTAAAATTGGAAATTAGGTTATGGGGATTTTAGAACGACTTTGATTATATTTCGAGATCTCGTCCGAAATTATTTTAAAAATATTTAAAATTAAATTTTAAAAATAACCAAATCTGCCGCAGTACAAATCTCATTAGAAAGGTCATCAATTAACTGAACAGTGGTACATTTCTGAAAGTTAAAAGAAAATTTTTTCAAACAATTATAAGACTAATTTTGGTAATATTGAACAAGACAGACCCCCTTTTTTCTACCCAATTTTCCCCTATATTTTTGAAAAATGGGCAGATCTTTTCCCCTTTCTTCCATCCAAATTGCCTCTAATTTTGCCTATTCACAAACAAAAATGATTATTTAATTCCTTTGGATGGAAATGATAGGGGAAAATTGGGTAGGAAAAAGGGGTCTGTCCGGTTCAATATTACCCTAATTTTATTGTTTTGGAAGGACTAAAGATGGTCCGTTCTGTAGAAGTTAACAGAAAAAAAGAGAAAACAAAGGTGTCTGTAAACAACTACCGGGATACCCAACCAAAACCTCTCAAAAAACCCAGAAATAAAAAAAATAAAAACAAAATAAACCTGTGGATCAACCGCCCTTTCCTCAATTCCATCCACAATTTCCCTTACCAATTCACCGGAACGAACATTCACCGCTTGTGTGAGCAAATCAAAACCTTTGGGAGTCTGAAGAAGGAAATTGCCAAAAAGTCCAACAACTGGTGATTCTTTGGTGAAATTGAAAGGAGCCTTGAATCCTAACAAGCGAAAAGATCCATGACGAGATTTAGCCAATTTTGAGGTCAAAGAAAAAAAATTTTTTAGAGGAAGAAGCATTTTCTACTATAAAGTAAAAAAAATAAATTAATTAAAAAATATTGAACTGTAAAGAAACATGGAATAAATACAAAAACAAAGAAAAATTTTTAAATATTTATTTAAAATCAATATCAAAAAAATAAAAGAATTTATAAATTTATTTGTATTTTCCGGAAAAAACAGAATTTAATTAAAACAACAAAATATTTTACTTAGTGTTTTCCTAAAAATGTTTAATTAAAAATCAGAATTTACATGTGTTTTAGGTTAAATATATGCTTCCGGAGCTTGAGTGCTATATCATTAGTAAAAATACTGACCCAGAAAGCAAGCTAAGCTTGAGTGCTGGGCCATTTTAATAAAAGTAAAAATAAAAAATAAAAAAATAAAATTAATACTCGAAAAAAAAATAATCTAGAAATGCTATTAAGATTCAAATATAAAGTCAACGGAATATTAAAAAATAATAAAAAAGTATAATAAATTTTTAGAAAAATATAACAAAATAATATGTCAAAATCGTAAGATTTAATTACTTAATCATTTCCAGTGATGAGATATTTAAAAATTTCTTTCCTATAATAAGGAATATCCCGTTGCATAAGTGTCAATTTTTTCTTTGGATTAATGGCCGTGCATACAATAATGTAAAACACCGCAATCAACCCCATTCTCTTGCTGAGGCACATCAAGTTTATCAATCAATGTCCAATCATCCCTTATGCCTATTTCAGTTGAGCAATTATGCGCGATATCAGTAACAATTTCACTTAATTTAATGTTTTAATTGTACTATAATAAAATTTTAAAAATATTCGTAGAAAGCCGAAAATATTATATATCAGATAAAAGCCCAAAATACTGAACTAACTAACAATAATAATTCCATCCATTTGTTTCGCTCAGAACAGACAATATTGTTGTTGTTCGAATCCATTGCTATAATTTTCTGATGTTTAATATCAGCTACAACTAAAGCAAAATGGTTTCGGTCCAAACATATAAGAGCCAACAACATATTTACATTATTGAGTGAAAATTTGAGTGACGATAAAATTCTATTTGTTCTATCGTAGCTCATCATTTCAAAGTAATTTATATATCGAACTGGATGTCCGATACACATCTTACTAATTGCCACATCAATTATATCAGAGATAGCCAATTTCCTTCAGTTAGACTCAAAAGCCATTTTTGTTTAACCTGATAATCAGAACCCTAAAATTAATATCAATTACTAGATAAGGATAAGAAATCAGGATATGAAGTAGAATATAATATGCCACAAAAATTAAATTTAAAATTTTTCATGATTTTTTGAAGACTAACTAAAAAATATATTTACCTGAAAATATTCTTGCTGAATTTTATTAATGTTCCCTAGTTTTCTTTCCATAGATATGTCAGCAATTTTTTCATTTAGAAGTTCCTGATAATTTTGTTTTAATTATTATTTCTGTTAATATATGCTTAATTTCACTTCCCATTAGTTTTTATTTGCTAAATTGCAATTTTTAAAACAAAACCCAAAAACCCACAGACAAAAGGCCCTCGTTGAAAGGCGTAGTGACAGAGACCCACAGACAGAAGACCCACAAGGAAAAATTTTACTAAAAGTTTAGAAGAACAAGATTGGACAAAGTTACGATACAAAAAACAAGGGCGTTTTCTTGCTTTAGTTAGGAATGGCGCTCACTCATTTTTCCTTTTGGATTAAGGATGGATTAAGAGGATTCGATGAATAAGAGAATATCTGTGGACTACGCCTTTCAATCTGTCACTACGCCTTTCAACGAGGGCCTTTTGTCTGTGGGTTTTTGGGTTTTGTTTAAAAAATTGCAATTTAGCAAATAAAAACTAATGGGAAGTGAAATTAAGCATGTATTAACAGAAATAAAATTAAAACAAAATTATCAGGAACTACTAAATGAAAAAATTGCTGTCATATCTATGGAAAGAAAACTAGGGAACATTAATAAAATTCAGCAAGAATATTTTCAGGTAAATATATTTTTTAGTTAGTCCCCAAAAAATCATGAAAAATTTTAAATTTAATTTTTGTGGCATATTATCTTCTACTTCATATCCTGATTTCTTATCCTTATCTAGTAATTGATATTAATTTTAGGGTTCTGATTATCAGGTTAAACAAAAATGGCTTTTGAGTCTAACTGAAGGAAATTGGCTATCTCTGATATAATTGATGTGGCAATTAGTAAGATGTGTATCGGACATCCAGTTCGATATATAAATTACTTTGAAATGATGAGCTACGATAGAACAAATAGAATTTTATCGTCACTCAAATTTTCACTAAATAATGTAAATATGTTGTTGGCTCTTATATGTTTGGACCGAAACCATTTTGCTTTAGTTGTAGCTGATATTAAACATCAGAAAATTATAGCAATGGATTCGAACAACAACAATATTGTCTGTTCTGAGCGAAACAAATGGATGGAATTATTATTGTTAGTTAGTTCAGTATTTTGGGCTTTTATCTGATATATAATATTTTCGGCTTTCTACGAATATTTTTAAAATTTTATTATAGTACAATTAAAACATTAAATTAAGTGAAATTGTTACTGATATCGCGCATAATTGCTCAACTGAAATAGGCATAAGGGATGATTGGACATTGATTGATAAACTTGATGTGCCTCAGCAAGAGAATGGGGTTGATTGCGGTGTTTTACATTATTGTATGCACGGCCATTAATCCAAAGAAAAAATTGACACTTATGCAACGGGATATTCCTTATTATAGGAAAGAAATTTTTAAATATCTCATCACTGGAAATGATTAAGTAATTAAATCTTACGATTTTGACATATTATTTTGTTATATTTTTCTAAAAATTTATTATACTTTTTTATTATTTTTTAATATTCCGTTGACTTTATATTTGAATCTTAATAGCATTTCTAGATTATTTTTTTTTCGAGTATTAATTTTATTTTTTTATTTTTACTTTTATTAAAATGGCCCAGCACTCAAGCTTAGCTTGCTTTCTGGGTCAGTATTTTTACTAATGATATAGCACACAAGCTCCGGAAACATATTTAACCTAAAACACATTTAATTCTGATTTTTAATTAAACATTTTAAAGAAAGCACATTAAGTGAAATATTAAATATTTCCAGAAACATTTGTATATTTCCGGAAAACACAGAAGTAAATAAACAATTAATTGTTTTCCAGAAGAATCAGAATTTAATGTATTTTACATTAAACAAATACAAGTTCAGAAAACACAAATAAGAAAATACAAGTTTCCGGAAAAACACAAATAATTAAACAACCCAAAACATTTCCGGAAAACACAAAAACAAATAAGCAACAAATAAAACAACCAAAAACAAATTAAATAATATTTGAAGGCATAATTATTCGCCTTCTTTTAAACAAATCGCGAAACGGTGTTTTTGAATCTGTTGGAAGCCTTCCAATTCCTAATAAATTTTTAACACGGGGATGTCTAAGCGCTAACGTTTGGATAATTGATGTAAAAAGAATTGTACACATATAGAGGGATTGGATCTAAAAAATTTGATTTTTTGGAGGGAAAAATTAGGGGAAAAATGAGGGAAAAATAAAAAAATTTTTTCAGAAATTTTTGTAAATTTTGGTACTTTTGTTCTTCCACTTCCCCTACATTAATGCTCAAAATGTCATATACGGGGTAATAAAAGGAGCAAAAATTTTTCACCCCAGAAATAGTCTACTCCCCCTATGATTTTTAAATTTTCGGGGACCTATATCTCGGTCCACAGGCATCTCCGGAAAAAAAGTGGTACCGTTCGACTCAGCACCTTTTCTTACTCCATATGACATTCTGAGCATTAATGTAGGGAAAGTGGAAGAACGGGAAAGTAACAAAAATTTTTTCTGATACATAATTGAATTTTGGGGGAGGAAATCAAGGGAAAAATAAAAAAAATTATTCACAAGTTTTTGTCAGAATTTTTTTTATAAGATTTTTTCTGAATTTTTTCTGAAATTTTTTTGTATTTTTTTCCGATTTTTTATTCCAATTTTTTTCAAAAATTTTTTTTCAGAATTTTTTCTGAGATTTTTTCAGAATTCTTCAAGAAAAAAATTTTACCGCCGGCATTTCTGTAAGCACATAAGTTATTCCAATGGAAATAGCACAAGTCACCCCAGTCATGGTATAAGCAAACAATTTTTTGGGCGTAGACTGCAATGAGACAACATGAACTAATTTTCCTGTCTTAAAAAATATTTTTAATAATTTAAGAAAAACTAAAAAAATAAACCAACATAAAGATTTATAAAAGATAGAGCACAAAAAGTTAAAGGTAAAATCATGTAGGGATCAGCATGGGCAAAAGAAGGCACCCACAAGAAGCCAACAAATTTTGAGGAAGTTTCAACTAGAAAAAAGAAAAAAATTAAAAATACAAAAACTTGAATAAATTGTATTTTTTCCAGAAAAGAAATGTATTTTTTATTTGTTCAGGAAAATACATTTAAAATCAGAATTTAAAAGTATTTTTCCGGAAAATAATTAACTCAGAAAAAATACATTTTTATTTCAGAACAGAAAAGTACTCGTAATTTGTATTTTCTGGAAAAATATATTTTCACAGGAAAACATTATTTCTAAAAAATCAGAATTAATTTCCAGAAAAACAAATTCTTATTAAAGGAAAATACAAAATTCTTATTTTCCGGAAAAAACGTATTTTTTTGTTTAGGAAAACACAAATAAAATCAGAATTTAAATGTATTTTCCGGAAAATAATTAACTCAGAAGAAAACACATTTTTATTTCAGAAGGAAAATCAGAACTTATTTGTATTTTCCGGAAAACATTTAATTTTCTAAAATCATAATTACTTCCGGAAAAACACATTTTTAAGTAAAAAAAGTAAAAAAACAAACAATCAACACTTGTCCTCAAAGCTATAGCTGTATGCATCCACAAAGGAAATGTGCAGATTTTCAAATTAAAAATTCTGTTAAGTTGTAGCTTGTTTTCAGTAGCATATTCATATTGGGTTTTATAACACTGAAAAAATAAAAAAAAATTTAAATGATTAATTTAGCCAGAGAAAGGTGAAAATGGACAGAAAATCGGAATTTGGAAAAATTTTCGAAAATTTTGTTGAAAAACTTAGAATATCTGACTAACCAAATACAGGATTATTCTCCATTTAAAATACTCTTTCCCGTGTTAAATTAAAAAAAACCCAACACGTTATAAAATACTTTCGATTCACAGGAGTCCAAAAATGAGGGATTGCTGCATTTATTTAAATAAATTTTTTTTGATTTTTGGGTGTCTTAGCTTAATCATATTCCCATTGCCTTTTTAAACAAGGGAAAATTTACCCCCTCCCCAAAAAATTAATTAAAAAAATAAATTAAAAAACCAATTCTTCAATTTTTTGCAATTTTGCATTCCTTCTCAAATGTTCATAATTTGAAATTTTTGTAGGCATAGCCAACGTCATTCTACCAGTTTGTGAATCAATGACGGCTTTTTCTCCATAATGTGCAGCGGCTTCCTAAAAATAAAAATTCATTTGGGGACAAAATGTCATCTCAAAATTATTTTAGTATTTTTGTGATAAAATGTCAGTCGGCGGATTGGTTGGATTGGCGGGTCCTGGGAAGCCGACGGATATCCAGAACTCGATATTTGAACCGAAAACTTCCTGAAATTCGGGGCCTATCCCACCCAGATGAAAGGAAAAAATGCCACTCATTTTTTCGTGAATTTTGGGATCAAATGTCACCTCAAAATTTTTTTGGGATATTCCGTCCCCAAAACTTAATTTAATCTCAAAAAAACAGTAAAGTAAACCTCATAAACTTGTCTTCTAATAAGCTGATTAGCAATCATCCGTTTAGCCACCAATTTTTCAGAGAGTGCAAAAAGAGGGAAGGTAATGAGGCGAAGGGCTATCGCTGTGCCAACAACACCACCAGTATATTCTAAACAGTTGACTGATGCTAGAGCTGAAAAAGAAAACAATAAGATGCTTTAAAAATGATTTTAGAGAAAAGTGACATTTGGTCCCAAAGGGAGATTTGTCACGATATAATACGAAAGTCAAAAAAATAGAAAGAATACGAACACGGTTCTCATTATTAACATGTCCAATAAATGCAGAATAAAAAAATGCGGATCAACCCCGAAGACTTACATCCTCAATGCCGATTGACACTAAAAACCCAAAACCTATGAAAGGAAATATCGAGGGATTTAGAGGGATTAAGGGAGAGAAGTTCCTAGTTATACTGGTGTCTCGAAAAAGAAAGACAGAAAAAATCACGACCTAAAGTCCCTGTGAAGAATGAACGAATTTTTTTGCGGACAATTTTTGCGGACATTATTGTTAAATTTTGCGAATTTCTTAATTTGTACAAAAAAGCAGAATCGAAGCATACTAGTAGCTGTGATTTTTAAACAAAGTTAAGGCTTTTCGACTTTGTAAAAGGACTTAGCCCCTCTTAATTTTAAAAAAGGAAAATGAATGAAGAGAAGGGACGAAAAAAGACAGAAGAAATCCAGTCCCACCCCTGCTGGGGTTTTCTCAAAAAATCCGCAAGTTTTGCCCGCGTTTTCCGCAAAAATTCATTCGTAGACAGTGTTTCAGTAAAAAGTCCGCAAGTTTTGTCCGCAAAAACACGTTGCCCAGGGTTACCCCCAATAAATCCGCAAAACATTTTCCCCCATCAAAAACCCGTAAATTCCCCAAAAATTAGAAAGAAAACCTTGATACGAATAAACAAAAGCTTTAGCCATAAAACTATTTTCAGCATAGGCCATTGTATACTGCAAAATTAGTTGAGCATAAGAATCGCTGCTAAGGTGCCGAATTTGGATTGATTTTGCTGGGTGTTGAAGCAACTTGAAAGTTTTGGGTATTTGAAAAGTCTTCATTGTAGAATGACGACAAAATAATATTAACATAATTTTCTGGAGAAAATTGAAAAAAAAAATTGAAAAAAATTTAAAAATAATCGAAGAAATTTAAAAAAGTTAAAAAATAGTGAGGTAAAAGAAGAAACGTTTAAGTTTACATATTTTGCCAAAACCACATTTTGCCAATTAGGGTTAAAATTTACGTTTTGTCACCACTGCTTAATGTCAAAAAATGAATTTTTAGCCTTATGGCAAAATGTGGATTTACATAATGTGAGGCAGCCGTTATGCTCGCTTTTAATTTTGCCGTTTGAGTGCTAAATATTTCAGTGTATACTTTGCGTATTCAGACGGTTGATTGCTAATTTGAGTGTAAAAATGAGAGGACAAAATAGCACAAGACAATTAGCCAATGAGTACCATTAATAGACAATTGAAATTTAATCACAAGACAACTCCAACTATTACCCAAGAAACAAAGAATTACTTTAAAAAATTAAATATTTATCACAATCGTGGGAGTAAAAGTTGATTACATAATAGTGGGTAGCAATTTTGACTAAACTAACAAAATGTGAATAGAATATTGGAAGAATGGATCAATTTTAGAAAGTAGATTAAAGAAGACATTTTTGTATACAGCCTCACTATAAGCGTCGGCCAGTCTAACCTCGATTTAAGAATTCCCAATTTCAGATACTCATTTTTACATTCAATTTTAACATTTGTTAGGCTACAGGAAAGGTGGAAACGCCTAAACAATACACCACTAAAATACCCTCAAACCCTACTAAAACGGTACCTCAAACCCCTCACAACCCCAACCGTCCTTAATGTCTCAGCCCCAAAGAGGAATTCAAAATCGAGGTCCCGACTGTATAATATAACATTTAATCATCGATATTCTCTTATCAGTTCCCCTTCTCAATAATTATCTCTTAATTCTCCTTCTTTTGCTGAACAAAATTAAACTTCCAATTCTTTTTGTATTTATGGTTAATACGTGTAGCGTTAGCCTCAGCAACCTTCTCCATTTCCCCATTTTTTCCAATGGGGCAATACAACTCGAAAATTTGGTTATTTTTGTAGTGCTCGAAGAATTTTTTTTCTGAGGCTTGTAAAAGTTTTTTGGAATCGCAATTGAAGTTTATGTGGTTGTGTGTCTCGTTGGTTTTGACGCAAGAAGGCAAATTTCGATTAATTCCAAAGTCGGGGGCTGTTTTAAATTTTTAAAATATTCGTAGGAACAGCGTATTTTCTTAAGGAGGAAGATGGATATCCTTGGATATCCTGGGAGATACCTGTGAATATCCTGGGACCCGTTGGTTGCTCAGGCCCGTTGGATACACATATTTGTCTCCACAGAAGTATAGAAATAAGCTAAGAGAAAGCTTGACAAATATGAGTAGGCTACACTGAGTAAGCTCGCGATTCTTTACCCAAAAACGGCAGGGATTCCAGATTTTCTGGATCCCTGCTAAACACCCGGAAGGAATAGAACATGAGGGAATTGAAAGACTTGTAGGCTTTGATGGCTAAAGAGGGATTTTTTTGTTCTCTCCTAAAGATCCTTAGCCTACCCCATGCTTTAAAAACATTCAACTTAGTCGTCCAATAATCTAAAGTCAACTTATCAGCTTACAGATTTTACATTTCAAATCTCCCATTTGATGCAATCCAGAAAGTGCCAATGATCCCATAACCATAATATTAATAACTTTGGGACACCAAAAAGTTTTATCGTCGTCATCAAAAATTGGGGCGCTGTCTGGTGAAGGAGCTGGAGCTGGTGAATTTTCTTGTAGCAATTTTCGATTTTTACGAATTGAAAATCTTTTTTTAATTTTATTTTTCTTCCCATCTTCATAGACTTTTCCACAAATTTCCCCATCCTCTCCTTTATTCTCAAACATTTTCTCTTGATTTTCTTCTGTCAGTCCTTGCAAAACAGAAAATCTATTTGAAGTATCCACTTTTCCCGAATCATTGGCTTTTTCTTTTACTGAGCTTGTTTCTCCTTTTTCCATGATTTTTGGATTTCCATAGAAAGGAATATTTGGGTATTTTACACCATTAACATTTTCATATGATGCCGGAGCTATTTCCCCAACATTTGATGTTGTATGTTGAATTGGGGCAAAATTTGACGGCAAATTTGCTCCTTTAAAAATTTTTAAATACATTCGGAGCTCAGTTTTACGCCACTCTCGGGCAAAAAATAATATGTATGTTAAAGTGAGAGTGAATTACAAGTTAGGACCGTCTATATTATTATTAGAAGTCTCGAGGAAATTTGAGGAGTACAAAACACCTCGAGCTTTTGCTCTAAGTTTAAATCTGAATATATCAGTGAAGAATAGGCCCCAGGCGTCGGAATTGAGGCTCCCTTTAAATGCAAACCGGGTGTGCCGCATAAGAGATATGGCACTATAATAGTAGGCCTCAGACATCGAACCGGACTACAGTTAAAGTCCGGGCTTGGTATACTTCTACAGATATCATTCTCCGTTTCGTTCCCCGTCTTTTTTCAATTATCCACCTCTTCAGTAGCAACCTTAAAATACCCTCACCTTCAATCCCTCCATCAATAAGGCAGAGAAATAAAATGAGAAATATTTTTAACTTCATTTTGAAGAAATATTGGATTTTAACAATATTACTTTAGCTTCAAAAATTATTTAAAAAATTTTTTGAGAATAGAAATATGAATATTTTGGCAAGTTAAATAAAGGCTTTTAAATAAATTTTTAATAAAAAAAACACACGAAAATATGTTTATTGCGCAATTTTAATTTGCCTTTCACATGGACATTTGCACTCTACAAGGTGGATTTTTGTGAAATTTTGTCATTATAGATTCCTTGTGATTTTGAGAAAAATTTCCCTTTGATGTTTAAAAAGTGCAATTTGAAAAGTGCAAGGAAAAATATAAAATAATAATCCTATGACTATGTGAAAGGAATGCCGGCATCCAATTTTTTCCATATTATTTTCTTATATTTTTTTTCTCCATTTTTGATTAATGCCTTAAGGCTATAGACGCGAAAGCATTAATTTTTATGTAAAAATAGTAAATTAAAGGAATATGACTCTTAAAGTAGGCCAAATGCCGGCCATCTAATTAATGGTGCACACAACCCACACCATGCAGATTGGGCTTGAGAATATAGCAGATAGACTTAGCGTAAGGCTTTGTTTTACTTTCTATTTACCGGCCGTTGTAGCTCCTCTATGTTACTTATGAAAGGTATTGAGGCTTAGAGGTACAACGAATTTTCAGGGTGTCTACTTGCACTTGTAGCTCAATAGCGAGATACTTGTGGAGCTTCAGCTGTGTATTTTTACCCAGTGAAGCTAAGTCGATCAAAGATTAACTTGTTTTTTCGTTTAGATCACATATTCTGATTATTATTATTATGTTGACTAAACAAAATAAAGATAGTGAGGAGAAAAAGGAGATTTGGGTCTCAATGGAGAGTTTCTTCAAGGGAGTCAGATTCTCGGGATCTCGTGTGTATAATGACTATGATACACACAAAAAGGCTTTGCAACGTGCCAAAGATATGGCTGATGGGGAACCTTTTGGGAAGAAGAAAGAAAGTTACTTAGGTGTAGGTGGCTGGGTTGCCAAATCTCGTTAACATAGTGATTTGTCATATCCTGCACCTTCTAGACCCTCGAAGCCCGTCGTGAAAGCTTCGGTGACTTCTTTCTATGTGGAAAAGTTGGGGATTGGCTATAAGCCATTTTTTGACCCGTTACATTGGCAGGCTTGACGAAGGCGTGGTTGATCACAAGCGATCTCCATAAGCCGGGCCGAGTAGCTCCCATATCTCTTCAAGGGTACTCTCGTAGTATTAGGTTTTCATGTGATAGACTGCGGTCCCTCAAACGAAGCTATTCTTGCGGATATACTAATTCCCCTTTTTTTCAGATAAATATATATTATTTATTATTATTGCTCATCAAAATGGTGATGAATGAAAAGAGAGGAGAAAAGCCTGGCACGTCTGCGGGATCTTTCTATGTGGAAGTTGTGGAAATTGGCTTCCAGCCATTCTTCCGACCCGTCACACGCAAGTGAGGCTAACCCCTTTTTCACACTCTAAGTCTTCTGTTCTAGGTGACCACGTGGATGGAATGAAGAATGTACACGCATAAGTCTGTATTGGAGAAGGGCCTGAAAAAGAAGTTCACTCAAGCAGAACTTGAGGCTAAGGTGAAGAAGGAAGTTAAAAAGCTGAAGACAAAGGCTGCCACTGAGGCCACTTAGGCTGGAGATGCTGCTGATGCTAATTAAAGAAGGTAGGTCTTGGGTCTTGTACTCAAATATTTTTTAGAAACGTAGTATGGAGGACGTGGACGTTCAATTGGTGGATGAAAATGAGAAGAATGAAGGCAGAGAATAAATAAATGAATTACAGTAAATGTTCCAATAGTAGCTCTGGGTGTCTATTTTTCAATGGGTCCCATTGCGTGGGCCTCTAATGGGGCATAAGGAGAAGAATGAAGGAGAAGAAAGCTTCTATAAGGCTTGGGCGTTTATTCCTCGTTATCACTTTTTAGAAATCGCAAATTTAAAATTGGTTTGGTGGATTTGGAGTGATTAAAAGATTTTGGTAGATATTGAGGGATTTGTGAGATTAAGAGGGTGGTCTAGGGAATATATTAAATTAAAAAAGGATTTATTCTCGAGAAACGCCTTTATCCATGAAAATCCCGCGAGATATCCCTCAATATCCCACCAAATCATACTATATACGCTTGTCCACTCACGCATATTCCATCGAAGCATTGCCCACCAAAGCATTGCTGTCTTTTTTTTTTATTAAAAACCGGACGGTAAATCGTGTATTTTCTATTAACCTGTTAAGTTATTCGGGTTTCTAAAAACCTGTTTAAACGTTAACCGGGTGGAACGGAAAATAACCGGCTTTGTCCAACTCTAATACTTATCACAATAGAAACTTTTTTGTTGATTATATGCACGACACAAATATGGGGGCATTTTCGGAGCAGGACGAATAGCGCGGCCGAATAGGCGCGGCCGAATAGGCGCCGAGACAAATAGGCGCGAGACGAATAGGCGCGGGACGAATAGGCGCCCGAAGTTATTTTTTCCTATATATTTTTTTTGATTTTCTGTTCTGATTTTTTGTTCGGATTTTTTTCTGATTCATTTTTCTTATTTTTTTGTTCTGCTTTTCTAACATTTTTAAAATCTTAATTAAAAAAGAAACTTCAGTTTTATTAGTCATCGAATCGAAATTTATCAGAGAATCATGAAGCAAAAATAATCACCGATTTAATAAAGGAGTGGATTAATAAAGGAGAGCATCAACATTGATAAAATATAAAAAATAAAGTAATTTAAGGGTTCATTGTGTAATTTCACGAAATTCCTTTCAAATATTCAATAAGTTGCCGGTTCTGGTTGTAGTTGTGATCATTGTTGTTTGGCCGATAATTCTGAACTTTGGCGAGGATCCTGGAATCTGCTTCACGGTATTTTCTACGTTTTGGAGGCGGCTCACGGCCAGAAATGAAATGAGAAAAATCAACATCCGTGCCCTACAAATAAAAAAATAAAAGGAAAGAAAATAAAAAAATACTTTTTGAACTTTTTGAAGAACAGTAATGTGGCTCCATAGTTTCCACAGCTCGTCTTTTCATTCCTGTCTTCACTTCCTGCGCAACAATTCGAGCTGGATTAGGTTCACAGGTGTGCTGAGTAACCATACGAACAAATTCATCCTCCAAAGTAGTCCATATACGGCCTTTGCATTTTTCAATTCCATTTTTAAATTCACATCTCCAAAATTTAATCGTTCCATCACTATTTGGTTTATCAAATATATAAAGTCTACCATCGTAATTTAACTTTTTATTCCCATTTTTAGTGTCAATTTCACGATTACAAAACATTCTTTTCTGTAAAAGACAAAAAAATTTAAAAAATAATAAAATTACAAAAAAAACTTTTGCAAAACCGTTTGGTCGCCTGAACGATCCGATCTGTGACGATCCGATTAAAAATTGCCTCAGGCAAAGTAGACCAAAGTGCAATTGACCAAGTGTCGTAGGGTTCAGGCAATAGGGTTCCCCCAGGCAATCAAATTTCACCAGGCATTTTTGGTTTAGAGTCTGTGACGATCCGATTAAAAATTGCCTCAGGCAAAGTAGACCAAAGTGCAATTGACCAAGTGTCGTAGGGTTCAGGCAATAGGGTTCCCCCAGGCAATCAAATTTCACCAGGCATTTTTGGTTTAGAGTCTGTGACGATCCGATTAAAAATTGCCTCAGGCAAAGTAGACCAAAGTGCAATTGACCAAGTGTCGTAGGGTTCAGGCAATAGGGTTCCCCCAGGCAATCAAATTTCACCAGGCATTTTTGGTTTAGAGTCTGTGACGATCCGATTAAAAATTGCCTCAGGCAAAGTAGACCAAAGTGCAATTGACCAAGTGTCGTAGGGTTCAGGCAATAGGGTTCCCCCAGGCAATCAAATTTCACCAGGCATTTTTGGTTTAGAGTCTGTGACGATCCGATTAAAAATTGCCTCAGGCAAAGTAGACCAAAGTGCAATTGACCAAGTGTTGTAGGGTTCAGGCAATAGGGTTCCCCCAGGCAATCAAATTTCACCAGGCATTTTTGGTTTAGAGTCTGTGACGATCCGATTAAAAATTGCCTCAGGCAAAGTAGACCAAAGTGCAATTGACCAAGTGTCGTAGGGTTCAGGCAATAGGGTTCCCCCAGGCAATCAAATTTCACCAGGCATTTTTGGTTTAGAGTCTGTGACGATCCGATTAAAAATTGCCTCAGGCAAAGTAGACCAAAGTGCAATTGACCAAGTGTCGTAGGGTTCAGGCAATAGGGTTCCCCCAGGCAATCAAATTTCACCAGGCATTTTTGGTTTAGAGTCTGTGACGATCCGATTAAAAATTGCCTCAGGCAAAGTAGACCAAAGTGCAATTGACCAAGTGTCGTAGGGTTCAGGCAATAGGGTTCCCCCAGGCAATCAAATTTCACCAGGCATTTTTGGTTTAGAGTCTGTGACGATCCGATTAAAAATTGCCTCAGGCAAAGTAGACCAAAGTGCAATTGACCAAGTGTCGTAGGGTTCAGGCAATAGGGTTCCCCCAGGCAATCAAATTTCACCAGGCATTTTTGGTTTAGAGTCTGTGACGATCCGATTAAAAATTGCCTCAGGCAAAGTAGACCAAAGTGCAATTGACCAAGTGTCGTAGGGTTCAGGCAATAGGGTTCCCCCAGGCAATCAAATTTCACCAGGCATTTTTGGTTTAGAGTCTGTGACGATCCGATTAAAAATTGCCTCAGGCAAAGTAGACCAAAGTGCAATTGACCAAGTGTCGTAGGGTTCAGGCAATAGGGTTCCCCCAGGCAATCAAATTTCACCAGGCATTTTTGGTTTAGAGTCTGTGACGATCCGATTAAAAATTGCCTCAGGCAAAGTAGACCAAAGTGCAATTGACCAAGTGTCGTAGGGTTCAGGCAATAGGGTTCCCCCAGGCAATCAAATTTCACCAGGCATTTTTGGTTTAGAGTCTGTGACGATCCGATTAAAAATTGCCTCAGGCAAAGTAGACCAAAGTGCAATTGACCAAGTGTCGTAGGGTTCAGGCAATAGGGTTCCCCCAGGCAATCAAATTTCACCAGGCATTTTTGGTTTAGAGTCTGTGACGATCCGATTAAAAATTGCCTCAGGCAAAGTAGACCAAAGTGCAATTGACCAAGTGTCGTAGGGTTCAGGCAATAGGGTTCCCCCAGGCAATCAAATTTCACCAGGCATTTTTGGTTTAGAGTCTGTGACGATCCGATTAAAAATTGCCTCAGGCAAAGTAGACCAAAGTGCAATTGACCAAGTGTCGTAGGGTTCAGGCAATAGGGTTCCCCCAGGCAATCAAATTTCACCAGGCATTTTTGGTTTAGAGTCTGTGACGATCCGATTAAAAATTGCCTCAGGCAAAGTAGACCAAAGTGCAATTGACCAAGTGTCGTAGGGTTCAGGCAATAGGGTTCCCCCAGGCAATCAAATTTCACCAGGCATTTTTGGTTTAGAGTCTGTGACGATCCGATTAAAAATTGCCTCAGGCAAAGTAGACCAAAGTGCAATTGACCAAGTGTCGTAGGGTTCAGGCAATAGGGTTCCCCCAGGCAATCAAATTTCACCAGGCATTTTTGGTTTAGAGTCTGTGACGATCCGATTAAAAATTGCCTCAGGCAAAGTAGACCAAAGTGCAATTGACCAAGTGTCGTAGGGTTCAGGCAATAGGGTTCCCCCAGGCAATCAAATTTCACCAGGCATTTTTGGTTTAGAGTCTGTGACGATCCGATTAAAAATTGCCTCAGGCAAAGTAGACCAAAGTGCAATTGACCAAGTGTCGTAGGGTTCAGGCAATAGGGTTCCCCCAGGCAATCAAATTTCACCAGGCATTTTTGGTTTAGAGTCTGTGACGATCCGATTAAAAATTGCCTCAGGCAAAGTAGACCAAAGTGCAATTGACCAAGTGTCGTAGGGTTCAGGCAATAGGGTTCCCCCAGGCAATCAAATTTCACCAGGCATTTTTGGTTTAGAGTCTGTGACGATCCGATTAAAAATTGCCTCAGGCAAAGTAGACCAAAGTGCAATTGACCAAGTGTCGTAGGGTTCAGGCAATAGGGTTCCCCCAGGCAATTTCAGGCAATTTCATCTTTAAAAAAGAATTTTCCAGGCTAAGTTGACTAAGGAAGCCCAGCGTAGAAGCCAACTACAATATTTAAAAAAAAATTAAATATGTTTTTGATAGTCTCATTTGTTTTCATTGACTCAAGTTTTTGCCAAATCATTAAAAAAAGATTACGACACTCCCGATTCCCAGGACGTCTCCGTTCCAAGTACTAAGGAAGCCCAGCGTTGCTTAACTTGCCAGATCGGACGGGATGGCGTGCTTTCAACGCGGTATGGTCGTAATCAATGGGTTGTCAATTTCTTAATATTTAAAACAAATTTCGCTGAGGCAAAGTGGGCGTGGCTTTTCGATGTTCGCTGTTCGCGGGAATGGTTTAAAGGAAAACTCAAATTGGGCTAATCTAGAAACTCGTGGAGAGAAATAATAGGATTAAAAATTTTTTGAAAAATTTAAAGTTTATTATTATAATAAGCTTTGTTTTTTGAAGAATAAAGTTTATTGTTATTTATTTTTTAAAACTTTTAAAGTTTATAAAATTAAACTTATAACAATAAACTTCTAACAATCCTTTATTGACTCTCGCTGCAAAATTAATTTGGCTTCTGGCAATTGTCAGGAATTTAGCCGATTATAACTTTTGTGAATTTATAATTATAATTAATTATTGACATTCTTTTGCAAAGGATATTTAGTATGTTATCAGCTGTCATTAATTTTTAATTTTCGACTTTTATTTCGGGATTTTGAATTCTAAAATTATCAATGTAATCATTATTAATGACAGCTTAATTACCAGCAGTCTCGGTAATTCAAGCTTTGCTAAATACCTAAATAAAAGATATCTGGTTGATCCTGCCTGAACTGATGTGTTTATTTCAAAGATTAAGCCATGCATGTATAAGTTTAATCGTTTATCGAGAAACCGCGAACGGCTCATTACAATGGCCATTATTTACTTGATCTTGATTGTCTAAATGGATAACTGTGGAAAAGCTAGAGCTAATACATGCACTAAAGCTTTGTCCTTACGGAAAAGCGCATTTATTAGAACAAAACCACGCGGCTTCGGCTGCTTCTTGTTGACTCAGAATAACTTAGCTGACCGCATGGCCTTGTGCCGGCGGCGTGTCTTTCAAGCGTCCACTTTATCAACTTGACGGGAGCATAATCGACTCCCGTGGTGGTGACGGATAACGGAGGATCAGGGTTCGACTCCGGAGAAGGGGCCTGAGAAATGGCCACTACGTCTAAGGATGGCAGCAGGCGCGCAAATTACCCACTCTCGGCTCGAGGAGGTAGTGACGAGAAATAACGAGACTGTTCTCTTTGAGGCCGGTCATCGGAATGGGTACAATTTAAACCCTTTAACGAGTATCAAGCAGAGGGCAAGTCTGGTGCCAGCAGCCGCGGTAATTCCAGCTCTGCAAATACATAGAATTATTGCTGCGGTTAGAAAGCTCATAGTTGGATTCGTATCGATACCTTGGAACCCTTCGGGTGTCTCTAGGTGTTATCGATTTATCGTAATGTTCGGTTTTGAGTCCTTAACAGGATTCTTAACAGGCATTGCAAGTTTACTTTGAACAAATCAGAGTGCTTCAAACAGGCGTTTTCGCTTGAATGATCGTGCATGGAATAATAGAAAATGATTTCGGTTCAGTTTTATTGGTTTTACGGACTGAGATAATGGTTAACAGAGACAAACGGGGGCATTTGTATGGTCCCGTGAGAGGTGAAATTCTTGGACCGTGGCCAGACAAACTACAGCGAAAGCATTTGCCAAGAATGTTTTTATTAATCAAGAACGAAAGTCAGAGGTTCGAAGGCGATCAGATACCGCCCTAGTTCTGACCGTAAACGATGCCAACTAGCGATCCGCCGATGGAAATTATATTGCCTTGGTGGGGAGCTTCCCGGAAACGAAAGTCTTCCGGTTCCGGGGGAAGTATGGTTGCAAAGCTGAAACTTAAAGGAATTGACGGAAGGGCACCACCAGGAGTGGAGCCTGCGGCTTAATTTGACTCAACACGGGGAAACTCACCCGGCCCGGACACTGTGAGGATTGACAGATTGATAGCTTTTTCATGATTCAGTGGATGGTGGTGCATGGCCGTTCTTAGTTCGTGGAGTGATTTGTCTGGTTTATTCCGATAACGAGCGAGACTCTAACCTACTAAATAGTTGGTACATACTCTTAGTGTATACAGCTTCTTAGAGGGATTTGCGGCGTTCAGCCGAAAGAAATTGAGCAATAACAGGTCTGTGATGCCCTTAGATGTCCGGGGCTGCACGCGCGCTACACTGGCAAAATCAACGTGCTTGTCCTACCCTGAAAGGGGCGGGTAAACCATTGAAAATTTGCCGTGATTGGGATCGGAAATTGCAATTATTTTCCGTGAACGAGGAATTCCAAGTAAGTGCGAGTCATCAGCTCGCGTTGATTACGTCCCTGCCCTTTGTACACACCGCCCGTCGCTGCCCGGGACTGAGCCATTTCGAGAAATTTGGGGACCGTTGATTTAATTTTTCTAAATTACTTTGATGGAAACCAATTTAATCGCAGTGGCTTGAACCGGGCAAAAGTCGTAACAAGGTAGCTGTAGGTGAACCTGCTGCTGGATCATTACTTTATGTGATGTTCAAATTTGAATTCGCAATGAAATGATCGTTGTGAAACGGCTGTCGCTGGTGTCTAAGTGTTGCTGATACGGTTGTGAACGTCCGTGGCTGTATATGTGGTGACATGTTAGGACTCTAATGAGTTTAAGACCTAATGAGCCTCTTAAGTGAGGCCGCCAGCAACCTTTTTTTTCTCTACATTTTAAAAAAAAAACTAAAATTCTACCCTTATCGGTGGATCACTAGGCTCGTGGATCGATGAAGAACGCAGCAAACTGCGATAATTATTGCGAACTGCAGAAGTATTGAGCACAAAAGTTTTGAACGCAAATGGCCGCATTGAGGTCAAACTCTTTGCAACGTCTGGTTCAGGGTCATTTTCTCTTATAGCGGAAGCTTTAATTTCTATAATGATGTTGTTGCTTTATATTTTAAAAGGATTAGTTTTTTAGGGGTTCAGGCAATAGGGTTCCCCCAGGCAATCAAATTTCACCAGGCATTTTTGGTTTAGAGTCTGTGACGATCCGATTAAAAATTGCCTCAGGCAAAGTAGACCAAAGTGCAATTGACCAAGTGTCGTAGGGTTCAGGCAATAGGGTTCCCCCAGGCAATCAAATTTCACCAGGCATTTTTGGTTTAGAGTCTGTGACGATCCGATTAAAAATTGCCTCAGGCAAAGTAGACCAAAGTGCAATTGACCAAGTGTCGTAGGGTTCAGGCAATAGGGTTCCCCCAGGCAATCAAATTTCACCAGGCATTTTTGGTTTAGAGTCTGTGACGATCCGATTAAAAATTGCCTCAGGCAAAGTAGACCAAAGTGCAATTGACCAAGTGTCGTAGGGTTCAGGCAATAGGGTTCCCCCAGGCAATCAAATTTCACCAGGCATTTTTGGTTTAGAGTCTGTGACGATCCGATTAAAAATTGCCTCAGGCAAAGTAGACCAAAGTGCAATTGACCAAGTGTCGTAGGGTTCAGGCAATAGGGTTCCCCCGGGCAATCAAATTTCACCAGGCATTTTTGGTTTAGAGTCTGTGACGATCCGATTAAAAATTGCCTCAGGCAAAGTAGACCAAAGTGCAATTGACCAAGTGTCGTAGGGTTCAGGCAATAGGGTTCCCCCAGGCAATCAAATTTCACCAGGCATTTTTGGTTTAGAGTCTGTGACGATCCGATTAAAAATTGCCTCAGGCAAAGTAGACCAAAGTGCAATTGACCAAGTGTCGTAGGGTTCAGGCAATAGGGTTCCCCCAGGCAATCAAATTTCACCAGGCATTTTTGGTTTAGAGTCTGTGACGATCCGATTAAAAATTGCCTCAGGCAAAGTAGACCAAAGTGCAATTGACCAAGTGTCGTAGGGTTCAGGCAATAGGGTTCCCCCAGGCAATCAAATTTCACCAGGCATTTTTGGTTTAGAGTCTGTGACGATCCGATTAAAAATTGCCTCAGGCAAAGTAGACCAAAGTGCAATTGACCAAGTGTCGTAGGGTTCAGGCAATAGGGTTCCCCCAGGCAATTTCAGGCAATTTCATCTTTAAAAAAGAATTTTCCAGGCTAAGTTGACTAAGGAAGCCCAGCGTAGAAGCCAACTACAATATTTAAAAAAAAATTAAATATGTTTTTGATAGTCTCATTTGTTTTCATTGACTCAAGTTTTTGCCAAATCATTAAAAAAAGATTACGACACTCCCGATTCCCAGGACGTCTCCGTTCCAAGTACTAAGGAAGCCCAGCGTTGCTTAACTTGCCAGATCGGACGGGATGGCGTGCTTTCAACGCGGTATGGTCGTAATCAATGGGTTGTCAATTTCTTAATATTTAAAACAAATTTCGCTGAGGCAAAGTGGGCGTGGCTTTTCGATGTTCGCTGTTCGCGGGAATGGTTTAAAGGAAAACTCAAATTGGGCTAATCTAGAAACTCGTGGAGAGAAATAATAGGATTAAAAAATTTTTTGAAAAATTTAAAGTTTATTATTATAATAAGCTTTAAATTTTTGAAGAATAAAGTTTATTGTTATTTATTTTTTAAAACTTTTAAAGTTTATAAAATTAAACTTATAACAATAAACTTCTAACAATCCTTTATTGACTCTCGCTGCAAAATTAATTTGGCTTCTGGCAATTGTCAGGAATTTAGCCGATTATAACTTTTGTGAATTTATAATTATAATTAATTATTGACATTCTTTTGCAAAGGATATTTAGTATGTTATCAGCTGTCATTAATTTTTAATTTTCGACTTTTATTTCGGGATTTTGAATTCTAAAATTATCAATGTAATCATTATTAATGACAGCTTAATTACCAGCAGTCTCGGTAATTCAAGCTTTGCTAAATACCTAAATAAAAGATATCTGGTTGATCCTGCCTGAACTGATGTGTTTATTTCAAAGATTAAGCCATGCATGTATAAGTTTAATCGTTTATCGAGAAACCGCGAACGGCTCATTACAATGGCCATTATTTACTTGATCTTGATTGTCTAAATGGATAACTGTGGAAAAGCTAGAGCTAATACATGCACTAAAGCTTTGTCCTTACGGAAAAGCGCATTTATTAGAACAAAACCACGCGGCTTCGGCTGCTTCTTGTTGACTCAGAATAACTTAGCTGACCGCATGGCCTTGTGCCGGCGGCGTGTCTTTCAAGCGTCCACTTTATCAACTTGACGGGAGCATAATCGACTCCCGTGGTGGTGACGGATAACGGAGGATCAGGGTTCGACTCCGGAGAAGGGGCCTGAGAAATGGCCACTACGTCTAAGGATGGCAGCAGGCGCGCAAATTACCCACTCTCGGCTCGAGGAGGTAGTGACGAGAAATAACGAGACTGTTCTCTTTGAGGCCGGTCATCGGAATGGGTACAATTTAAACCCTTTAACGAGTATCAAGCAGAGGGCAAGTCTGGTGCCAGCAGCCGCGGTAATTCCAGCTCTGCAAATACATAGAATTATTGCTGCGGTTAGAAAGCTCATAGTTGGATTCGTATCGATACCTTGGAACCCTTCGGGTGTCTCTAGGTGTTATCGATTTATCGTAATGTTCGGTTTTGAGTCCTTAACAGGATTCTTAACAGGCATTGCAAGTTTACTTTGAACAAATCAGAGTGCTTCAAACAGGCGTTTTCGCTTGAATGATCGTGCATGGAATAATAGAAAATGATTTCGGTTCAGTTTTATTGGTTTTACGGACTGAGATAATGGTTAACAGAGACAAACGGGGGCATTTGTATGGTCCCGTGAGAGGTGAAATTCTTGGACCGTGGCCAGACAAACTACAGCGAAAGCATTTGCCAAGAATGTTTTTATTAATCAAGAACGAAAGTCAGAGGTTCGAAGGCGATCAGATACCGCCCTAGTTCTGACCGTAAACGATGCCAACTAGCGATCCGCCGATGGAAATTATATTGCCTTGGTGGGGAGCTTCCCGGAAACGAAAGTCTTCCGGTTCCGGGGGAAGTATGGTTGCAAAGCTGAAACTTAAAGGAATTGACGGAAGGGCACCACCAGGAGTGGAGCCTGCGGCTTAATTTGACTCAACACGGGGAAACTCACCCGGCCCGGACACTTTTGGTCTACCTCAGGCAAAGTAGACCAAAGTGCAATTGACCAAGTGTCGTAGGGTTCAGGCAATAGGGTTCCCCCAGGCAATCAAATTTCCCAGGCATTTTTGGTTTAGAGTCTGTGACGATCCGATTAAAAATTGCCTCAGGCAAAGTAGACCAAAGTGCAATTGACCAAGTGTCGTAGGGTTCAGGCAATAGGGTTCCCCCAGGCAATCAAATTTCACCAGGCATTTTTGGTTTAGAGTCTGTGACGATCCGATTAAAAATTGCCTCAGGCAAAGTAGACCAAAGTGCAATTGACCAAGTGTCGTAGGGTTCAGGCAATAGGGTTCCCCCATTAAAAATTGCCTCAGGCAAAGTAGACCAAAGTGCAATTGACCAAGTGTCGTAGGGTTCAGGCAATAGGGTTCCCCCAGGCAATCAAATTTCACCAGGCATTTTTGGTTTAGAGTCTGTGACGATCCGATTAAAAATTGCCTCAGGCAAAGTAGACCAAAGTGCAATTGACCAAGTGTCGTAGGGTTCAGGCAATAGGGTTCCCCCATTAAAAATTGCCTCAGGCAAAGTAGACCAAAGTGCAATTGACCAAGTGTCGTAGGGTTCAGGCAATAGGGTTCCCCCAGGCAATCAAATTTCACCAGGCATTTTTGGTTTAGAGTCTGTGACGATCCGATTAAAAATTGCCTCAGGCAAAGTAGACCAAAGTGCAATTGACCAAGTGTCGTAGGGTTCAGGCAATAGGGTTCCCCCAGGCAATCAAATTTCACCAGGCATTTTTGGTTTAGAGTCTGTGACGATCCGATTAAAAATTGCCTCAGGCAAAGTAGACCAAAGTGCAATTGACCAAGTGTCGTAGGGTTCAGGCAATAGGGTTCCCCCAGGCAATCAAATTTCACCAGGCATTTTTGGTTTAGAGTCTGTGACGATCCGATTAAAAATTGCCTCAGGCAAAGTAGACCAAAGTGCAATTGACCAAGTGTCGTAGGGTTCAGGCAATAGGGTTCC
Organism: Meloidogyne arenaria; assembly: GCA_036172955.1. Taxonomy (NCBI): domain Eukaryota; kingdom Metazoa; phylum Nematoda; class Chromadorea; order Rhabditida; family Meloidogynidae; genus Meloidogyne; species Meloidogyne arenaria. The sequence continues at coordinate 4,041,340 of JARQAB010000025.1, forward strand.
CCCAGGCAATCAAATTTCACCAGGCATTTTTGGTTTAGAGTCTGTGACGATCCGATTAAAAATTGCCTCAGGCAAAGTAGACCAAAGTGCAATTGACCAAGTGTCGTAGGGTTCAGGCAATAGGGTTCCCCCAGGCAATCAAATTTCACCAGGCATTTTTGGTTTAGAGTCTGTGACGATCCGATTAAAAATTGCCTCAGGCAAAGTAGACCAAAGTGCAATTGACCAAGTGTCGTAGGGTTCAGGCAATAGGGTTCCCCCAGGCAATCAAATTTCACCAGGCATTTTTGGTTTAGAGTCTGTGACGATCCGATTAAAAATTGCCTCAGGCAAAGTAGACCAAAGTGCAATTGACCAAGTGTCGTAGGGTTCAGGCAATAGGGTTCCCCCAGGCAATCAAATTTCACCAGGCATTTTTGGTTTAGAGTCTGTGACGATCCGATTAAAAATTGCCTCAGGCAAAGTAGACCAAAGTGCAATTGACCAAGTGTCGTAGGGTTCAGGCAATAGGGTTCCCCCAGGCAATCAAATTTCACCAGGCATTTTTGGTTTAGAGTCTGTGACGATCCGATTAAAAATTGCCTCAGGCAAAGTAGACCAAAGTGCAATTGACCAAGTGTCGTAGGGTTCAGGCAATAGGGTTCCCCCAGGCAATCAAATTTCACCAGGCATTTTTGGTTTAGAGTCTGTGACGATCCGATTAAAAATTGCCTCAGGCAAAGTAGACCAAAGTGCAATTGACCAAGTGTCGTAGGGTTCAGGCAATAGGGTTCCCCCAGGCAATCAAATTTCACCAGGCATTTTTGGTTTAGAGTCTGTGACGATCCGATTAAAAATTGCCTCAGGCAAAGTAGACCAAAGTGCAATTGACCAAGTGTCGTAGGGTTCAGGCAATAGGGTTCCCCCAGGCAATCAAATTTCACCAGGCATTTTTGGTTTAGAGTCTGTGACGATCCGATTAAAAATTGCCTCAGGCAAAGTAGACCAAAGTGCAATTGACCAAGTGTCGTAGGGTTCAGGCAATAGGGTTCCCCCAGGCAATTTCAGGCAATTTCATCTTTAAAAAAGAATTTTCCAGGCTAAGTTGACTAAGGAAGCCCAGCGTAGAAGCCAACTACAATATTTAAAAAAAAATTAAATATGTTTTTGATAGTCTCATTTGTTTTCATTGACTCAAGTTTTTGCCAAATCATTAAAAAAAGATTACGACACTCCCGATTCCCAGGACGTCTCCGTTCCAAGTACTAAGGAAGCCCAGCGTTGCTTAACTTGCCAGATCGGACGGGATGGCGTGCTTTCAACGCGGTATGGTCGTAATCAATGGGTTGTCAATTTCTTAATATTTAAAACAAATTTCGCTGAGGCAAAGTGGGCGTGGCTTTTCGATGTTCGCTGTTCGCGGGAATGGTTTAAAGGAAAACTCAAATTGGGCTAATCTAGAAACTCGTGGAGAGAAATAATAGGATTAAAAAATTTTTTGAAAAATTTAAAGTTTATTATTATAATAAGCTTTGTTTTTTGAAGAATAAAGTTTATTGTTATTTATTTTTTAAAACTTTTAAAGTTTATAAAATTAAACTTATAACAATAAACTTCTAACAATCCTTTATTGACTCTCGCTGCAAAATTAATTTGGCTTCTGGCAATTGTCAGGAATTTAGCCGATTATAACTTTTGTGAATTTATAATTATAATTAATTATTGACATTCTTTTGCAAAGGATATTTAGTATGTTATCAGCTGTCATTAATTTTTAATTTTCGACTTTTATTTCGGGATTTTGAATTCTAAAATTATCAATGTAATCATTATTAATGACAGCTTAATTACCAGCAGTCTCGGTAATTCAAGCTTTGCTAAATACCTAAATAAAAGATATCTGGTTGATCCTGCCTGAACTGATGTGTTTATTTCAAAGATTAAGCCATGCATGTATAAGTTTAATCGTTTATCGAGAAACCGCGAACGGCTCATTACAATGGCCATTATTTACTTGATCTTGATTGTCTAAATGGATAACTGTGGAAAAGCTAGAGCTAATACATGCACTAAAGCTTTGTCCTTACGGAAAAGCGCATTTATTAGAACAAAACCACGCGGCTTCGGCTGCTTCTTGTTGACTCAGAATAACTTAGCTGACCGCATGGCCTTGTGCCGGCGGCGTGTCTTTCAAGCGTCCACTTTATCAACTTGACGGGAGCATAATCGACTCCCGTGGTGGTGACGGATAACGGAGGATCAGGGTTCGACTCCGGAGAAGGGGCCTGAGAAATGGCCACTACGTCTAAGGATGGCAGCAGGCGCGCAAATTACCCACTCTCGGCTCGAGGAGGTAGTGACGAGAAATAACGAGACTGTTCTCTTTGAGGCCGGTCATCGGAATGGGTACAATTTAAACCCTTTAACGAGTATCAAGCAGAGGGCAAGTCTGGTGCCAGCAGCCGCGGTAATTCCAGCTCTGCAAATACATAGAATTATTGCTGCGGTTAGAAAGCTCATAGTTGGATTCGTATCGATACCTTGGAACCCTTCGGGTGTCTCTAGGTGTTATCGATTTATCGTAATGTTCGGTTTTGAGTCCTTAACAGGATTCTTAACAGGCATTGCAAGTTTACTTTGAACAAATCAGAGTGCTTCAAACAGGCGTTTTCGCTTGAATGATCGTGCATGGAATAATAGAAAATGATTTCGGTTCAGTTTTATTGGTTTTACGGACTGAGATAATGGTTAACAGAGACAAACGGGGGCATTTGTATGGTCCCGTGAGAGGTGAAATTCTTGGACCGTGGCCAGACAAACTACAGCGAAAGCATTTGCCAAGAATGTTTTTATTAATCAAGAACGAAAGTCAGAGGTTCGAAGGCGATCAGATACCGCCCTAGTTCTGACCGTAAACGATGCCAACTAGCGATCCGCCGATGGAAATTATATTGCCTTGGTGGGGAGCTTCCCGGAAACGAAAGTCTTCCGGTTCCGGGGGAAGTATGGTTGCAAAGCTGAAACTTAAAGGAATTGACGGAAGGGCACCACCAGGAGTGGAGCCTGCGGCTTAATTTGACTCAACACGGGGAAACTCACCCGGCCCGGACACTGTGAGGATTGACAGATTGATAGCTTTTTCATGATTCAGTGGATGGTGGTGCATGGCCGTTCTTAGTTCGTGGAGTGATTTGTCTGGTTTATTCCGATAACGAGCGAGACTCTAACCTACTAAATAGTTGGTACATACTCTTAGTGTATACAGCTTCTTAGAGGGATTTGCGGCGTTCAGCCGAAAGAAATTGAGCAATAACAGGTCTGTGATGCCCTTAGATGTCCGGGGCTGCACGCGCGCTACACTGGCAAAATCAACGTGCTTGTCCTACCCTGAAAGGGGCGGGTAAACCATTGAAAATTTGCCGTGATTGGGATCGGAAATTGCAATTATTTTCCGTGAACGAGGAATTCCAAGTAAGTGCGAGTCATCAGCTCGCGTTGATTACGTCCCTGCCCTTTGTACACACCGCCCGTCGCTGCCCGGGACTGAGCCATTTCGAGAAATTTGGGGACCGTTGATTTAATTTTTCTAAATTACTTTGATGGAAACCAATTTAATCGCAGTGGCTTGAACCGGGCAAAAGTCGTAACAAGGTAGCTGTAGGTGAACCTGCTGCTGGATCATTACTTTATGTGATGTTCAAATTTGAATTCGCAATGAAATGATCGTTGTGAAACGGCTGTCGCTGGTGTCTAAGTGTTGCTGATACGGTTGTGAACGTCCGTGGCTGTATATGTGGTGACATGTTAGGACTCTAATGAGTTTAAGACCTAATGAGCCTCTTAAGTGAGGCCGCCAGCAACCTTTTTTTTCTCTACATTTTAAAAAAAAAACTAAAATTCTACCCTTATCGGTGGATCACTAGGCTCGTGGATCGATGAAGAACGCAGCAAACTGCGATAATTATTGCGAACTGCAGAAGTATTGAGCACAAAAGTTTTGAACGCAAATGGCCGCATTGAGGTCAAACTCTTTGCAACGTCTGGTTCAGGGTCATTTTCTCTTATCGCGGAAGCTTTAATTTCTATAATGATGTTGTTGCTTTATATTTTAAAAGGATTAGTTTTTTAGGGGTTCAGGCAATAGGGTTCCCCCAGGCAATCAAATTTCACCAGGCATTTTTGGTTTAGAGTCTGTGACGATCCGATTAAAAATTGCCTCAGGCAAAGTAGACCAAAGTGCAATTGACCAAGTGTCGTAGGGTTCAGGCAATAGGGTTCCCCCAGGCAATCAAATTTCACCAGGCATTTTTGGTTTAGAGTCTGTGACGATCCGATTAAAAATTGCCTCAGGCAAAGTAGACCAAAGTGCAATTGACCAAGTGTCGTAGGGTTCAGGCAATAGGGTTCCCCCAGGCAATCAAATTTCACCAGGCATTTTTGGTTTAGAGTCTGTGACGATCCGATTAAAAATTGCCTCAGGCAAAGTAGACCAAAGTGCAATTGACCAAGTGTCGTAGGGTTCAGGCAATAGGGTTCCCCCAGGCAATCAAATTTCACCAGGCATTTTTGGTTTAGAGTCTGTGACGATCCGATTAAAAATTGCCTCAGGCAAAGTAGACCAAAGTGCAATTGACCAAGTGTCGTAGGGTTCAGGCAATAGGGTTCCCCCAGGCAATCAAATTTCACCAGGCATTTTTGGTTTAGAGTCTGTGACGATCCGATTAAAAATTGCCTCAGGCAAAGTAGACCAAAGTGCAATTGACCAAGTGTCGTAGGGTTCAGGCAATAGGGTTCCCCCAGGCAATTTCAGGCAATTTCATCTTTAAAAAAGAATTTTCCAGGCTAAGTTGACTAAGGAAGCCCAGCGTAGAAGCCAACTACAATATTTAAAAAAAAATTAAATATGTTTTTGATAGTCTCATTTGTTTTCATTGACTCAAGTTTTTGCCAAATCATTAAAAAAAGATTACGACACTCCCGATTCCCAGGACGTCTCCGTTCCAAGTACTAAGGAAGCCCAGCGTTGCTTAACTTGCCAGATCGGACGGGATGGCGTGCTTTCAACGCGGTATGGTCGTAATCAATGGGTTGTCAATTTCTTAATATTTAAAACAAATTTCGCTGAGGCAAAGTGGGCGTGGCTTTTCGATGTTCGCTGTTCGCGGGAATGGTTTAAAGGAAAACTCAAATTGGGCTAATCTAGAAACTCGTGGAGAGAAATAATAGGATTAAAAAATTTTTTGAAAAATTTAAAGTTTATTATTATAATAAGCTTTGTTTTTTGAAGAATAAAGTTTATTGTTATTTATTTTTTAAAACTTTTAAAGTTTATAAAATTAAACTTATAACAATAAACTTCTAACAATCCTTTATTGACTCTCGCTGCAAAATTAATTTGGCTTCTGGCAATTGTCAGGAATTTAGCCGATTATAACTTTTGTGAATTTATAATTATAATTAATTATTGACATTCTTTTGCAAAGGATATTTAGTATGTTATCAGCTGTCATTAATTTTTAATTTTCGACTTTTATTTCGGGATTTTGAATTCTAAAATTATCAATGTAATCATTATTAATGACAGCTTAATTACCAGCAGTCTCGGTAATTCAAGCTTTGCTAAATACCTAAATAAAAGATATCTGGTTGATCCTGCCTGAACTGATGTGTTTATTTCAAAGATTAAGCCATGCATGTATAAGTTTAATCGTTTATCGAGAAACCGCGAACGGCTCATTACAATGGCCATTATTTACTTGATCTTGATTGTCTAAATGGATAACTGTGGAAAAGCTAGAGCTAATACATGCACTAAAGCTTTGTCCTTACGGAAAAGCGCATTTATTAGAACAAAACCACGCGGCTTCGGCTGCTTCTTGTTGACTCAGAATAACTTAGCTGACCGCATGGCCTTGTGCCGGCGGCGTGTCTTTCAAGCGTCCACTTTATCAACTTGACGGGAGCATAATCGACTCCCGTGGTGGTGACGGATAACGGAGGATCAGGGTTCGACTCCGGAGAAGGGGCCTGAGAAATGGCCACTACGTCTAAGGATGGCAGCAGGCGCGCAAATTACCCACTCTCGGCTCGAGGAGGTAGTGACGAGAAATAACGAGACTGTTCTCTTTGAGGCCGGTCATCGGAATGGGTACAATTTAAACCCTTTAACGAGTATCAAGCAGAGGGCAAGTCTGGTGCCAGCAGCCGCGGTAATTCCAGCTCTGCAAATACATAGAATTATTGCTGCGGTTAGAAAGCTCATAGTTGGATTCGTATCGATACCTTGGAACCCTTCGGGTGTCTCTAGGTGTTATCGATTTATCGTAATGTTCGGTTTTGAGTCCTTAACAGGATTCTTAACAGGCATTGCAAGTTTACTTTGAACAAATCAGAGTGCTTCAAACAGGCGTTTTCGCTTGAATGATCGTGCATGGAATAATAGAAAATGATTTCGGTTCAGTTTTATTGGTTTTACGGACTGAGATAATGGTTAACAGAGACAAACGGGGGCATTTGTATGGTCCCGTGAGAGGTGAAATTCTTGGACCGTGGCCAGACAAACTACAGCGAAAGCATTTGCCAAGAATGTTTTTATTAATCAAGAACGAAAGTCAGAGGTTCGAAGGCGATCAGATACCGCCCTAGTTCTGACCGTAAACGATGCCAACTAGCGATCCGCCGATGGAAATTATATTGCCTTGGTGGGGAGCTTCCCGGAAACGAAAGTCTTCCGGTTCCGGGGGAAGTATGGTTGCAAAGCTGAAACTTAAAGGAATTGACGGAAGGGCACCACCAGGAGTGGAGCCTGCGGCTTAATTTGACTCAACACGGGGAAACTCACCCGGCCCGGACACTTTTGGTCTACCTCAGGCAAAGTAGACCAAAGTGCAATTGACCAAGTGTCGTAGGGTTCAGGCAATAGGGTTCCCCCAGGCAATCAAATTTCACCAGGCATTTTTGGTTTAGAGTCTGTGACGATCCGATTAAAAATTGCCTCAGGCAAAGTAGACCAAAGTGCAATTGACCAAGTGTCGTAGGGTTCAGGCAATAGGGTTCCCCCAGGCAATCAAATTTCACCAGGCATTTTTGGTTTAGAGTCTGTGACGATCCGATTAAAAATTGCCTCAGGCAAAGTAGACCAAAGTGCAATTGACCAAGTGTCGTAGGGTTCAGGCAATAGGGTTCCCCCAGGCAATCAAATTTCACCAGGCATTACCCTGAAAGGGGCGGGTAAACCATTGAAAATTTGCCGTGATTGGGATCGGAAATTGCAATTATTTTCCGTGAACGAGGAATTCCAAGTAAGTGCGAGTCATCAGCTCGCGTTGATTACGTCCCTGCCCTTTGTACACACCGCCCGTCGCTGCCCGGGACTGAGCCATTTCGAGAAATTTGGGGACCGTTGATTTAATTTTTCTAAATTACTTTGATGGAAACCAATTTAATCGCAGTGGCTTGAACCGGGCAAAAGTCGTAACAAGGTAGCTGTAGGTGAACCTGCTGCTGGATCATTACTTTATGTGATGTTCAAATTTGAATTCGCAATGAAATGATCGTTGTGAAACGGCTGTCGCTGGTGTCTAAGTGTTGCTGATACGGTTGTGAACGTCCGTGGCTGTATATGTGGTGACATGTTAGGACTCTAATGAGTTTAAGACCTAATGAGCCTCTTAAGTGAGGCCGCCAGCAACCTTTTTTTTCTCTACATTTTAAAAAAAAAACTAAAATTCTACCCTTATCGGTGGATCACTAGGCTCGTGGATCGATGAAGAACGCAGCAAACTGCGATAATTATTGCGAACTGCAGAAGTATTGAGCACAAAAGTTTTGAACGCAAATGGCCGCATTGAGGTCAAACTCTTTGCAACGTCTGGTTCAGGGTCATTTTCTCTTATAGCGGAAGCTTTAATTTCTATAATGATGTTGTTGCTTTATATTTAAAAGGATTAGTTTTTTAGGGGTTCAGGCAATAGGGTTCCCCCAGGCAATCAAATTTCACCAGGCATTTTTGGTTTAGAGTCTGTGACGATCCGATTAAAAATTGCCTCAGGCAAAGTAGACCAAAGTGCAATTGACCAAGTGTCGTAGGGTTCAGGCAATAGGGTTCCCCCAGGCAATCAAATTTCACCAGGCATTTTTGGTTTAGAGTCTGTGACGATCCGATTAAAAATTGCCTCAGGCAAAGTAGACCAAAGTGCAATTGACCAAGTGTCGTAGGGTTCAGGCAATAGGGTTCCCCCAGGCAATCAAATTTCACCAGGCATTTTTGGTTTAGAGTCTGTGACGATCCGATTAAAAATTGCCTCAGGCAAAGTAGACCAAAGTGCAATTGACCAAGTGTCGTAGGGTTCAGGCAATAGGGTTCCCCCAGGCAATCAAATTTCACCAGGCATTTTTGGTTTAGAGTCTGTGACGATCCGATTAAAAATTGCCTCAGGCAAAGTAGACCAAAGTGCAATTGACCAAGTGTCGTAGGGTTCAGGCAATAGGGTTCCCCCAGGCAATCAAATTTCACCAGGCATTTTTGGTTTAGAGTCTGTGACGATCCGATTAAAAATTGCCTCAGGCAAAGTAGACCAAAGTGCAATTGACCAAGTGTCGTAGGGTTCAGGCAATAGGGTTCCCCCAGGCAATTTCAGGCAATTTCATCTTTAAAAAAGAATTTTCCAGGCTAAGTTGACTAAGGAAGCCCAGCGTAGAAGCCAACTACAATATTTAAAAAAAATTAAATATGTTTTTGATAGTCTCATTTGTTTTCATTGACTCAAGTTTTTGCCAAATCATTAAAAAAAGATTACGACACTCCCGATTCCCAGGACGTCTCCGTTCCAAGTACTAAGGAAGCCCAGCGTTGCTTAACTTGCCAGATCGGACGGGATGGCGTGCTTTCAACGCGGTATGGTCGTAATCAATGGGTTGTCAATTTCTTAATATTTAAAACAAATTTCGCTGAGGCAAAGTGGGCGTGGCTTTTCGATGTTCGCTGTTCGCAGGAATGGTTTAAAGGAAAACTCAAATTGGGCTAATCTAGAAACTCGTGGAGAGAAATAATAGGATTAAAAAATTTTTTGAAAAATTTAAAGTTTATTATTATAATAAGCTTTGTTTTTTGAAGAATAAAGTTTATTGTTATTTATTTTTTAAAACTTTTAAAGTTTATAAAATTAAACTTATAACAATAAACTTCTAACAATCCTTTATTGACTCTCGCTGCAAAATTAATTTGGCTTCTGGCAATTGTCAGGAATTTAGCCGATTATAACTTTTGTGAATTTATAATTATAATTAATTATTGACATTCTTTTGCAAAGGATATTTAGTATGTTATCAGCTGTCATTAATTTTTAATTTTCGACTTTTATTTCGGGATTTTGAATTCTAAAATTATCAATGTAATCATTATTAATGACAGCTTAATTACCAGCAGTCTCGGTAATTCAAGCTTTGCTAAATACCTAAATAAAAGATATCTGGTTGATCCTGCCTGAACTGATGTGTTTATTTCAAAGATTAAGCCATGCATGTATAAGTTTAATCGTTTATCGAGAAACCGCGAACGGCTCATTACAATGGCCATTATTTACTTGATCTTGATTGTCTAAATGGATAACTGTGGAAAAGCTAGAGCTAATACATGCACTAAAGCTTTGTCCTTACGGAAAAAGCGCATTTATTAGAACAAAACCACGCGGCTTCGGCTGCTTCTTGTTGACTCAGAATAACTTAGCTGACCGCATGGCCTTGTGCCGGCGGCGTGTCTTTCAAGCGTCCACTTTATCAACTTGACGGGAGCATAATCGACTCCCGTGGTGGTGACGGATAACGGAGGATCAGGGTTCGACTCCGGAGAAGGGGCCTGAGAAATGGCCACTACGTCTAAGGATGGCAGCAGGCGCGCAAATTACCCACTCTCGGCTCGAGGAGGTAGTGACGAGAAATAACGAGACTGTTCTCTTTGAGGCCGGTCATCGGAATGGGTACAATTTAAACCCTTTAACGAGTATCAAGCAGAGGGCAAGTCTGGTGCCAGCAGCCGCGGTAATTCCAGCTCTGCAAATACATAGAATTATTGCTGCGGTTAGAAAGCTCATAGTTGGATTCGTATCGATACCTTGGAACCCTTCGGGTGTCTCTAGGTGTTATCGATTTATCGTAATGTTCGGTTTTGAGTCCTTAACAGGATTCTTAACAGGCATTGCAAGTTTACTTTGAACAAATCAGAGTGCTTCAAACAGGCGTTTTCGCTTGAATGATCGTGCATGGAATAATAGAAAATGATTTCGGTTCAGTTTTATTGGTTTTACGGACTGAGATAATGGTTAACAGAGACAAACGGGGGCATTTGTATGGTCCCGTGAGAGGTGAAATTCTTGGACCGTGGCCAGACAAACTACAGCGAAAGCATTTGCCAAGAATGTTTTTATTAATCAAGAACGAAAGTCAGAGGTTCGAAGGCGATCAGATACCGCCCTAGTTCTGACCGTAAACGATGCCAACTAGCGATCCGCCGATGGAAATTATATTGCCTTGGTGGGGAGCTTCCCGGAAACGAAAGTCTTCCGGTTCCGGGGGAAGTATGGTTGCAAAGCTGAAACTTAAGGAATTGACGGAAGGGCACCACCAGGAGTGGAGCCTGCGGCTTAATTTGACTCAACACGGGGAAACTCACCCGGCCCGGACACTTTTGGTCTACCTCAGGCAAAGTAGACCAAAGTGCAATTGACCAAGTGTCGTAGGGTTCAGGCAATAGGGTTCCCCCAGGCAATCAAATTTCACCAGGCATTTTTGGTTTAGAGTCTGTGACGATCCGATTAAAAATTGCCTCAGGCAAAGTAGACCAAAGTGCAATTGACCAAGTGTCGTAGGGTTCAGGCAATAGGGTTCCCCCAGGCAATCAAATTTCACCAGGCATTTTTGGTTTAGAGTCTGTGACGATCCGATTAAAAATTGCCTCAGGCAAAGTAGACCAAAGTGCAATTGACCAAGTGTCGTAGGGTTCAGGCAATAGGGTTCCCCCAGGCAATCAAATTTCACCAGGCATTACCCTGAAAGGGGCGGGTAAACCATTGAAAATTTGCCGTGATTGGGATCGGAAATTGCAATTATTTTCCGTGAACGAGGAATTCCAAGTAAGTGCGAGTCATCAGCTCGCGTTGATTACGTCCCTGCCCTTTGTACACACCGCCCGTCGCTGCCCGGGACTGAGCCATTTCGAGAAATTTGGGGACCGTTGATTTAATTTTTCTAAATTACTTTGATGGAAACCAATTTAATCGCAGTGGCTTGAACCGGGCAAAAGTCGTAACAAGGTAGCTGTAGGTGAACCTGCTGCTGGATCATTACTTTATGTGATGTTCAAATTTGAATTCGCAATGAAATGATCGTTGTGAAACGGCTGTCGCTGGTGTCTAAGTGTTGCTGATACGGTTGTGAACGTCCGTGGCTGTATATGTGGTGACATGTTAGGACTCTAATGAGTTTAAGACCTAATGAGCCTCTTAAGTGAGGCCGCCAGCAACCTTTTTTTTCTCTACATTTAAAAAAAAAAACTAAAATTCTACCCTTATCGGTGGATCACTAGGCTCGTGGATCGATGAAGAACGCAGCAAACTGCGATAATTATTGCGAACTGCAGAAGTATTGAGCACAAAAGTTTTGAACGCAAATGGCCGCATTGAGGTCAAACTCTTTGCAACGTCTGGTTCAGGGTCATTTTCTCTTATAGCGGAAGCTTTAATTTCTATAATGATGTTGTTGCTTTATATTTTAAAAGGATTAGTTTTTTAGGGGTTCAGGCAATAGGGTTCCCCCAGGCAATCAAATTTCACCAGGCATTTTTGGTTTAGAGTCTGTGACGATCCGATTAAAAATTGCCTCAGGCAAAGTAGACCAAAGTGCAATTGACCAAGTGTCGTAGGGTTCAGGCAATAGGGTTCCCCCAGGCAATCAAATTTCACCAGGCATTTTTGGTTTAGAGTCTGTGACGATCCGATTAAAAATTGCCTCAGGCAAAGTAGACCAAAGTGCAATTGACCAAGTGTCGTAGGGTTCAGGCAATAGGGTTCCCCAGGCAATCAAATTTCACCAGGCATTTTTGGTTTAGAGTCTGTGACGATCCGATTAAAAATTGCCTCAGGCAAAGTAGACCAAAGTGCAATTGACCAAGTGTCGTAGGGTTCAGGCAATAGGGTTCCCCCAGGCAATCAAATTTCACCAGGCATTTTTGGTTTAGAGTCTGTGACGATCCGATTAAAAATTGCCTCAGGCAAAGTAGACCAAAGTGCAATTGACCAAGTGTCGTAGGGTTCAGGCAATAGGGTTCCCCCAGGCAATCAAATTTCACCAGGCATTTTTGGTTTAGAGTCTGTGACGATCCGATTAAAAATTGCCTCAGGCAAAGTAGACCAAAGTGCAATTGACCAAGTGTCGTAGGGTTCAGGCAATAGGGTTCCCCCAGGCAATTTCAGGCAATTTCATCTTTAAAAAAGAATTTTCCAGGCTAAGTTGACTAAGGAAGCCCAGCGTAGAAGCCAACTACAATATTTAAAAAAAAATTAAATATGTTTTTGATAGTCTCATTTGTTTTCATTGACTCAAGTTTTTGCCAAATCATTAAAAAAAGATTACGACACTCCCGATTCCCAGGACGTCTCCGTTCCAAGTACTAAGGAAGCCCAGCGTTGCTTAACTTGCCAGATCGGACGGGATGGCGTGCTTTCAACGCGGTATGGTCGTAATCAATGGGTTGTCAATTTCTTAATATTTAAAACAAATTTCGCTGAGGCAAAGTGGGCGTGGCTTTTCGATGTTCGCTGTTCGCGGGAATGGTTTAAAGGAAAACTCAAATTGGGCTAATCTAGAAACTCGTGGAGAGAAATAATAGGATTAAAAAATTTTTGAAAAATTAAAGTTTATTATTATAATAAGCTTTGTTTTTGAAGAATAAAGTTTATTGTTATTTATTTTTTAAAACTTTTAAAGTTTATAAAATTAAACTTATAACAATAAACTTCTAACAATCCTTTATTGACTCTCGCTGCAAAATTAATTTGGCTTCTGGCAATTGTCAGGAATTTAGCCGATTATAACTTTTGTGAATTTATAATTATAATTAATTATTGACATTCTTTTGCAAAGGATATTTAGTATGTTATCAGCTGTCATTAATTTTTAATTTTCGACTTTTATTTCGGGATTTTGAATTCTAAAATTATCAATGTAATCATTATTAATGACAGCTTAATTACCAGCAGTCTCGGTAATTCAAGCTTTGCTAAATACCTAAATAAAAGATATCTGGTTGATCCTGCCTGAACTGATGTGTTTATTTCAAAGATTAAGCCATGCATGTATAAGTTTAATCGTTTATCGAGAAACCGCGAACGGCTCATTACAATGGCCATTATTTACTTGATCTTGATTGTCTAAATGGATAACTGTGGAAAAGCTAGAGCTAATACATGCACTAAAGCTTTGTCCTTACGGAAAAGCGCATTTATTAGAACAAAACCACGCGGCTTCGGCTGCTTCTTGTTGACTCAGAATAACTTAGCTGACCGCATGGCCTTGTGCCGGCGGCGTGTCTTTCAAGCGTCCACTTTATCAACTTGACGGGAGCATAATCGACTCCCGTGGTGGTGACGGATAACGGAGGATCAGGGTTCGACTCCGGAGAAGGGGCCTGAGAAATGGCCACTACGTCTAAGGATGGCAGCAGGCGCGCAAATTACCCACTCTCGGCTCGAGGAGGTAGTGACGAGAAATAACGAGACTGTTCTCTTTGAGGCCGGTCATCGGAATGGGTACAATTTAAACCCTTTAACGAGTATCAAGCAGAGGGCAAGTCTGGTGCCAGCAGCCGCGGTAATTCCAGCTCTGCAAATACATAGAATTATTGCTGCGGTTAGAAAGCTCATAGTTGGATTCGTATCGATACCTTGGAACCCTTCGGGTGTCTCTAGGTGTTATCGATTTATCGTAATGTTCGGTTTTGAGTCCTTAACAGGATTCTTAACAGGCATTGCAAGTTTACTTTGAACAAATCAGAGTGCTTCAAACAGGCGTTTTCGCTTGAATGATCGTGCATGGAATAATAGAAAATGATTTCGGTTCAGTTTTATTGGTTTTACGGACTGAGATAATGGTTGACAGAGACAAACGGGGGCATTTGTATGGTCCCGTGAGAGGTGAAATTCTTGGACCGTGGCCAGACAAACTACAGCGAAAGCATTTGCCAAGAATGTTTTTATTAATCAAGAACGAAAGTCAGAGGTTCGAAGGCGATCAGATACCGCCCTAGTTCTGACCGTAAACGATGCCAACTAGCGATCCGCCGATGGAAATTATATTGCCTTGGTGGGGAGCTTCCCGGAAACGAAAGTCTTCCGGTTCCGGGGGAAGTATGGTTGCAAAGCTGAAACTTAAAGGAATTGACGGAAGGGCACCACCAGGAGTGGAGCCTGCGGCTTAATTTGACTCAACACGGGGAAACTCACCCGGCCCGGACACTTTTGGTCTACCTCAGGCAAAGTAGACCAAAGTGCAATTGACCAAGTGTCGTAGGGTTCAGGCAATAGGGTTCCCCCAGGCAATCAAATTTCACCAGGCATTTTTGGTTTAGAGTCTGTGACGATCCGATTAAAAATTGCCTCAGGCAAAGTAGACCAAAGTGCAATTGACCAAGTGTCGTAGGGTTCAGGCAATAGGGTTCCCCCAGGCAATCAAATTTCACCAGGCATTTTTGTTTTAGAGTCTGTGACGATCCGATTAAAAATTGCCTCAGGCAAAGTAGACCAAAGTGCAATTGACCAAGTGTCGTAGGGTTCAGGCAATAGCTATACACCAGGCAATCAAATTTCACCAGGCATTTTTGGTTTAGAGTCTGTGACGATCCGATTAAAAATTGCCTCAGGCAAAGTAGACCAAAGTGCAATTGACCAAGTGTCGTAGGGTTCAGGCAATAGGGTTCCCCCAGGCAATCAAATTTCACCAGCAATTTTTGGTTTATAGACTGTGACGATCAGATTAAAAATGCCTCAGGCAAAGTAGACCAAAGTGCAATTGACCAAGTGTCGTAGGGTTCAGGCAATAGGGTTCCCCCAGGCAATCAAATTTCACCAGGCATTTTGGTTTAGAGTCTGTGACGATCCGATTAAAATTGCCTCAGGCAAAGTAGACCAAAGTGCAATTGACCAAGTGTCGTAGGGTTCAGGCAATAGGGTTCCCCCAGGCAATCAAATTTCACCAGGCATTTTTGGTTTAGAGTCTGTGACGATCCGATTAAAATTGCCTCAGGCAAAGTAGACCAAAGTGCAATTGACCAAGTGTCGTAGGGTTCAGGCAATAGGGTTCCCCCAGGCAATCAAATTTCACCAGGCATTTTTGGTTTAGAGTCTGTGACGATCCGATTAAAAATTGCCTCAGGCAAAGTAGACCAAAGTGCAATTGACCAAGTGTCGTAGGGTTCAGGCAATAGGGTTCCCCCAGGCAATCAAATTTCACCAGGCATTTTTGGTTTAGAGTCTGTGACGATCCGATTAAAAATTGCCTCAGGCAAAGTAGACCAAAGTGCAATTGACCAAGTGTCGTAGGGTTCAGGCAATAGGGTTCCCCCAGGCAATCAAATTTCACCAGGCATTTTTGGTTTAGAGTCTGTGACGATCCGATTAAAAATTGCCTCAGGCAAAGTAGACCAAAGTGCAATTGACCAAGTGTCGTAGGGTTCAGGCAATAGGGTTCCCCCAGGCAATCAAATTTCACCAGGCATTTTTGGTTTAGAGTCTGTGACGATCCGATTAAAAATTGCCTCAGGCAAAGTAGACCAAAGTGCAATTGACCAAGTGTCGTAGGGTTCAGGCAATAGGGTTCCCCCAGGCAATCAAATTTCACCAGGCATTTTTGGTTTAGAGTCTGTGACGATCCGATTAAAAATTGCCTCAGGCAAAGTAGACCAAAGTGCAATTGACCAAGTGTCGTAGGGTTCAGGCAATAGGGTTCCCCCAGGCAATCAAATTTCACCAGGCATTTTTGGTTTAGAGTCTGTGACGATCCGATTAAAAATTGCCTCAGGCAAAGTAGACCAAAGTGCAATTGACCAAGTGTCGTAGGGTTCAGGCAATAGGGTTCCCCCAGGCAATCAAATTTCACCAGGCATTTTTGGTTTAGAGTCTGTGACGATCCGATTAAAAATTGCCTCAGGCAAAGTAGACCAAAGTGCAATTGACCAAGTGTCGTAGGGTTCAGGCAATAGGGTTCCCCCAGGCAATCAAATTTCACCAGGCATTTTTGGTTTAGAGTCTGTGACGATCCGATTAAAAATTGCCTCAGGCAAAGTAGACCAAAGTGCAATTGACCAAGTGTCGTAGGGTTCAGGCAATAGGGTTCCCCCAGGCAATTTCAGGCAATTTCATCTTTAAAAAGAATTTTCCAGGCTAAGTTGACTAAGGAAGCCCAGCGTAGAAGCCAACTACAATATTTAAAAAAAATTAAATATGTTTTTGATAGTCTCATTTGTTTTCATTGACTCAAGTTTTTGCCAAATCATTAAAAAAGATTACGACACTCCCGATTCCCAGGACGTCTCCGTTCCAAGTACTAAGGAAGCCCAGCGTTGCTTAACTTGCCAGATCGGACGGGATGGCGTGCTTTCAACGCGGTATGGTCGTAATCAATGGGTTGTCAATTTCTTAATATTTAAAACAAATTTCGCTGAGGCAAAGTGGGCGTGGCTTTTCGATGTTCGCTGTTCGCGGGAATGGTTTAAAGGAAAACTCAAATTGGGCTAATCTAGAAACTCGTGGAGAGAAATAATAGGATTAAAAAATTTTTTGAAAAATTTAAAGTTTATTATTATAATAAGCTTTGTTTTTTGAAGAATAAAGTTTATTGTTATAAGTTTAATTTTATAAACTTTAAAAGTTTATAAAATTAAACTTATAACAATAAACTTCTAACAATCCTTTATTGACTCTCGCTGCAAAATTAATTTGGCTTCTGGCAATTGTCAGGAATTTAGCCGATTATAACTTTTGTGAATTTATAATTATAATTAATTATTGACATTCTTTTGCAAAGGATATTTAGTATGTTATCAGCTGTCATTAATTTTTAATTTTCGACTTTTATTTCGGGATTTTGAATTCTAAAATTATCAATGTAATCATTATTAATGACAGCTTAATTACCAGCAGTCTCGGTAATTCAAGCTTTGCTAAATACCTAAATAAAAGATATCTGGTTGATCCTGCCTGAACTGATGTGTTTATTTCAAAGATTAAGCCATGCATGTATAAGTTTAATCGTTTATCGAGAAACCGCGAACGGCTCATTACAATGGCCATTATTTACTTGATCTTGATTGTCTAAATGGATAACTGTGGAAAAGCTAGAGCTAATACATGCACTAAAGCTTTGTCCTTACGGAAAAGCGCATTTATTAGAACAAAACCACGCGGCTTCGGCTGCTTCTTGTTGACTCAGAATAACTTAGCTGACCGCATGGCCTTGTGCCGGCGGCGTGTCTTTCAAGCGTCCACTTTATCAACTTGACGGAGCATAATCGACTCCCGTGGTGGTGACGGATAACGGAGGATCAGGGTTCGACTCCGGAGAAGGGGCCTGAGAAATGGCCACTACGTCTAAGGATGGCAGCAGGCGCGCAAATTACCCACTCTCGGCTCGAGGAGGTAGTGACGAGAAATAACGAGACTGTTCTCTTTGAGGCCGGTCATCGGAATGGGTACAATTTAAACCCTTTAACGAGTATCAAGCAGAGGGCAAGTCTGGTGCCAGCAGCCGCGGTAATTCCAGCTCTGCAAATACATAGAATTATTGCTGCGGTTAGAAAGCTCATAGTTGGATTCGTATCGATACCTTGGAACCCTTCGGGTGTCTCTAGGTGTTATCGATTTATCGTAATGTTCGGTTTTGAGTCCTTAACAGGATTCTTAACAGGCATTGCAAGTTTACTTTGAACAAATCAGAGTGCTTCAAACAGGCGTTTTCGCTTGAATGATCGTGCATGGAATAATAGAAAATGATTTCGGTTCAGTTTATTGGTTTTACGGACTGAGATAATGGTTAACAGAGACAAACGGGGGCATTTGTATGGTCCCGTGAGAGGTGAAATTCTTGGACCGTGGCCAGACAAACTACAGCGAAAGCATTTGCCAAGAATGTTTTTATTAATCAAGAACGAAAGTCAGAGGTTCGAAGGCGATCAGATACCGCCCTAGTTCTGACCGTAAACGATGCCAACTAGCGATCCGCCGATGGAAATTATATTGCCTTGGTGGGGAGCTTCCCGGAAACGAAAGTCTTCCGGTTCCGGGGGAAGTATGGTTGCAAAGCTGAAACTTAAAGGATTGACGGAAGGGCACCACCAGGAGTGGAGCCTGCGGCTTAATTTGACTCAACACGGGGAAACTCACCCGGCCCGGACACTTTTGGTCTACCTCAGGCAAAGTAGACCAAAGTGCAATTGACCAAGTGTCGTAGGGTTCAGGCAATAGGGTTCCCCCAGGCAATCAAATTTCCCAGGCATTTTTGGTTTAGAGTCTGTGACGATCCGATTAAAAATTGCCTCAGGCAAAGTAGACCAAAGTGCAATTGACCAAGTGTCGTAGGGTTCAGGCAATAGGGTTCCCCCAGGCAATCAAATTTCACCAGGCATTTTTGGTTTAGAGTCTGTGACGATCCGATTAAAAATTGCCTCAGGCAAAGTAGACCAAAGTGCAATTGACCAAGTGTCGTAGGGTTCAGGCAATAGGGTTCCCCCAGGCAATTTCAGGCAATTTCATCTTTAAAAAAGAATTTTCCAGGCTAAGTTGACTAAGGAAGCCCAGCGTAGAAGCCAACTACAATATTTAAAAAAAATTAAATATGTTTTTGATAGTCTCATTTGTTTTCATTGACTCAAGTTTTTGCCAAATCATTAAAAAAAGATTACGACACTCCCGATTCCCAGGACGTCTCCGTTCCAAGTACTAAGGAAGCCCAGCGTTGCTTAACTTGCCAGATCGGACGGGATGGCGTGCTTTCAACGCGGTATGGTCGTAATCAATGGGTTGTCAATTTCTTAATATTTAAACAAATTTCGCTGAGGCAAAGTGGGCGTGGCTTTTCGATGTTCGCTGTTCGCGGGAATGGTTTAAAGGAAAACTCAAATTGGGCTAATCTAGAAACTCGTGGAGAGAAATAATAGGATTAAAAAATTTTTGAAAAATTTAAAGTTTATTATTATAATAAGCTTTGTTTTTTGAAGAATAAAGTTTATTGTTATTTATTTTTTAAAACTTTTAAAGTTTATAAAATTAAACTTATAACAATAAACTTCTAACAATCCTTTATTGACTCTCGCTGCAAAATTAATTTGGCTTCTGGCAATTGTCAGGAATTTAGCCGATTATAACTTTTGTGAATTTATAATTATAATTAATTATTGACATTCTTTTGCAAAGGATATTTAGTATGTTATCAGCTGTCATTAATTTTTAATTTTCGACTTTTATTTCGGGATTTTGAATTCTAAAATTATCAATGTAATCATTATTAATGACAGCTTAATTACCAGCAGTCTCGGTAATTCAAGCTTTGCTAAATACCTAAATAAAAGATATCTGGTTGATCCTGCCTGAACTGATGTGTTTATTTCAAAGATTAAGCCATGCATGTATAAGTTTAATCGTTTATCGAGAAACCGCGAACGGCTCATTACAATGGCCATTATTTACTTGATCTTGATTGTCTAAATGGATAACTGTGGAAAAGCTAGAGCTAATACATGCACTAAAGCTTTGTCCTTACGGAAAAGCGCATTTATTAGAACAAAACCACGCGGCTTCGGCTGCTTCTTGTTGACTCAGAATAACTTAGCTGACCGCATGGCCTTGTGCCGGCGGCGTGTCTTTCAAGCGTCCACTTTATCAACTTGACGGGAGCATAATCGACTCCCGTGGTGGTGACGGATAACGGAGGATCAGGGTTCGACTCCGGAGAAGGGGCCTGAGAAATGGCCACTACGTCTAAGGATGGCAGCAGGCGCGCAAATTACCCACTCTCGGCTCGAGGAGGTAGTGACGAGAAATAACGAGACTGTTCTCTTTGAGGCCGGTCATCGGAATGGGTACAATTTAAACCCTTTAACGAGTATCAAGCAGAGGGCAAGTCTGGTGCCAGCAGCCGCGGTAATTCCAGCTCTGCAAATACATAGAATTATTGCTGCGGTTAGAAAGCTCATAGTTGGATTCGTATCGATACCTTGGAACCCTTCGGGTGTCTCTAGGTGTTATCGATTTATCGTAATGTTCGGTTTTGAGTCCTTAACAGGATTCTTAACAGGCATTGCAAGTTTACTTTGAACAAATCAGAGTGCTTCAAACAGGCGTTTTCGCTTGAATGATCGTGCATGGAATAATAGAAAATGATTTCGGTTCAGTTTTATTGGTTTTTACGGACTGAGATAATGGTTGACAGAGACAAACGGGGGCATTTGTATGGTCCCGTGAGAGGTGAAATTCTTGGACCGTGGCCAGACAAACTACAGCGAAAGCATTTGCCAAGAATGTTTTTATTAATCAAGAACGAAAGTCAGAGGTTCGAAGGCGATCAGATACCGCCCTAGTTCTGACCGTAAACGATGCCAACTAGCGATCCGCCGATGGAAATTATATTGCCTTGGTGGGGAGCTTACCCGAAACGGAATTCTTACGGTTCCGGGGGAAGTATGGTTGCAAAGCTGAAACTTAAAGGAATTGACGGAAGGGCACCACCAGGAGTGGAGCCTGCGGCTTAATTTGACTCAACACGGGGAAACTCACCCGCCCGGACACTTTTGGTCTACCTCAGGCAAAGTAGACCAAAGTGCAATTGACCAAGTGTCGTAGGGTTCAGGCAATAGGGTTCCCCCAGGCAATCAAATTTCACCAGGCATTTTTGGTTTAGAGTCTGTGACGATCCGATTAAAAATTGCCTCAGGCAAAGTAGACCAAAGTGCAATTGACCAAGTGTCGTAGGGTTCAGGCAATAGGGTTCCCCCAGGCAATCAAATTTCACCAGGCATTTTTGGTTTAGAGTCTGTGACGATCCGATTAAAAATTGCCTCAGGCAAAGTAGACCAAAGTGCAATTGACCAAGTGTCGTAGGGTTCAGGCAATAGGGTTCCCCCAGGCAATCAAATTTCACCAGGCATTTTTGGTTTAGAGTCTGTGACGATCCGATTAAAAATTGCCTCAGGCAAAGTAGACCAAAGTGCAATTGACCAAGTGTCGTAGGGTTCAGGCAATAGGGTTCCCCCAGGCAATCAAATTTCACCAGGCATTTTTGGTTTAGAGTCTGTGACGATCCGATTAAAAATTGCCTCAGGCAAAGTAGACCAAAGTGCAATTGACCAAGTGTCGTAGGGTTCAGGCAATAGGGTTCCCCCAGGCAATTTCAGGCAATTTCATCTTTAAAAAAGAATTTTCCAGGCTAAGTTGACTAAGGAAGCCCAGCGTAGAAGCCAACTACAATATTTAAAAAATTAAATATGTTTTTGATAGTCTCATTTGTTTTCATTGACTCAAGTTTTTGCCAAATCATTAAAAAAAGATTACGACACTCCCGATTCCCAGGACGTCTCCGTTCCAAGTACTAAGGAAGCCCAGCGTTGCTTAACTTGCCAGATCGGACGGGATGGCGTGCTTTCAACGCGGTATGGTCGTAATCAATGGGTTGTCAATTTCTTAATATTTAAAACAAATTTCGCTGAGGCAAAGTGGGCGTGGCTTTTCGATGTTCGCTGTTCGCGGGAATGGTTTAAAGGAAAACTCAAATTGGGCTAATCTAGAACTCGTGGAGAGAAATAATAGGATTAAAAAATTTTTGAAAAATTTAAAGTTTATTATTATAATAAGCTTTGTTTTTTGAAGAATAAAGTTTATTGTTATTTATTTTTTAAAACTTTTAAAGTTTATAAAATTAAACTTATAACAATAAACTTCTAACAATCCTTTATTGACTCTCGCTGCAAAATTAATTTGGCTTCTGGCAATTGTCAGGAATTTAGCCGATTATAACTTTTGTGAATTTATAATTATAATTAATTATTGACATTCTTTTGCAAAGGATATTTAGTATGTTATCAGCTGTCATTAATTTTTAATTTTCGACTTTTATTTCGGGATTTTGAATTCTAAAATTATCAATGTAATCATTATTAATGACAGCTTAATTACCAGCAGTCTCGGTAATTCAAGCTTTGCTAAATACCTAAATAAAAGATATCTGGTTGATCCTGCCTGAACTGATGTGTTTATTTCAAAGATTAAGCCATGCATGTATAAGTTTAATCGTTTATCGAGAAACCGCGAACGGCTCATTACAATGGCCATTATTTACTTGATCTTGATTGTCTAAATGGATAACTGTGGAAAAGCTAGAGCTACGAATCCAACTATGAGCTTTCTAACCGCAGCAATAATTCTATGTATTTGCAGAGCTGGAATTACCGCGGCTGCTGGCACCAGACTTGCCCTCTGCTTGATACTCGTTAAAGGGTTTAAATTGTACCCATTCCGATGACCGGCCTCAAAGAGAACAGTCTCTTTATTTCTCGTCAGAACCCTTCGGGTGTCTCTAGGTGTTATCGATTTATCGTAATGTTCGGTTTTGAGTCCTTAACAGGATTCTTAACAGGCATTGCAAGTTTACTTTGAACAAATCAGAGTGCTTCAAACAGGCGTTTTCGCTTGAATGATCGTGCATGGAATAATAGAAAATGATTTCGGTTCAGTTTTATTGGTTTTACGGACTGAGATAATGGTTAACAGAGACAAACGGGGGCATTTGTATGGTCCCGTGAGAGGTGAAATTCTTGGACCGTGGCCAGACAAACTACAGCGAAAGCATTTGCCAAGAATGTTTTTATTAATCAAGAACGAAAGTCAGAGGTTCGAAGGCGATCAGATACCGCCCTAGTTCTGACCGTA
This sequence comes from Meloidogyne arenaria, assembly GCA_036172955.1. NCBI lineage: Eukaryota > Metazoa > Nematoda > Chromadorea > Rhabditida > Meloidogynidae > Meloidogyne > Meloidogyne arenaria. The sequence goes on from JARQAB010000025.1 coordinate 4,064,283, forward strand.
AACGATGCCAACTAGCGATCCGCCGATGGAAATTATATTGCCTTGGTGGGGAGCTTCCCGGAAACGAAAGTCTTCCGGTTCCGGGGGAAGTATGGTTGCAAAGCTGAAACTTAAAGGAATTGACGGAAGGGCACCACCAGGAGTGGAGCCTGCGGCTTAATTTGACTCAACAAGGGGAAACTCACCCGGCCCGGACACTGTGAGGATTGACAGATTGA